>JAGXJF010001932.1:0-341270 GCA_019208055.1 Stipa capillata | reverse complement strand
AAATGCTATCTGTAGTAGTGACTGGACATGATCTTTGTGCAGTTTGCATATGGATTTGAGTTAAGAGTGAGCTGTGAAATTCTTGGTTGGTTGCAACGCAATGATATGGGTAGTAAAGTATGCGCCGGCTAGCTAGAGTTTGATTTAATTTGATATCTTACCATAGGTCAAGGAGTAGGGAGGAAGTGATCTGGATTGTGATATTTTATTGTTATATTAATAATGCTTGCAAATTGCAACTAAACGTTGGTTTATATCTTTTCTAGAGAGATGTTTGGAACCGATCGGCCGAAGGAGCGTGGATGCGTGATTTCGGACGTTTTATATGTTGTGTTGAGCAATAAAATAATGGGCAAACAAATGAACAGAAAAATGCATGTGAAGAGTTGACAAGAGAAATCATATCGTTCTATGGAGTAAGTTACCCTGAGAGTCTACAAACTTGGCAGATTAAATCATCTAGGTCTTTCATCTCTCAAAACTTATAGTCAGATTCTTGAACTTACCTAAATGATTCATCAGTTGTCCAAACTAGCCCACATGGCAAAAGAACATCCGTGTGTCTTGCTGACGTGGCGCTGGATTGGTTTGGATGGTAGTTTCTTTGCAAATAGAACCCTGCCTTTTGCCTCCCATTCCTCTTCCCTTCTTCCATCTTCTCGTTTTTCCATCGGCACAGTCTAGAGAAGGCGAACGAGCAGTGATAAATTCTAGTGCAACGAGCGGCAATCGTCCGTACTCATCGTCGAGTCACCTCTGCTACGTGGCTAAAGGGTTGGCATGACCGAGCATGCTCAACGTCCATGGAGGAGCCATGGCAATCGCCATGAGCAAACCTGGCAGGGAGAACTCAACTAAGAACGAGGCAATGAACAAATAAAGGGAAAGAAAAGCAAAGAAGTATCAAATCAAGGTTTAGCACCACGGAGAACCTGGCAGGTCCAGGATGGAATTTTTCTATCAGCTCTTGATCTCGTCGTGGCTGATGCTCGAGTCCACGCGACTTTTCAGCTCTGCGGCGCCGCTTGATCTCTCTCTCTCTCTCTCTCTCTCCAGATACAAGCGCGCTCGCTCTAGCCTTTATGCGACCGTCGTCGTGGCGCTCCTCCTGCTCTATGCTAATCTAGGACCACCCAACCGCCTCCGGATCCAACGACGCGCTGCTCCTCAAGCCCGCCTCTGGCGGCGGCGCACGCAACTCCGCTCCGATTGGGCGCTGGATAGCCCTGGTGCGACGGGAGTGTGCTCATCAATGAGCACCCGGAAGCTGAACATGGGCGGGAACTCACCGTCCGGGTAAGCTCTGCGAGGCACGTCGAATTCGTTTTCCGATGGGCCGCAGTCGAGCGGCATGTATTTCCTTGTCCTGCTAGGCACGCACGCGACCCGCTCCCCTTCATGCCGCTCTGTAACCGTTTATTCAACGGTCAGGTGAGCTCAGCTATAAGAGTGTAACCGAATCGCGCCACGTTGCCAATTTGTGATTGATTTGTTAGCTTGTGCCTTGGTGGAGCGTATCGAACAACTGAGCAAGTGTTGGCCGGTTCCTGGAGGTGGAAGAAAGTGGTTGGGGAGAATGGGGACAGGGAAGAAGTGGAAGAAGGGAGGAGCAACCGGATGCAAGACAGGGTTCTGTTTGCCAAAAAACAACTTACCAAATCATTCACACGCCACACCAGCATGCCACATGGGTGTTTTGTGCTATCGTGGACTCATTTGGATTGTCGGTGAATCATTTAGCTAAGTTAAGGATCTGGTCGTGCGTTCTAAGAGATGATGGACCTCGATGATATCACCTGCTAAATTTGTTGACTTACAATGTAATTTACTCCCGTTCTATATAGGGGGAATTGCCTCACTACTACTAAGTTTTCTACCACTCTCTAAAATACCACTCAAACATCACATCTTTCCAACATACCACTTAATTCACAGATTGCTATCTAAATTACCATTATTGATAAAATAGAGCTTGGAAAAGACATTATTGCCCTTACCTTTTCACACCATAAAACATAACACTCTTCATCTCATCTCTACCTCTTCCTCTCTTCCCCTAATTGCTACCATCTCATCCTTATCTCTTCCTCTCTTCATGTTTTGTATAACACTAGTATTTGTGAATTATGAAAACTTGGACAAGGCTTTTGCTAATGTGGTATGATGTGGTCTAGTTATGGTGATATGATGCTATATAATGTTGTTTATTATGTTTTATATTGCTATTTAGTTGCTGTCAAAATGTTGCCAAATTAAGGCAAAATGCTACTTTTTTTTTCACAAGTTGAGAAGTATGGTACAAGTGTTATACAAAACATGAAGAGGGGAAGAAGAGAGGATGAGATGGCAGCAATTAGGGGAAGAGAGGAAGATGTGAAGATGAGATGAAGAGCGTTATGCTTTATGGTGTGAAGAGGTAAGGGTAAGAATATCTTTTTCAAAGTTAATTTTGTCAACAATGGTAATTTAAATAGGAATCTGTGAATTTGAGTGGTATTTTAGAAAGAGGTAATGTTTGAGTGGTATTTTGGAGAGTGGTAAAAATTTAGTGGTAATGAGACAATTTCCTCTTCTATGTATAGCACCTTCGTGCAATGAACCAAGGAAGAATGTGGGAGAAAAGAACAATTGGATAGCTTAAAATACACGATGCTTTTAATTAAACATGATTAATTTAGCCTTTGCCATATGAAAATTTGGAATGCCAAAAAGTTGCCAAAATTTGGCAATGAACGTAGCAATTGGTTTGCTTCCAATACAAGACCAAAAATTTGAAACGGCAATTTATGGTAGTGATTGGTTCGCTACCGACAAAAGAGACATGATTTTGCATTGCCAGATTTTGGTAACAGAACTTGCCAATATCTTTTGGGCATTGCCATTTATTTTGAGCTAAACCAATTGGAGGCAAAATTTGACAAGGCAAAATGGGGTATCAAACCAAACACGCCCTGTATAACCACATGATCTTGTGGTAATGAGCCCTAGTTTGACAGAGCTGTTGGAATAATTCATATTTTTAGTTTTATTTTAATCCACTGATATAATATGATGATGATAATTGCAACATTAAAAGATAAATGTTGCACGCATAAACTAGAGATGCGAGTAATCGCTAAGTAGACATATTACATATCTAACTCATTTATAGGTGCTAATAGAGCAAATATCAGTATCAAAAGTATAGCCATCACACAGAACTATACATGTTGTTGAAAGAAGATGATGCTGTGGTGGAAGTGGTGCAGCTGATGTAGGGGATGTCGTGGATGAAGATGTAGCAGACGTAGAGGATGTCGTGGAACCAGCGAGTAGTCGCGCCATGCGCTTTGTAAAAACCTTATTCGTCTCCACTCGGTGCAAGTTCATGGGGGGTGAATGGTTCTAGAAACCTGCTTTCCCGTACAACAGTGCACACTAGCTACGGGATGGAGTAGCTCCAAATTAACACAATATAGAGAAAGGAGGAGCTTTGTGCAAGGAAAGTGTGATTATTCCTTTTTGCAACCCCGTTAGATTAGGGTGAATAGGGAGGCATCCTCTCATGAATGATTCTATATTTCTCACAGAAGGAGTTGAATACATTTGAGAAGTATTCTCCATCACGATCCGACCAAACACTTTTGATCTTTCTGTTAAGTTGATTTTCAGCTTCTCTTTATAGATTTTAAAGTAATCTAGAGCCTCATCTTTAATTTTCAATAGATACACATAGCAAAATCTAGTGCATTGTCAAAGTCATAAAATACTTCTTTCCACTGGACTATGTACATACTCGAAATTAGTATGACATAATCGTTAATGTCAAACACTAGTTTCACCTCCATTAGTGTCATGACAAATATGATTCACAACTTTATTGCATAAATTAGAAAGGCAAATGCGGTAAAAACCTTCGCACTCATAAGCTTTACCAATAAAATTTTTATACTTAGACACGACTATTTTATTGGACTCAAAAACTAACTTGAACACATCTCTACAGAGAAAAGAACCACTAACAAGATTTTTATTTATTGATGGATATGATGCACAATCTTCAGTCGCATGATCATTTCTGAAGTAAACTTCAGATCTACCATGCCAGCACCATGAACACCCATTCTCCATCAGAATGGAACAAGCTCGAGTGACCTGATATGAAGAAAACAATGAAACATCAACACACACATGTATATTAGCCCTCGTGTCAATCCACCAATCAATAGATTGACAAACCTAAAGGGTAGTAGGTAGATTACCATACCCGTCTGTCCCCGCTTCGGCATTGCCAATAGTCACGTTGATAGACTTAGAGTTCTGTCCTTGTTGAACCTTTTTTCCTTGACGGTTTTTGCAATCCCTAGCCCAATGGCCAAGTTCACCGCACACGGAGCAAGGTTTGTCTGCTTTGTGCATTGGATTCTTCTTCTTGTAGTTGGTGGTTTGATTGACCTTTTTTCCCCTTTGAACTTGCCGCAACCATGTTGTCGTTGGATGTACATCCTTCGCCCGAGCATTCTCCTCGACATCAAGAGATGCTAGCAAGTTTTCAACAGAGATTTCTTGTCTTCTGTGTTGCACTGGTAAACTTGTCCAGTTTCAGTGCTTGGGGAAATCCAGCCATAGTAAAACCCAAGTGCCTAGAATAAGTTTTTTGGATTGTTGGAATAATTAGCACTTTTAGGTTTATTTTAATCCTCTGATATAACATGGCGATGACAATTGCAATACAAAGGACAAATATTACACGTATAAACTAGACATGCGAGTAATCACTAAGTAGGGATATTGCATATCTAACTCATGTATACTTGCTAACAGAGCAAATATCAGTACCAAAAGTATAGCCATGAACACAAAGTTATACCCATTGTTGAAAGAAGATGACGTCGTGATGGAGGTGGTGTAGCCGACGTAGAGGATGTTGTTTATGAAGATACAGTGTATGTAGAGGATGTCGTGGAACCATCGAGCAGTCGCGTTGTGCTTTCGAAAAACTTTATTCGTCCCCACTCCCTGCCAGTTGAAGAGGGAGGAATGGTTCTGGAGTCCTGCGCTCACGTACAACGTTGCATGCCGACGACTGGATGGACTAGCTACAAAGCAACACAATACAAATGAAGGAAGAGCTTTGTGTAGGGAAGCAGAGAGTGAGAGGTGTGTCGTCTGAGGTGCTTGGGTCCTTGTATAGCCGATGTCAGGGGGAGAGTTAATACAGAATAACTGAAGTGCCATTAATTATCATTAACACATCAACAGTTACATGTTTAATTATCATTAACACATTGATCGTTACACATTTAATTCCCATTAAACCAGTAATGTCTAACGGTTTCCTTCACGCTAACACCGGTGGCTTTCATAACGCTCGACCGTTTGTTTAACCTGCGCCGACAAAACAATACTCCATTTCTCTGAGTGAGCACACGCACGTAATTGTTTATTATTATGCTACAAAGAGGTGTGGCACATTTCACTTATATGTGGATATCCTTCCACCACTATTAGTAATAATAGAACTAAACTATTGACGCGTGGCTCGCTGTTGAACAAGCCTTTAAAATTTATCGAGATTTATTAAATGGGCTAGGCCTAATTATCTAACAAGAGCCTCAACTTCAATTAAACCTAGAAGTTTAAGTCCTCCGAACCGGGTTTACCGCTTCAATGACTTGTGAAGTATTGAACCATTTTGTACCGAGAAAAAGAAGAATTTATCCATTTCTAAGAAGCCAATTTCTAGTAAAAGCTGACCAATTTATAGCCAATTATGTATTCCACAACCATTGCTGATATTATTTTTTGTCGAAACAAGGAATATTGCTGATCTCCTCCTTCACAGAACTGTTTTTACCGGCCCCAGCAAACGCGGTCCTGTCATGCTACATATCTCAAAGTTGACTATGCGGACCTGTGGCTGTCAGCTGAACAATATTGGACATTGTGCTGCTGACTGAAGTGTGGAAATTTTTTTAAAATATTTTTTAAAATAAAAAATTCGAGATTTATATGTCTAGTTTCAGAAATTACAAAAGTATGACCCTGTCGACCACTAGTGAGCCGATACGGGACTTATCGGCCAACCGTTAGCCGACAGGGGGCTTATCGTCCAACCGTCGAACGACAAGCCCCTGTCGGCTAACCGTGGACCGATAGGTACCCTATCGTCCAACCGTGGAATGACAACATCCTGTCGTGCCACTGTTGGACGACAGAGGCACACTCCAAAATTTTTTATTAATTTTTTTTAGTTCGTGGTGTACGTGCCCGGTTTGTCGGTGACAAGCCCCTGTCGTTCGACTGGCTACCGAGTGTGCGCCGAAAGCAGCTGACACGATGCCAGTCATCTGACGGTCGAATGACAAGCCCGCCGATATGGCCTGACACGATGGTTATCGTCCTACCGTCGACCGACAACACCATGTCGTTCGACCGGCCACCGAGAGCGCACTGAAATAGCCTGACACGATGCCTGTCGTGCAATGGTCGAACGACAAGCCCTCTGTCATCCAACGGTCGGACGATAGGGCCTTTATCCCCCCTGCCCTGTTACCCCCGTCGCCCTATTTATTCACCCCCCACCTGTCTCTGCCTCGCACGCACCCACGAAAAATTCAGAAATCGATAGAGGGGTTAAGTGTTCGGGAGCGAGGTGAGAAGAAAGAAGCTCTGGGAAGTGGCAAGGGGGAGAGAGGGGACATTAGGGTTTGGGAGGTGAGGCGGAAGAGGGATCTCGGCAGCAGGGCGCGTGTGAGGTAACTAGTTGCATTATTTTTTTGTTTAGTTTACTGGAAATAGTAACTATGCCCGTATTGCAAAATGGTAGGAATGGCTTCATCTGGTGCTGACGAGATGCCGAAAGAGAAGATGTATGCCGACGTGCCCACAGGTGTCGAAGTTCCCCTTTGCTGGTGCCAAGATCCGTGCAGACTGATGAAGTCGCAAGAGTTCTCGTACATGTACGGAAGAAGGTTCTTCACGTGTGCTAACTACGACGAAGAGCCACCGAAGTTTGGCATGTTCAGACGACGTGAAAGGGTAAAACTCGCACATACCCGCATTTGTAACACGATGCAATACTATGGTAACAGTCGTTTGCTTGCAGTCTCCACCTACTATATGTGACTACATACAGTGGCTGGACAGTACCCAATTGAAAGAGGCTGAGGAAGAACTCATGTGGAAGGTTGATTGTAGTCGAGATCGGCTTCTGCAACGCATGCACGAGGAAGAGGAGGAGGAGAAGAGAAAGCGTTGGTAGGAGACGCAACGTAAAGAAAAGGAGGAGGTGGAATATCGAGCTGCGGAGGCACGTGAGGCCGAAAGGGCGAGGAAGCGCGAGATGGCGCGTCGCGCGAAGGAAGAAGGAGAGGAAGCTCACGCTCGTCATATGAGGAAGGGAAAATATCCGAAAGGCCCTGAGTAGTTATTTGAATGTTCTATTAGGTTGTTTAGCTGTATGCGAATGTTATCATATTGTGTTGTCACGCCATGTGTAGTGCTGATGATGTTTCAAACTCTAGATTTTGAAGAAATAAATAAAGTGTTCCATGCAATTCAGTAGAACTAAAGATAGACAAAATGTAAAAGGAAATGGTGCGAATGTACGGCTAAAAAAAAACTAACCTGCTCGTCTCCCTAGTCAGGTCCGCCTGGGCCGGCTCTATGAGTATGACGACATGGTCTCTTGCGAGGACCGGACAGTGTCAAGGGCTATGCCGGTTGTGGCTGACGGTGACCCCTGCTGTAAATCGGCTCATCCGGCTGACGAGGCGACGACTGTGTGACTTGCTTAGGTGGTGGCGGTGGAGTTTGAAACGCCGGGAAGTGAGGAACAACCCCTGAAGCGTCCGCTTGGTTCCACATATTGCCGTAGTCAACAGTATCTAGTGAACCTGTAAATGCCAAAATGGGAACCGTCTCACCTAAAGTAAACAATTGTATTCAGTAATATAATGCAAGAAAATAGTAAGACCATATTAGTAATATGGCTTTACCTGTAGTGTGGACCATCACAGACTGGGGATTATACCAGTACGAGCCACCCGCCTGCGTCGGGAAAGGTGGTGCTGGCTAGGATGTCCACTGTGGCTGGTGATGCCACGACGAGCCCACCCGCCTGTGTCGGGAGAGGTGGTGCTGGCGGGGGTGTGGACTGTGGCTGGTGATGCCACGACGAGCCACTTGCCTACGTCGGGTGAGGAGGAGGTGGCTGGACTTGCGGCTGCGGCTGATGCTGCCACGACGAGCCAGGCTATGACTGCTGCTGCCACGACGACGAGGAGTGCCGTGGGGGACGGTGTGCATGACGACTAGACCGTCCAGCCACGACGTCTGAAGCGTGCGCACAGGTCAAAGTCTCGAAGATCTTCCGGAGCTTGCCGTTGAGACGCTCCCACGCGGATCGATGCTTGGATGGACTGATTTGAATCCCCATGTCAAGTCGGTTAATAAGTGCGGCAACCTCCTCCTGAGCCTCAAGCGTCATCTGCGCCTGCAAATACAAAAAGAATTATTAGTTGCTCCGTACTTGTGTTTTCGATATTTCATAGCAAACAAAGAAAATCGTGGTACTTACCGTGTGGTGCCTGACGTCAACAACAGAAGCAGCCGGGTAGTGATCTGACGTGCAGCCCTGCTGCATCTCATCTGGGTCGGCATGCGGTACGTAGAACAACCTCGTACCGGAGCGGTACCACCGGAGGTACGCATCGTACTCGGCTAGGTCGAAGGCCGTGTCCTCGTGCCAGAGATCTGCGCTTGTCGTCGTCCACCGTTCGACAAACGGCGCAAGGTTTCGTGCCCAAGTTGTTGCCGTCTTGTTTCCACCCTTGCGGCTGTACCTACATTTCATGATTATTCGTACGAAGTGAGCAAAAGATATTACAATACTATTATCTGACAGTAAAACCTTGTATGCTCTTACTTGTGGCTGTGAGGCTGAAGCGTGGGCGGTGCTGGGGGAGGACACAACTGGCGTTTGCCGAATTGACACATCACTCAGTGCACAGTGGTTACCTCCACAGTGACGTCGAACACTACGGTAGCCTTCGTCATCCAGTAGTCGAGGTCTCTGGTACACAAGGCTGAAATCCCGCCAGGCACTCGTCGCGTCAACGTCTCGGCACTGTACGGCTCCCAGATCACCTGACTAGGGTGCAACGTATCAAACTGCGATGTGAAGGCTGGGTAGCAGTTCTTGACCTGTTCGCTAGCATATCGTACCTGTCGGGAAGGAAAATAATTAATAAGACGGAAAAAATGAAGTATTTTTGTGAGAAACCATATTTAGTATAAACTAACCCATCTCCGTGTCCAGAGTGTCCCAAAAGTAGGCATGTCGATGAGATCCTCGTGGTACTCCCTATTGTCGTACGGTACGTCGAACTGCACGTCTGGCCGTCCGATCGGGAATCGCTCATACGACCAAAGCTGCAACAAAAGTGGGCAACCCAGTACTGCCGAATTCTCGGCGCGCCTGCTGCAAGCATTGCACATAGCTCTCAAAGTGGCAGCCAGGACGGTTGAACCCCAACTCCTTTGAACTATGTCCTCGCGGCAACGTGCGTCCGCGATCTCCCGCGCTATTCCGATATAGCGAGCGTCCACAGTGTTCACGTGATTGGACGTGAACATCACCTTGTCGAAGAGCCACAAGATGTACGCCTCTAGACAACGGTCAACCTGCTGCTCCGTAAGCGCGACACCAGGGTAACTTAGCGCGCCGATCTACATGGAAAAAATGACATCATAAAGATAATAAAAATTTAAAAGTAAGTTTGCAATGAATAATAAAGGCAAGCGGAGTTACCTGAAAGTTGCGCAACCACTGCCACATAGGCCCGTTTGCATCTCGGACCAACTCCCCGACCCCCTGAGCAACACCTGTGAAACGGAACACTATGTCCTCGTGCCAACCTACTGGAGGTTCCAAGGTCCAACTGCGGCTCTAGCCAACGGTAGGCCCAACAAGAACGAGACGTCCTGGAGAGTAGGCGCCATCTCTCCCCAAGGAAAGTGTAGTGTGTGGGTCTCAGGCCTCCAATGGTCCACTAAGCAGGTGATCAGTGACCGGTCGTAACAAAAACGACGAGACTACTCATTGTACTGCTCTCTTGGCTCCTCATCATCGTCATCTTGTGGCATGAGCCTCCACTCTGCCGCAGTAGCCTGAACCATCCGTGCCAGGGGTAGGAGACCCGCCCAAGCCAACCTGTGAAACAAGTATAGAACAGTAAAATTAGCATCAAGTTATATAATAAAGATTAGTTCGAACAATGTACGTAACCACGAGACCCACCTGTCAACCCCGTCTGGATGTATCATCCAATCCTCCTGAGGCGTGCGAGTGATGAGCACGGGGAGCTTTTGGCCCTCCTCCAGTAGCCTCCCCCGGTGTCGTATGTCAACTATAGGGTCCAGAAGACGATACGTGGCCATACCTGTGGTAATAATGGATTCATACAAATATAAACTTATGGAATCATACAAATGCAAACTTACGGATTCACACGAAGGGATAGCACGTTATGGAAACTTACAGGAATTATAAACTTACAAACTTAAGGATTCTTACAGGAATTACAAACTTACAAACTTAAGGATTCTTACAGGAATTACAAACTTACAGGAAATTACAAACTAACAGGAAATTAGAAACTTACGGGAATACAAACACAATTTTAATTCAACACATACCAAATAAAAATGTAACAAGTACGGAACAAACTAAATTGAAAGTACAAATTCTTAAATAGCATTTCAACGTTCTCCTGCTGCGCTTCTAGGAGCCGATGTGGTAGAGCCACCTGCAGTATCCCCTTGGCATTGTTTCTGTAAGTCAGGACATTATTTCTTTCTATGCCCATACCTTGAGCAATGGATGCACTGTCTAGTTGGACCACCAGCCTCCGATTGGTCCATGTCATTACGAATACGATGAACCTGCCATCGACCTCGTCTTACCCGGAGTAGTCTTAAATCTGGGATGTATTCCCTTTGAGCCTCGTCTACCTTGTTGAAGTTTCCAACCGCACGGAATCCACTTATCTCCCCGCTCCAAGTATGGAGCATAGACTGCTTCAGATAGTACTGTGACACGAACGACATTGAGTCCATCCCTATTTGGCCACATGCAACTAGCTCATGAGAGCAAGGCAGGTGTAGCAGCTTCGGTTTGTTGCATGTGCACTTGCAAGTCGGCGTGCCTTCCATTCCAATTATAATCTCATGCGTCTTCGTCTCATTCGCAGCCCCAAAACCAGATTTATCCCTCAGACGTATCTCGTACCTCCTTTCTAGATTCCCAATGCTGTAGACTGTGTGTCCCAATCCCTTTGGATCTTATCCTCTATGTACTTCATGACCTTTGCACAGTACGGGGTCACAGGAAAATTGTTCATATGCAGTGCAGTATTTCTGTACCTCTCTTGAAAGTATCTCACGGTGCCATGCATCGCACCCTCCATGATAGCAGTTAGAGGTAAACCCCGCTGCCCTCTAAGCACAAAGTTGTACACCTCCGCAAGGTTGGTCGTCATGATGCCATACCTAGCGCCATGAGTGTCATGAAGTAAAGACCACTTCTCAGGCGGCTCTTTCTCTATCCACTGAGAGAAACTTTTTATTTGTTTTGCCTTCCTCCTCCTCGTACCAGGAGGGTCAATTGCTGGAATAGCAGAAAGCTCCCGTGGCTCTTCTTCCGGGCTAAGTACCACATTTTTTTCTTGCGATCAATGATCTCGCTCTTAGTAAAGTCATCGAGCTTCGCCCACAAAGTTTTGTACTTCTTCTCCTGGTTCTGCTTGCACAACCTCTTAAATAGATTTATCAGGCGCTTGTTCCTAAACTGGCTAAAAAATTAGCCTCTAGATGGCGCATGCACCAACGGCTTTGCAGGTCCAGCCAAGGTTGATCTTCATCAGCCGTTGGTTCCTGGAGTGTCTTCACGGCTTTCAGTATGCCAGGGTGTCTATCGTGAATAATACATACGTTCTCCCGATTCTTCACTACTCCATGTTTAAGCTGCCTGAAGAACCATAACCAGCTTGAGAAGTTCTCACCCTCAATGAACGCCATCACCAATGGCAGGATCTGATTGTTGCCGTCCACACCAATCGCCGTCAGGATCTGCCCCTTGTACTTGCCTGTCAGAAATGTCCCATCCAAGCACAGCACTGGACGACAATGCCTAAAAGCGTCAATGCATGCACCGAAAGAGAAGAAAGCTCGGTTTAGCACTTTATAGCCTGGAAAATGTGGGTTCACCGAGTGCTGTATGTCAACATGTGTCCCTGAGTTCCGGAGGAGAAGTGTATAAAGCAGACGGGGTAGGTTGTCGTACGAGTCATAGAGAGTGTCGAAACGCATCTCCATGGCCTTCTGCTTAGCCCTCCAAGCCTGCCCATATGGGATCTCGTACTTGTACCTGCTCTTTACTGCAACTTGTATGTGCTTTGCTTCCTTTCTTCTCCACTATCTCGCTGTACATCAGTTCTGCGATCAGAGTGGATGTCAGATTGGGGTGCCGTGCTAGGACATTGCTTCTGACGCAAGTGTGTGGCACGACGTTGGTCACGACCCAATTTACTTCATACTTGGGCACATGGGCGTGCACCTTGCTTTCACAACCATTAGCAGTACATGTTAAGGTTAAATTATTTGGAGAAGATATGTCAGTGCTGAAAATCCTCTGCGTGGACATGGCCCATTGCGTGACGGCATGCTTCAATTCTTTCTTGGTAGCATACATCGAACCAATTTGGATCTGGTTCTTGTTATATTCCCAACCAGAATCATGGCCATCATTCACACTCATGCCACCAAGAAGTTCCTGATTCCATGCAATCGGAATCGGGGACGCATGAATGTTATCTTCGTCACCGCTATCTTCATCAACATCTTCAGTTATTCCATCTTCATCTTCCTGTTCCATTACCTCCTGTATGGACTCAAAATCCTCTTCTTCATCCGTCTGCCCCGTGGGAACTCTTTCTGGCGGTTTACTGCTCTGCCCAGCTTGCCCAGCTTGCCAAGCGGAAAGAACTACCTCGTCCACCTATGGTTTTGAATTGTTCTGCTCCGCTTCATACTCACCGCCTTCTGATCCGGCACCCTTCATGATGGCTTGCACTAGTGCGACCGGAGGACTTTTTCTAGCATTGCAAACCCGCATCCACGATCTCCAGTCTCTAGTACTCTCGATCGGCAACAAGTCCCATTTAATATCAGTGCAAGACTTGGTAAACACTGCCTGAATGTTCACAGCATACAGTGCAGGATTCATCGAGAAGGTACGTTAAGCCAATGATTGGCTTCCTTAAATTTCAGCCTTTCCGGATCGGAAATAGGCAAATCAACATGGCTGAATTCACTAAGATTAACCCCACTCCGATTTGATCGAACAACCCTAGGACCATAGTACACCGTCATATTTACTAACTCTGACATACCTGCCGTAAGATAAATTGATATCTTCGTCACGTACTAAGTAAAACATGTAGTTCTATTATGTCGCGCGACCGCTAAATTCTTTCGTGCTAAATGTAGGTCGAGTACACGCTTACAGCGTGTACAAGGGTGATCCGGATCACACCAGGGTTATCGACCGACAAATCGGGATAGAACTTTTAGCACGATCGAATGTAACGGTCAGCACGAACTGGTAATAATTAACCTAACTATGTACTAATATTCTACGTCTCTAATAGTATAACTAATTAGTTTGACCTAATTTAACCACAATTTTTTCCCGTCGTCTAATCAATTATATACCTAACTAAACTACGAGATTTAACTTGCATAATCTATATTTGCATACATAACCTATAATGATTATACTAACTTTCTTATACTACTAAAGTACGAACTAATTCGTACTAAACAACCTAAATAATATATGTAATTATGAACTAATACGTACTAAATTATTAAAATATAAACTAATACGTAACTAATAAAATCTATAAAAAATTTACCGCAGATGCGGAGCTCGGCCTCTCACTTTACTCCCCCGAACTCACCTCCTCTTCTCTCTTTTCTTTCTCCCCTTCTTTCTTTCCTCTCTTCTTTCTCTCCTTCTTCCTCTCCTCTCTTCTTTCTCTCCTTCTTCCTCTCATTCTTCCTCTCCTCTCTTCTTTCTCTTCTTTCCTCTCTTCTTTCTCTCCTTCTTCCTCTCCTCTCTTCTTTCTCTCCTTCTTCCTCTCATTCTTCCTCTCCTCTCTTCTTTCTCTCCTTCCTCTCCTCTCCTTTCTCTTCTGCGCTCGCGCTCGGGTGATGGAGAATGGGGGCGCTGGAGACGACGTAAAGCCGAAAAGGGACGCACGGGGGGAATAGGCGCGGACGGAATAAAAGCCCTGTCGTCCGACAGTTGGACAACAAGGGGCTTATCGTTCGACCACCGGACGACAAGGCCCCTGTCGTCCAACGGTCGGACGACAGGCGTCTTGTCGCGCTTTTCCGTGCGCTTTTGGTTGACTATTGCTGGCCCGTGATAAGAGAGGGGCTTGTCGTCCACCGGTTAAACGATAAGTGCCCTGTCCTCCAACGGTCGGACGACAGGGGCATACTTTGTAATTTCTAAAACTAGACATATAGATCTTGAATTATTTGTTTTAAAAATAATATTTATAAAAAAAGTTTGCCTGTCAAACTCATGAGCATTATATTCCAGCCTCTCTTTGCTTTACTTGATCAAACAGTAAAGGAAATGCACTGCCTAATACCGAAAACGAAGCATGTCCAAACCCGAAATGATCATGCAGTAGTAGTTTGGACTCGAGGTTACTCCCCTACAACCACAACCACCTAGCTAGATTAGAATATCTTTTGCCCCTTTCAAGACGGAACAGCCCAAATTGAGGATGACTCAGCCCTGACATCTGCCACGTTTGCCCGTCCTGGAAGATGATATAAACGGCCGTCGCTGACAAAATCGGCAATTTCGTTAGTTTAATTAAGCAGTGGCAGAGCTAACAATTTACAATAAACTTTTGAGACAAAGGAATCATTAGTCACATTGAATGTGCGCTGTGTCCTGCGCATAGAAGCCGAGGTCGCGGGTCCACGCGGCGTTCCTGACCCCGGGTCGATCGATCCCAATCGAGGGTCGGGGTCGAGGTCGGGTCAACCTGGGTCAACGGCTAGAACGTGACTCCACACGATGGTCGCGGACCCGGTCCTTGGCGTCCACCTTGGCCACGAGCAGGTATTGGAGCATCAGGAAGACAGTTACCCTATGCATCGACCACATGTTCTTGATGTAGTGTGCGAGCACAGAGCTGAGCCAGTCCTGTTACGTGTTGTTGCAGAAGAAGCAGAGCCCTAGGACATGGCCGTTGCCCACTGCCTTGGCGGCGCCGTGCCGGGCCTCTTGTGATGCTGATGCTAGATTTGTGAAAGGAGATTAAAATTTAGGAGCGAGGAGGCGTGTGGAAATTTTTGCAGAGGAACACAGTGTGTGTTGGAAAATTTTATGGAGGAAGATGCTCATGACCTGTGGGCCTGATTGATTGTTCTTTGGTCTAGGAATTCTGAAGTGAAATCAGGCCGGATTCCCCTAGGCAGGATTTTACTAAAAAATCGTACCGGGTTATCGACCCAAAATTATTTGATTCTTGATCCTCGTTCCCAATTAGCATCCCGAAGAGGTATACCCCTCGTCGCACCTCGACTCGAAGAGGTGGCGTACCCCGACCCACGATCCTGTTTTTGGACCCTCACGACCTGGGTTCCTGGCAACTATGGTCCCGTGAATTCCTTTGATTCTTGTCAAATGCTTTCTGTATCGACAGTATTTGATTGATTGATTCTGATTGCTTCCTAATTCCTATCCTTTTGTGCAGTGTCGCTGCAGCCGAACTGGGTTAACTGTGTCCTAGTTCTTTTTAATGGACATACTTAGCAGAGGCAAGGGACAATTAAGTATAACTCTGTCTCGTTATCCATGGAATCGAAACCAAGTCGAAGGCTTGCGGACAACGCAAAGCAGCCGCGCACGGTTTCCCGGCCCTCGCCTGCGGTCTGTTTCGATGGGCACAGGTAGAGCAAACAGAGCATGAGCAGGAAGTGCGTGTTCTCTTTATGGAAAGAAGGGAAAGTTGGAAGCAAAGCATGAGCAGGAAAGACACCGTTAGCTCAGACTTACTAATCATACGGTAATATATAAGAGCTTAATCAATTCAATCACAGAACAACAACAGGACTAGTGGATTGTTTCTGGGTGCAGTGATGCGATCACAGAGGCGTCAAGTGCTTGATATAAAGATGAGATTGGTTCGGGAAGCGTTAGAACTCTCTCGAGCCGCGTACATTTATTTATATAGCCTCAAACGGCAGAATTAGTTACAAGAGTTTGTTTCAAAACAGCTTACAATTTAATCTTCAAGCTATATCTATACAAGATAACTCAAACCTAGAGATAGAGATTGAATACAATTCAAATACTTTAACTGCTCCACTCAATCACAACTTATCTAAGTTGAGAATGCACTTGAAATATAGGGTAAGTTGCACCTAAATTATCACACCATAAACATGCCATTCTTGACTGAGCCACACCAAGTTCTCCAAGGACCGACTGAACCCATAAGATTTCTATTGTTGCATTAGCTAGTGCTTCATGCTGAACCTCTGCACTTTGACCTTGATACCATAGCCTATTTCGTGCATTCCAAGATATGAGGTTGGGTCCAAAAAATACCGTAAAATCACCGGTGGATCTTCTATCATCCAAACAGCCTCCCCAATCTGTATTTGAAAAGGCACCTACAAGTGTCTAAGAAGATTTTCTAATTTTAAGTCCAAGCTCCAGAGTATGCTTAAGATATCTCAAAATTCATTTAACTGCGGACCAATGCTCAGTCCCAAGAGAATGCAGAAATTGACAGACTTCATTTACTGAGAAGAAAATATCTGGACGTGTTGTAGTCAAGTACTGTACAACACTATTATACCTGGTAGAATCTTCAAGTCCAAGTGGATTGCCTTCTGTCATTGAAAGTTTCTCCATGGTGGACATGGGGTGTTCAATGGTTTACAATGGTTCATACCAACTCGTTTTAACACATTTATAGTATATTTTCTCTGTAACAGAACTATACCATCTTGTGAGAACCCTAGTTTTAGGGTTAGTCGTGAGAGGCATGAGGTGGAACTCAGGTCGACTCGCGTTGCTGAGTTGACCCGAACCTATCGAGCTACATCGTGAGCTAAGTCGAGAGGGGGAGGAAATTCATTGTGCATTTGCATTACTCATGGCATTTATTATTCATACATGATTGAATACAATTGAAATTGAAACTTTATTTATTAAAAGAATATTACAAGTGTCAATGATACAACATTGTTACAAATGAATAAAGAAAAAAGAAATGAAAATTACATAATGGAATATTCTACTTATACATCATCTAAACCCTAATCTCCGAGTCTTCGAAGTCTTCAAGTCGGAGAAGAATGCCGAGAGTCGGAGGGGGAGATCTTCAGAAATGTTGGTGGTCATCTGACGTCATCGAGTATGGGTACTCGAGACCGTTGGAATCACGCCGTTGCTGTAGGAGGCAAAAGGTTTGAAAACGATATTTTGAAATACGTGGTCTTATCAGCACAGTTCCGCCGACATCCGCAGGGTTAGCTGCGGGAGCAAAATAGTGCCGATGACCTAAATAATTTTTAGTTTTCGCAAATAGTTTTGTAAAATATTTTTGTTTCTAAAAATGTCCAAGGGCCACGTGGCTAAGACCCTTATCGGACAAATCTAATATTTTGTATATTAGAGAGAAAAGAGGCGAGGAGTATTTTAAAAATAATTTTATTTATCCTAATCTAATTGCCTCCATAAGTTTTGGTTTGAAAAGAAATTGTTTTTACAAAACAAAGAGTAGATAAGGCAACTGTGGAGATAAGGCAACAAATTCACCAAGTGAATTATCCAACCATTTTATTCCAATTTGATCAAAGCCACATTCCTTAAACCAGAAGGTAGTAAACCATCGAGACTATCACCCAGCAGCCATCAAAAGTTGACTCAAGTCAACATTTCTTAGCATGTAAGGCAGCCCAAGTGAAATATCAGCTAAGCCATATCCAATAGCTTGTAAACCAAGCAAAGGGGCTGTAGCAGTCAACCAAGAGTAATCATGAGGTGGCTAGCAATAGAGTACCACCGAATAGCTCAAGTGAGATAGTATAAGGAGCAAGGCAAACAGAACAGTAGAGTAGTACTAGTATCACAAGTGTTAATCACCCGAAAACACCACTCTTTCATAGAGTAGAGAGTAGCAAGGATAGAGACCACCAGCAAGAACAGAGGAAGCAAGAACCAGGAAGATTAAAAGAGAAGAACAAGCTACCAGCAAGACTAGGATCAGCTGAGGAGTAGAAAGAGAGAAGAAAAGGGGCCCAACTCGAAGGCAAAACCAGCAGCTTAGGAGCCAAGCTTATCACTATCCAATACTGAGATAAGGTAAAACCCCATCCAAAATCATCATAACTGCATATATATAGATATATACATGAATATCAGCTAGATGAAATAGATAAAGGGACCCTCAGATTTTAATAAGGCAGCTATAACATCTGTTCTTATCGAGTTGTGCTCTTCCCAAACCTTTTCTCTAACTCTAAAATCAGCACAGGGTTTTCTTTAGGCAACTGATGTAGCAAATCTGTTCCTATCAGATTTCTGTTCTTGTACCTTTCCTCAGATTTCTTTCAGAGAAATCATCACAATAAATTTAGGCAACATGGCTCTCATCAATTCAACCAACCAATGTTCAAATGCAAAGCATCAACATAAGCTAGCTAAAGAAACAAGAGGTAGTATCTGTTCTTATTTCAGTTTGAAAATGCTAAATCAAGCAAGCATCTGTTCTTCTCAATTAAAATACAGATATGGACATATGCAAAATGAAAGAGACAAACAACAATTAAAAATCAAGTTTAGCATCTGTTCTCCACATTTTTGGGCATGCGCATATACCGTAACAAGAGCTCTGAACCGAGCGAACTCATAGATGCACAACACTAAGTATAATATCTGCTCTCCAGTTCAATAAACTGATAATGATATATGAGTTCAGATAAAGACAGAAAATAGCTAAGATCGAATTTATCTGTTCGTATCAATCTAGCTAGTAGAAGAGATTTAGAAGCTTGTAGATCGGCCATAGCACCGAGATAACAATATCAGGAAATCAAAGCTTTTGGGACTAAGCAACTATAGAGGAACCCTAGAAGCAGAAAGGGGAAAAGAGGAATAGAAGGGGAGTAGAGACCTTACATGAGAGAAGGGCCGACGACATGGGAACCAAGGCACAACGGCGCGCCACCAGAGGGAGACGGGCCAGCGGAGCTCCGGTGAAGGAGCTGCGACGCCGACCGCAGCCAACCCGGGTGGCGGCCGAGGCGAGGCAACGATGGGAGTGACCTCAGGCAGCGCGGCGAGGCAACCAGCGGGGTGCCGAGAGTAGCAGCGGACCACAGGAACGAGCACGGGAGAGACCAAACCGGCGGGGCAAGGCCCGAGCCCTAGGCTCGAGGCGGCGGCATCCGAGGCCATGGAAGGCGGCGAAGGAGTCTGAGGGCGGAGGCAACCAGGTCACCGGCAGCGGCAGCGATAAGGGGAGGTGAGGAGAGCGCAAACGGCGCTTGGATGAGAGAGGGAGTAGAGAAGGGATTTAGGGATTCCAGATGAGGAAAAGAGAGAGGAGCCGGGTGCGGGTGTGACCAAAGGAAGAAAGAAGAAGAAAAAAAGAGTATAAAGTGAATAAGGGAATTTTCGCTGCTTTCTTTAAAGCAAAAATGAAAATAATATATATATATATATATATGTATGTATGTAATTGTAGATATATATGTGTAGGTTAGTAAGTAAATTGAAAATCGAAACAAATTGTTCAACTTTAAATAATTGCTTTTTCTCAGAAAAGAATTTCAGATTATCTGAAACTATAAATTGTTCTAAATTAAGCGATATGTATTATTCTCTAAAAGAGGTTGAATCCTAAGTTAATCTTCTTAAAGATCTTAACTAATCTCTTAATTAATGTCAATGGATTAAATAGAAATGTTAAAATTCTGAGTAAAGAAATCAAAAATTAAATTGGTTAATATTATTATGTGAAAATTTAACATGAGATCTAGAAATATCTAACACTTAAGTTATTCTTAGAAAATTCTAAATCTTTAAAAGGATATTCTAAAAGTTCAAGCTTAAGGTCCTTGATGATAATTTTGATATACTCATCATCTCATGCATACCATGCCATAACATTGCATTCATGCTCGGAAATTTTCTGGATAAGTCCTTATCGGACTTTGCTGTCTTTTATCAGAAACCGGAGTTCAGCAAGTAGAACCGTCGAAATCCACTACTTATCCGTTACCAGGCAAGTCCAGTTTCTTGTTCATATCCGTTGAGAACGTTTTATAAAAAAAAATTCGTCTCTAACATGCACAAAATAAAAACCTATTTTCTAAAGATCAATCAATTGTTGTTTTATTTTGATCGCCGGTTTTTTGGCGTGATCATGGTGGGTGGCGAAATCCTTGAAAGGTGCCGGAGGCACATGGGACGGTGGATTTCATCACATGGGTTTTGTTTCATATAAGGTTAAGCAACAACTGATCGATTGTGCTTAAGCGCCGTAGCGATCGCGCATACCACATACCCTGTATGGGCGGGACTGAGCTAAAATACCTTTGCCCTAGGTTATACTGCCCCCAGGAAAGGAAGACCTCAAAGTTGGATATATTGGATCAACTGTTGGGAAGGTGGCGTTAGCAGTTGGCTATCCACAAAGTGTTGTATCTGTAAGATCAACGTATGGCTGGTAGTCCCTGGCTGTTGGGCGGGACTGCGACGCGGAGTATGACTGAGCGGGCGGTGAAACGGCTCTGTGACGTTACGGTCTGGTTGTACATGTGACGACGTGAACACCACGACTATTGGTCGTTTGTGGGTACAGTTGCGCACCTCTGCAGAGTGTAACAAAGTGTGGCTGAATCACTCTATGTTCCTGGTTGGAACTGCAAACGTGGCAGGAAAGGGGTCCATCGGGGATCCTAGCAGCCTGTGAGACATGATCCTAACAAACTTGACTCTCTTACCTTACAAAATTGCATTGCTTTTGGAGAGCATTGCTGTTCTCAGTAGATAGTGCATCAAACACCTCTTTGCTACTCCTGGACTTGTTGAGTACCATTTGTACTCATCACTCTATCTAATTCCTTTGAGTAGATTATGAGCCGACGACAGAGGAGGAGGTGATATACGTCGAGGTCGACGAAGAAGTCCTCGAAGAGCAGACGACGACGAAGGAAGACGAAGGCGTCGACTACTACGTCGAGTTCCGTGATGAGAACACCACCGAATAGAGGTCGTATGGGTTGGTAGGTATAGTTAAGACTTTTGCTGTAACCAAACAATAATGGTTTTAAATTCCCCGTACTTTTGGGAATATGTTGTAAGACTTTATGTTGTATTTCGAGTTTGTAAATTAGTTTGTAATATATGGACCACTGCAATGTTTCTGGTGTGCTACTCTGTACGACATATTGAGAATGAGAAGGTACTTCGTCTTGAATATGTTAAGACCGGCATATTAACCAAGATCCTGTACCTGTGACCGCATATAAGAAGCGTCAACACCAATATGCTTGGTGAGCTCATGCTTCACTGGGTCTCTAGCAATACTGATGGCACCAGTACTGTCAGACAACAGAGGAGTCGGTGTAGTGAGAGAAACAACAAAATCCTCAAGTAGCCACCGTAACCACGTAACCTCCGCTGTCAAAAATGCCATAGCTCGCAACTCAGCCTCTGCACTCGAACGGGAAACTGCAGTCTGTTTCTTCGTCTTCCAAGCAATGAGAGAACCACCAAGGAAAACACAGTAAGCAGAAAGAGAGTGACGATCGGAGGGATCGCTAGCCCAAGTAGCATCCGAATATGCCTGAAGCTGTAACGAACTGGAACGTGGAAAGAAAAGACGGCGGGAGATAGTCCCACGAAGATATCGTAGAACCCGAAGAAGGTGACTGTAGTGAACCTGAGTAGGAGAAGAGACGAACTGACTCAGAATGTGAACTGGATAGGATATATCTGGACGAGTGACAGCAAGATAGACAAGACTCCCGACAAGGTGACGATAGCGAGTCGGATCAGAAAGAGGCTCACCATCAGAGGCACGAAGATGAACATTGAGCTCCATCGGAGTCTCAATGGTGCGCTGATCAGTAAGGGAAGCCCGATCAAGAAGATCGTGGATATATTTCTCTTGGGATATATTGAAACCATCAGAAGTAGATGTAACCTCAATCCCAAGGAAGTAGCGAAGAGGACCAAGATCAGACATAAGAAACTGATCACTAAGACGAGCCTTGACAAAGGCAATTACTCAGAATCATCTCCGGTGATGATCATATCATCCACATACAAAAGAAGAAGAGTCCGACCACGAGATGAAGTGTGGACAAACAGCGCAGGATCATGAGCACTAGCTGAGAAACCAGCAGTAGTGACCACAGAGGCAAAGCGCTCGAACCAAGCACGAGGGGCTTGCTTAAGGCCATAAAGAGAGCGACGAAGGCGACAAACCATGCCCTCAGGAACAGAATACCCAGGCGAGGGGGTGCATGTAGACCTCCTCACGCAACTCACCATTAAGAAAGGCATTCTTGACATCAAGCTGAGAGATAGACGCCAAGTATGAGCCCTAGTTATAGGTCGTTGTATTTCCAACATGGTACTTGGGGCAGATGTAGGAGCTGTGGTTGTATCATTAGTAGGGATGTCCTCATCATGAAGTGTGCTTTATTTGTATTCCCAGAAAATAGTGTAGATCACCTAGATCCTTTAATGCAAAATCACTTCTCAAGTCTTTTAGCAAGACTGTAACAACATGTCCTAAAGAACTAGTGACGACGATATCATCCACATAACACGACAAAAAGTTGACAGCATTCTTGTTGTAAAAGAACAAGGAAGTATCTGGTTTAGAAGGACAAAAACAAAGTTGTTGCAACTTAGAGCTAAACCGAGAGTACCATGTCCTAGGAGCTTACTTCAGTCAATAAATGACCTTGTCAAGTTCACATACATGTTGTTGTTGTCATTTATCCTCATAATTAGATGGTTGTCTCGTATACACGTCCTCTTCCAAAACACCGTGAAGAAACACGTTATGTACATCTAACTATTGTAGACTCCACCCTCCTATATACTTAAAGGAGTCCTCATAGTTAATGTCATATTTCTGTTTAAACCCTTTTGCTACTAATCTTGCCATGTATCTATCTATGGTTCCATCAGACTTTCTCTTGATTTTACAGACCCACCTACAGTCAATCAGGTTTCTTCCTTCCTTGGGCGGCACCAAGTGCCAGGTTTTATTTCTTACCCAAGCTTCATATTCTGAGTCATCGCCTTTTTCCAGTTTTGATCACTTACAGCTTCTTGCCAAGATTCAGGCTCCCTTTTAGAACAAAAGTAGCTATAATGGATGATTCCATCTTAAAGTTGACGAGGCGTATGAATGTTGTTTTGGAGGCGAGTGACTGGTCTCTTGAGGAGCCGCGGTAGGCAGAAGTGCAACGACTACTAGATGCGTGTGCACAGAAGATCCTCCCTTCGATGCGGATTCAGCCGCAGGGGATCCGGGAGATGGTGTGGCCACTAAAGATGTTGGCATGGGCGTATAAAATCCTGATGTGGAACCTGAAGCCGATCCGAGCGAGAATCCCCAGACCTCCATGGTCGGAACATGTTCGACAGCCACCGAGCCTCCCGCACCAAGTGACGAAAGCGCAAAATCGCATCAGCAGGCTCCGATCTCGAGAATGATGCGGGTGGCAAAGCGGGAGACTCCGCATGTAGTTGCCTACCAACTGCCTTTGCTCCGTGGAACCCATCCTATGTACCATCAATCTCAAGAACAGAGTTGTTAGCATGATTAGAATCAGCCATACGAACATCTATCAATTCATCCCCAAGATTCGATGGTGGACTAAGTATGTGCTGTGGTAGGAGCAGGGTTTCGGAGCGAAGACGAGCGATTGCATTAGGGTGAAGATTTGCAAAGGGATACACAAATTCATCAAGATTTGCAAAGGGATACACAAATTCATCAAATACAACATCCCTAGAGATGTATATGCGGCTGGAGGAGATGTCTAAATACTTATATCCTTTATGGAGGTTGCTATAGCCGAGAATAGCACACTGCTTACATTGAAACTCGAACTTGTGAGGATTATAAATTTGGAGGTTGGCCCAACATGCACAACCAAAAATACGAAGAAAAGACTACACCGATTTCCTACCAAACAAGATCTCAAGAGACATGTCGAGATTAATTACTTTGCTAGGAAGCGGGTTGATCAAGAAGGTGGCTGTTAGAAAGAGTTCATCCCAAAATTTTAGGGGCTTGCACGTTTGAGCTAGGAGTGCTAGTGCTACCTCTACAATATGCTTATGCTTTCTCTTAGTAGATCCATTCTGTTGGTGAGTAAAAAAACAAGAGACAAATACCAACGCGTTGAAAAAATGGATTCAACTTTGATACTCACCCCCCCAATCTGTTTACATGGTCAGAATTTTCTTGCCAAAGAGTCATTCAATGTGATGCTAAAAACCATGGAACCTTTGAAACACATCAAATTTATTTTTCAAAAGGTATATCCATGTGAATTTACTATAATCATCAATAAAACTCACATATTACTTTTTTCACCAATAAATGTAGGGGCAAAATCCCAAACATCTGAGAACACAAATTCTAAAGGAACAGTTGACACACTAGAAGAAATTGGATAGGGTAACTAATGACTTTTAACCTTTTGACATGCATCACAAACAGATTCTTTATTGGACTCATTGGAAATAAGGAGATTATTTTGGCAAACTTGTTGAACTGTAAATGCCAATGGATGTCCTAAACAACGATGCCACCGAGAAGAAGCTGACTTGGTGACACCAAAGACATGCTTCATCGAGGATGACCAACCTGATGACAAGGGATATAGGCCACCCTTACATCTATCCGGAATAAGAATTTTCTTTGATTCCTAATCATTGATCAAAAATAAATTGGGGTGAAATTCAAAAATGGCTTGATTATCATATGCTAAACGATGCACAAAAATAAGATTTTTTGTAACCTTAGGAACATGAAGAATGTCATTAAGATATAGATTTTATTACGTATAGATGACAGAGTGACCAATATGACTAATTCTCATACCTAAACTATTGGCGGTGTGGACTTGATCACGTCTGTTATACTTGTCCCATATGGTTAACTTGTCGAGGTCTCCCGTGATGTGATTAGTGGCGTCAGTATCTACATACTAGTTAGTGTCAACACCATAGGGAGTAGTTGCTGCACCTGCCACCTTTTCTTCACTATGGAAGTCGCGATCAAAGAGCTTCCAACATCTTATCACTTCATGGCCAATCTTACCACAAAGTTGGCACTTTGGGCGGCCACGCTACTGCGAGTTATTGTTGCCATGTGCGTCATAGTTGCCACTATTGTTGCCATAGTTGCCACCATCGTCGTGGCCTCGACGGCTACCGCGACCATGGTAGCCTCTGCATCCTCCACGCGACGCGGTATTCACAAAGATTGATACAGATAAGATCCTTAATTTTGTAGTTCCAGCCGCGTCTCGAAGCTGAGAAGATGGGCATATAGATCACTGAGGCCGACGTGTTTTCATCGTCATTGGTGTTACCAAGGGTTTCTAGTCTATGTTGAGACCGACGAGGATGTAGGAAGTGCGTGCACAATCATCGAGCTTGTGTCCGGCTGATGCCATCGCATCACCAAGGGTTTTCATCTTGGCAAAGTATTTCATAATCTACATCTCCTTCTTTTAAATGCTGGCTAGCTACATGCGGATTTGCATCACCTGAGTCCTAGATTGCGAGGACTACATTTCCTCTAGGACGCTCCACACAGCCGCCATAGTCAGCGACACGACATGCGCCAATACCTCCCTTAACAAGGAGGATAGCAGGAAACGAGGACCTGTTGGTCCTGCGCTACCTAGTTTGCATACGCTAGCTTTGCCACCATGTGCGCAGACGCTACGGTACCATCTTTCTTCATGCGCTTTGTCTCCATGAGCTTGGGTGGCACAACTGCCGTCCCATCCAGGTAGCTGACGAGTTGTTGTCTGTGAACCGACGGCAAGACTTAGGCCTTCCAAAGCAAGTAGTTTTCCCTCGTGAGTTTCTCGGTGAGGGTGGCCGAGACTTGTTGCCATGGCGGAACCAAAGGAGCCAAGGGTTGACATGTTAGATGAGGTGGAAGAGGAAGGCTCTGATACCATATACATTTTGGAGATTGGTTTGGGAAGCATTGAACCCTCTCGGGCCACGTACGTTTATTTATATAGCCTCAAACAGCAGATTCAGTTACAAGACTTTGTTACATAATAGTTTACGGTTTGATCTCTAAGCTATATCTATACAAGATAACTTTAACTTAAAGATATAGATAGAATACAATCCAAATACTTCAACTGACGTATCCTAAAGTTGCACTCTAGCAGTTTCAGATTTGTCATGTACAGCCGGGTAGCCAGGGTCTCCAACTCAGTTTTGCTTCAAAACAAGTTGAGATAATTGGGGGCCCACATACCCCGACATTGTTTCGAAGTTACAATTGTTTTGTTCTAGTAATTGGAAGTTACAAGTTTAGGTTTCACCCGTCTCTAACACAGATCCTAAGCAAGCAAAGTTGGAGTGATAAAAAAATCCTAAGCAACCTAAGGAAATTATTATTTCTTATTTTCTTTTGATCGATAGTGACTGCCTCGAGGTTGTTCAATGGTCGCTCCCGGACTTGATATTTTCCGTAAAGTCTTCTATGTTTATAGTCTTTGTTAGAGGTACCTATAATAATATAACGCTATCCATCTTTTAGTCGTGTTACATGGACTTCTCGATATCACTAGTAGATGAGAAGCATCTCCTTTGTGTAGATGGGTCGGGCGTGAGGCTCGGGAGGATACAAAAGACAATAATAATACTGGTATGCCTATGCGATTGTATTAGTCGTTCTTTTTTCGAGAAATATCTATCCCAATATTTCGTGTACCCAGTCACATTACAAGAGTTTGAAAATTGACGAAGTAACCACACGTGCTCACTATAACAGATAGGTCATATACCATTAAAAGAAAATTTTGTCTTGATTAGACACATGAGGAGCAAATGTGAATCTTAATCCTTAGTGGATAGAGATACAACCACTTTCACTAATCATCTATAGAAAGCTTAGTTCATAATTGTATTAGCTATCTTTAACATAGTCTCGAGATGATATAGATGAATATAGGTGATGACATCTACCTTTACCTTTGTACGTGCTCGTCTATATTGCATAGTAGGCACGGTAAAGTTATACGAAAGTGAACGCAGAATGAACACAACTGCCGATGACGGAACAAGACGAGTGTTGGTTAATGTTAAGAGCTGAGCTGAAGCTGATTGCGTTTGCTCCACGCTGACACACCCAAGCACGGACGCACCGCCAATATGCGCTAGCCTCTGACTTGAGTATTATGCCTCGGAACAAAAATCGATAATCTGGACGCCTTTTGGGCTGGGTTGGTGAGGGCAGGTGTGCAACACGTTCCTTGGCTGGACTAGTTAAAAATAACGGATTTTTGAAGCACAAATTTCAGTTACCTTATCTTTTCTTTCTCTCCTTAATTCTCTCATTTTTCTTTCACTTCGACAACATAGAACTCGCGAGAGTTGTGAGGCGAAGGCATCATCGACGCAGAGCGGCGGTGGAAGTGGAGTAGAGACCGCACGACCTCGTCGAAGAGGTAGGATGGTGAGGTGGAGCTGAAGTCGACGCAGTAACAATGAAGGAGGTGGAGCTAAGGCAGGCAAACTTGCCGAAGAGGTTAGAGGTTAGGGGTGGAGGAGGAGCACCAGTGCCAGAGAAGAAACCCATGCTTGTCGGGCCTAGAGGGATGACCAGGGAGACTACAGGACCAATGGTAGTGGCGGCTGGGGCAGGACGGAGCAGCAAGGCGGCACAGTAATGCTGTTGGCCACAGACGGGGGAGATAGCCCACAACAACAGCCCAACTCCAGACACCCATCACGATCAGCTATAGCCCATTTTCCACCTAGAGAAAGTGGGAATAAGTCGCCTCTTTTTTCACTTCCAGTTCCACCTCCGATGGACGATAAATATGAGCTTTGACGAGCATATAGGCAACACAAAAAGTATCCACAGTCAAGCTCAAGAGAAATACAACTTCTTCGTAAAATTGAGAACATCAATTGCTCATATATTGGCAAGCTTCAATAGCAAACATTTAGTGAGCGAGGTTTTTCGTTCAGAGCAAATGATGATGATGATATAAAGTTTCTTATGGCTTTGAAAATATGCAAATTAGTGTAAGTTTTATAACAAATTTAGTAAATATGTAATCTTCTTTTCATCTACGACCCAATAAGAATTATTTTGGTATTTGTACTTGTGGCAAAGTTAAAACCTATGTGTTGGATTTTATGATGCTACGGACTTTATTAGACCAGTTTTATTGTACTTTGATGAACTTTGAACTATGTTTTAGATTTGTGGTGTTCATACAAGACCATTGTACATGTGAAATATTATATCCCTACTAGTAACATATCCTAGATCTGCCATGAGATACATAGTTAAAAAATTGTTGGACAATCGACGCTTCATATACATCTGTGATGGCTCATTCTTCTCAATTGCAAACTGCAATATCCATCTGGCATCATGTGTCCCCGTACCTAATGCACCGAAAACATTGTTTCACGAGTTGACCGTTTAGGTCCCGTTTGGCAACCTTGTAAAATTTTTCACTTGTAAACAGTTTACAAGGGTAATTTACTTGTCACAAATGAAACAAAGGAATACAATTGTAATTTTATTCCCTGTTTGAGTACCCAAATCAGCACCCACTGATTCCCTTCCTCGCCTCATCGCCATCGCTAGCCTGCTCGAGCAGCTCGTCAACCGCATCGAGGTCGTCCAGCTCGACGAGTCCTGCGGCGAGACCTCCGACGGCTCCTCCTCGGGCGGTGACCTCCGGCGAGACCTCAGGCATCTCCGAGCATCATCAATCACCGAGACCTCGGGCAACATCCTCCGAACCCGAACGGCGATGCCGCGGTAGGCGGGGAGGGAGGCAGAAGGTGACGGCCCCGGTCGCAGTCGAGGCCCGCGCGGACCGCGGCCGTGTGGAGCTCCAAGGCACGGCAGGCGATCGAGCAGCCGGAGAGGAGCGCTCCGGCACGGTCAGCGGTGAGGATGCCATGGGAGAGGCGGGGGCGGAGTGGAGAGAGGCGGCGTCGGAGCGGGGAGAGGCGGGTGGAGCAGGGCGTCGTCCTCGGGACCGGCGGTGGAGCGGTGCATCCTCGGGGGGACCGGCAGGTGGAGCGGGGCACCGGCGGTCGAGCGGGGCCTCCTCGGGAGCGGCGGATCGAGCGTGGCACGGTGGAGAGGTGGGGTCGGCGCGGAGCAGGGAGAGGTGGGGGCGGCGGAGCGGGGGAGAGGTGGGGGGCGGCAGAGTGGGGAGAGGTGGGGGGCGGCGCAGAGCAGGGAGAAGCGGCGGAGGAGAATGCGCCGTTCGGAGGAAAAAGAAAACCGGGCCGGGAGCAGTGTTTTGTTTGACAGGTGTAACGGGCAAAACGACGGTTTTGGCCCAGCCCAAAACTGATCATCCAAACACCCATTTTCAACTCGGCCCAAATAATTTACAGGCCCGTGAATTACACCGGTTTGGGCCAAAAACCCCTCTTCCAAACAGGGTCTTAGCCCGTTCAATTATCCAACTGTAACATCAATTAACGAGGGGCGAGCACCCACCTTCTCATTTCACATCCCACGTTTTTTCCCTTTCCAATTCATTCCCGACTCTTCCTCCTAGCCTTGTCTCTCTCCTCCATGAAGCACATCACGCTGCATAGGGCTCCCGCGCTCTCTTGACAGTTGACAGGGCCGCCATCAACCGCCATTGTCCTTGCTCCCCATGCGCTAGGGTTGCCCGGCTCGGCCATGGAGTTCGCCGCCTCGTCTCCCTTCCCCTTTTCTTCTCCACCATCGGAACAACGACGCGGCACCGTCACCATGCCAGCAGCCGAGATCTCCACCCATTCACGTCGGCTGTCATGGAAGGAGGTAAGGCTGGTTTAAATCTAGGGGTTTTTTTTCGTTTTTATTGGGGTTTCCTAGGTGCCTTTTTTAACAGGAGGGAGGGTTTGGGTGGGTTTCAAATATGTGATCCGTGCGGTGGAATAGTTTTATATTTAGTTGAAAGTACAAAATACTTAGTTGAAAGCTGTGTAAGTTTTAGGTGCAAGCTCCAAATTCGGACATAGCAAGTATGACAAATGTTGGAAGTGACCATCGCATCGCGATGGTTAACCATAGTAGCCCTCTAATCCCCAGTCCATCTTCTCACCGTGCGGTTGAACTTAAATTCAGATATCCATTTTCGTTTATGCGAAGTGTAAGGTAGTGTATACTGTATATGTAGGGATGCCATTGTGCTGTGATACGGTAACATCATATGAACAGTTGTGACACATAGCTAAGATATGTATCATTTTTTATTGTTGGACCGTTGGGATGATTAAGCTTTTATTGCCTCCTTGGCTTTGACGTTCTGTTTGTTGCGAACCGACGTGTCTCTCAGCAAAGGACGCAACGGGTGATCAATTCACGACCATTAGCGGTTGCTAATTAAACTCTTAAACAGGAACTGCCGTCTCTTCGCCGTTGTATATATATGTAATCCATCAAGAAATCAATACAAGAGAGAATCATTTGTTCATTGTCCATACTCTGTTCTCAATTATTCTCTAACACGTTATCAGCACGCTCAACCAGCGAGCACTCCGACCAAGAGTAACCAGGAACAGAGAAAGGAAGAAGCAAGAATAGAAGAGATCAATGAGAAGAACAAAGGCGATAACAACCACGGCAACACTTGAAGACGCCGTTCATCGCCTTCTTCCTCCCTGGACTCGTCGTCGCCATCCACGCTCCATCCAGTGACGAGCACTCCGGCCATTACACGTCGAAGCAACTCTGGCAAACTTCGATGAGCGACAATCTTCATCAAAGAAGACGAACAGAGAAGCAGTCGGCGCAATCAGCGTCACCTTCACCATCCCCAACCTTCGACCATGGCAGCAAGAGTCGCGGCACCTTGTCGTCTTCTTGCCATGGCGGCGGCACCTGCTTCCTCCGAAGCATCGATGACCGGCGAATCCATCGCACGCCGGTCGACAGCGCCCTCCGGCACGGCTCCCTCGAGCACTGGCGGACTTGGCGAAGGCGGAGCCTCCACGCCCGCCCGCATCACCGAAGGCGCCCGAGCCCTCCGCGGCCTGCGTCGTCAGCCTTCTCCATCCGAGATGGAGCGGCGGCCTCGTCGCCCCTCCCCGGCGTCCCCTCCAGGCGGCGCCCTTTTCCGATCGGCTACGACGGCGCACGCCCTCTCGAGACCACCCGCAACCACGCAACGCCACCACCTGGCACCGGCGCGACGTCCTCAAACGATGGTGGCGGCGGAGCACGGCCGACGCTCCCGCAAGCCTCGCCGGCGTCGGCCTCGTCTTGGGCGGAGCCTCCTCCCGGTCGGCCAATCCCACAAGCAACCGGCGGTGGCGGCGCCCTCCGGCACATGCCCCGGCGGCGGCCCACCCGGGTCCCTCCCCTCATAGCGGCAGAGGCGGCGGCGGTTAGGGCTGGCCCCTAACCGCCCGTGCCTTATAAACCGACGGTTCGGCTGGACCAACAAAAGGCCGGCCCATCAGGCCGGCGGGCTTCACAGGCTGGCCCATCAGGCCGGCGCGCTTTATGGACCGGCCCATCCGGGCATATTTGAAAAAAAATTCTGCACTGCTGTTATACAATTTTGCCCCTATATTTTTAGGCAATTGCAAAACAGCCCAGAGTGCAGTTTAATTTATTAATCTATTTGATGTTTTCTGTTAAGTTTTAAACTTCAGAAAATATGTAAATATGTTCATGTTCAATGTGTTTGCTTCATTGCAATCCCTATAACATGTACTTTTATTTACGACTATTATAATTTTTGTAATTGAGATTAATTTTCTTGCAAAATTATACGTTAATTCACCTTAATTAAGCCCAAAATGCTTTCTAGCCCAATTGGCTTAATTCAAGCAGAATTAATACGCAAAATTACAAGTGATTATCTCAAATTTATATTTGTGAATCACAAGGTAATGGATGAATGGTATCTACTGCTTAATTGCAGATTATCCACCATTACCTTCAACGTGCTCTTCCAAATATTCCAATTATAAGTATAACACAAGGTGAATAGGATATGACATCTACTGACCATGTCAGATTATATTCCTATTGACTATGAGATCTACACCCACGGGTGATTATCTTCAAAGTGTTAACTTTAAATTAAGAGGTCTACATCACTTTATTTCAAATTCTTCAATTTGAATATTACAGTTTTGCATATACTATTGCAACATACCCATGATGATTTAATTTACCCACAGGTAAATTAATAAAATCTCTGGTCTTAATTCCATGTAGATCAAAATGGTCAAAGAATTTGAAGAGCTTGCGCTCGATGGTCACAACTATCCTACATGGGCAATGGATGTTAAAGTTAGCCTTGCATCCCGTGGGATTGTGGCGGCACTCAACGCTCTCGTTGAGGGAATACAACCGTTACCAGACAATCAACAATATTCTGTTTTATACATTATAAGGCACCATATCCTTCCGGACCTCAAATCCGAGTACCTGATGGAAGAAAATCCATGCCTATTATGGCAAGCACTTAAAACTAGATACGAACAGCAAAAAGCGGTTATTCTTCCCGAAGCCACTCATGACTGGGTACAACTTCGACTTCAGGACTTTAAGTCCATTGAAGACTATAACCACGCTGTTCACAAAATCTGTTCTAAGTTACGCTTCTGCGAGAAAGAACCCTCTAAGGCAGATAAGATTAAAAAAACTTTATCAACAATGCTTCCATCTGACCGGATCTTGCAGCACCAGTACCGTGCTAAAGAATTCCAACTTTACTCTGAACTTATACATGTACTCCTACAAGCGGAAAAACATGATGAACTCACTCTGAGGAACCATCATCAGCGCAATGTTGGTGCAGCCCCGCTCCCAGAGGTACATTATAACACTCAGAACAACAAGTTCACTGGCTCTTCCAAGCGCCAACAGCAGAACTTCAAAGGAAAGCGCACGCGAAACTGGAAGAAAAAGCCACGTGCCATGGACAAGGGGAAAGGCATTGAAAAGTCAAAATTTGACAAATCTCAAGTATGTCAAAAGTGTGGATGCTACAAACATTCCACCGAAAAGTGTTGCACCCCTCGACACCTTGTTGATCTGTACCTGCAATCTGTGGGACGCAAGAAACAAGTTCAAGGATCAAAATTTGAAGCACACTTCAACCTTCAAACTGACAAGTCAAAGGAAATCGGTTGTTCCACTGCAGTTTTCCCAGAACCTCAGGACAACCAGCATCTCCAACGATCAGAAGATCCGCTGAACACGAAGAACATGATCATTGAATTTGCTTCGAATGACATGTTGGGTGACTTCGAATAAGTCCCCCCTACTCCACCAAAGTTATCATAACATCCAAATGATATTATTATGTTGTAATACGTCAATTGACATGTTGTCATCATATATTGTATATCACAATTATTTATCAGCACATTGGTACAAATATATTGGTATGTGTTCTATATATCTGATAAAGATTTTCATACTGGAAATCATCAATTCTATATATAGATTTCTACGGGAGTCAATCTGATGAAAGAGGATATGTGCCTTGTGGACACCTGCACCACAAACTCTATACTTAGGGAATTAAAATATTTCCACTCTTACTAAGAGAAAAGGAAAAATTAAACAATCGCTGGATGCGATGATGTAATTGTTGACTCTGCTCGGGCCACAATTGCTATCCTATGGGTACTCAAGTAATAATCGATGATGCTTTATTGTATCTCGATTCAAATTGTACCTTACTAAACTATAGAGATATCCGTCAGAAAGGTTTCCATATCGAAACCTGTGATGACAACAAAGAGGGATCTCTTTCTCTTTACCATATACAACGGATATGGCAAGCACATTCTCTCCTTATCGTCAAGATTGTACTACACATACATCAAACCCGTAGCACATGTTGCGTACAAAATAATTTTCTAGAATGTCATTACATTCCAAACTTGGCTTACTCGCCTTGGTCATCCCGGCATGGGGATGAAGCGAAAAATTATCAGCAATTCCATTGGTCATGACTCAAATGATGCTAAATTTTGACAATATTTGGATTTTATGTGCACTGCATGTGCCATAGGGAAACTAATTTTAAGGCTCGTGCACCTTAAAATCCAAGCTGGACCACTCAAATTCCTTGAACACATCAAGGCAAGGCATGTCTTCTCAACCATTGACTGGACCGTTCAGGCATTTCTTGGTTCTAATAGACACATCTACACGATGGTCTCACATGTGCCTTTATCTACATGAAACCATGCATGAGCTCATTATCCTAAACATCGAATTCAATCAATTCGAATGGACAACGCTACAGAATTATCCTCACGTGCCTTCAATCACAATTGTATGGCCTTGGGATTGCAATTCAGCACGTTGTCCTATATGTCCATACTCGAAATAGTTTGGCAGAATCCCTTATCCAAAGAATTAAGCTTATTGCACGACCCTTACTTCAGAATTGCCACTTACCAACTTCACGTTGGAATCATGCTGTCTTACACACTGCTGTCTTGGTTCAATTGCGACCAAAACTGCACATCATAGTTCTTCCCCTCTATGATTAGTACGTGAAAATCCACTAAGTATTTCTCATCTGCGATAATTCGGTTACATACTGATATCACCACCCCGGCATACATCAATGACCCCTCACAATATATTTGGGATCTATGTGAGAATAACTGTATTTCCGTCAATACCTCAAGCCCCTCACATGGGGAGTTATTCAAGGCCAGTATGTTGATACCATGAGGACTATTTCCAGGCATTAGGGGGAGATTCCAAGTACCAAACAGAATGCCAGGAAATTAGTTGGAATGTCCAAGATATTTCTGCCTCAAATCCATGTACTCAAAGCTCTGAACTCCATGTTCAGAAAATTTGCAACACATTGCAAATAACCTGCCAAATTCATTTACTGACTATAAAGGTGTCACAAATCCTATAATCCTGCAGTAATGCGCCGGAAAGAGTGAAGCTACCAATAAAAACCACTCAACTCCCCGTTCAAAGTAATAGGGGGAGAAGTATGGACACACATCAGGATTCAGCTTCCTGCAAGCGACAAAGGTTATCAAGGCCTCCGAATCAGTAAATGCAAGTCAATTCCACATTGACAGATACCTAATGGGTAATATACACCCGGTGGATGGGCAACCTCCACCAGCCCAGCTCAATAGTGCACACAATGACTGGGACATCGGAAAACCCAAACTCAACCGCATTGGGAAACCGCGAACAGTCACCAAGGGTAAACGATATTTCCATCAACTATATACATATATATAGATTCTGGAGAAACATATAACTGAAAGTCTATAATTATCGACACACATTTCTCAACTAGATTGTAAACAACCTTCTAAATAATTCAGATCCAAAGACCATGGCCATGGCAAAGTGTGAACAACACTCGGACTGAACTCAATCGAAGGATGCGATCCAAGTAGAAATAACCTTGCTCAATAAAAGGAAGGTATTCACAAAAGTAATACCTACACCAGTTTTTCTTCCTAAAACGGAATGAGAACAACGAGGTGGTGAGACACTGAGCGAGTCTTGTAGCACAAGGGTTCACGCAAATACCCAAATCTATTTTCCAGATGTGGAATCTCTTTCTGATACTTTATCTTAATGACAGTACAAATCATCTATCTTTGCAGTTGATAAATATAGTAACCATATCTCTTTATGTGTCACTTGATTCAGTCATATAGGTTCCCCATGAAATCACAATGTTGAATCCAAACACAAAACGCAACATATATTGTGAAAATCAATAAGTCACTACATGACTTAAATTAGTCGGAACATATTTGGTACAACCGACTTAGTGAGTTCCTTATACAAAGGGTTACTCCTACAATGATGATTGTCCACGCGTGTTCATCAAGAAATCTTCTACAAGATTTTGCATTATCTCAGTGTATGTTGATGAACTATACATCATTGGTAACGCACAAGATATTAACGATACACATGATCATCTAAAGATGAAATTTGAGATGAAGGATTTGGGTAATGCCAAATTTTGCTTGGGATTACAACTCAAGCACCTTCACTCATGTGTTGTGGTACACCAAGCTGTCTATATCTAGAATTTATTGGAGAAATTCAATATGGACAAGATTTATCCATCCAAAACTCTCCTGGTTGTTCGATCTCTAGACGTAGAGAACAATCCATTTTAGACCATGAGACGATGGAAATGAGTTATTGGGACCAAGGTTCCATATCCTAGTGCTGACCCACCAAACACAATTGATTGGGAGTCAAGAATATCTTTCGATATCTCCAAGGCATGAAACATCTTGTCATATTCTTTTAATTTTAGAAAAATCTGGACTCCAATATCATCGGATACATTGATCAGATTCCCACTATGTCAGATCACAGACAAGCTTTGTGTTCCTACTCTGTGTGATAGTCATCCCATGGAAGTCTTCTAAACAGATCCTAGTGGCTACATCCACTAATCATTCTGAAATATGAGACATCACGTGTACGTGTGTGGCTCAGCAGAATGATAAACCACATACAGCAATCATGTGGAATCGATTCTATTGAATCACCAACCATTATCTCCAAGATAATGTTGCTTGTGTTGCTCAGATGCAAAAGGGTTACATAATAAGCAATATCACTATATTGCTCATCTTGCAAATTAGATCATGCGGTAACCTCGCTGATTTATTCTCAAAGTCTCTACCAACTTCAAACATTTCTATAGTATGTTAATGTAATTGGTATGCGAGGATTTCGAGATTTGCAAGGATCAGGGGGAGTTACTCTCTGATTATTAAACCTGTTCATGTATCATATTGCACTCTTTTCCTTTATGAGTTTTCTCTCAAGCTTTCTCATGAAAGGTTTTTAATGAGGTAATATCAACACAAGGTTATACGTCATATCTTCTATTTTTCCTACCGGAGTTTTCAAAGAGATATACAAGACACACCTATTATTCTCTAAACTCACTTATAGGTTTTTTCCCTTAACAGGTTTTCCTCATGTGAGTTAACAAAGAGACAATAACCATTATATGTTGTATTATTTTCTCCTTATTTTCCCACTGGGTTTGAAGGAGTTTTAGCAGCATATCAAACTTCACTCCTCATATTTTTTCCACAGGGTTTTTAGAGGAGTTTTTCAGATGATTTTATATACAATAATTGATCAAGGGAGAGTTGCGAACCGACGCGTCTCTCAGCAAAGGACGCAACGGGTGATCAATTTACGACCATTAGCGGTTGCTAATTAAACTCTTAAACAGCAACTGCCGTCTCTGTTGTATATATATGCAATCCATCAAGAAATCAATACAAGAGATAATTATTTGTTCATACTCTGTTCTCAATTATTCTCTAACACTGTTATACGAACATCTTCTCAATTTCTCGGAGCAAACTGCACACGGTCCACCTCCTCCTCGTCCTCACTTCCCTCTCGCCTTCACCATCACGGGGAGCCCGTCCGCCATCCGCAGCGTCAGCGACGACACCTGCCGCGGCCGGTACGCGCCGTCGACCACCAGCTCGAATTCCTCCAGCACGCACGCCACGATAGACTTCATCTGGATGTAGGCTATCTCCTTCCCCAGGCACAGCCTCGGCCCGGCGTGGAACGCCATGTACCGGAACGGGCTATCCGGCCGGAACTTCGCGTCCGCCGGGTCAAGCCACCGCTCCGGCCGATACTCCCGCGCGTCCTTGCCCCACACCGATTCCATCCGCCCCATCGCGTACGAGTTATACGCCACGAACCATCCCGCTCCCACCGCCGTGCCGTCCGGCAGAACGTCGTCGGCTTGCGCCTGCAGCGAATTCACTGGCACCGGCGGGTACAGCCGCATCGACTCCGTGACGGCCGCGTGCACGTAGTGCATCTCTCTCAGCTCATCCAGGTCGAAACCGACCTTGTCAAGATTGCCGCGCGCGCAGTGGCGGGTTCGCACCGCGGCGACCTCGTCGCGGATACGGCGCTCCACGTCCGGGCGCGAGGAGAGCAGCCAGAAGAACCAGGTGAGCACGGAGGACGTGGTCTCCCGCCCCGCGAGGAGGAAGCTGATCACCACGTCGCGGAGGGCCACCTCGGTGTACCTCTCCTCCTGGCTCGCCATGAACCTCGACAGTAGGTCATGCTTCTCGCAGCCAATGCTCATCTCCTCCCGCCGCGACCGGATGATGCGATCGGCGCAGTTGTGCACCATCGCGATGGATTCGCGCAGCCGCCGCTCGGAACCCACGTTAAGCGCCTTCTTCACCTTCCAAAATCCTGGGACAGCGTACCGGAACCGGCTCACACTGAGATTGGCAGCGTCGCGGAACGCGTCGGGGAACCTGCTGCTAGCTGCGCTTGCGACCACTGGGCAAGCGGCGGCGTCGCCGTCGTCGTCCGGGAGCTGACGGGGGTCGTGGTCGAAGGCGACGCGGCGGATGTTATCGAACGCATACCGCTCGAGCGTGTCCTGGAGGTCGAGCGTGCGGGCGGAGCCCGCGGCACGGCGCAGTAGCGGGAGGAGCCTCCCGTGGAGCTCGCTGTGCACGCTCCGCGCCACGAAGGCGCGGAGCGAGCGCGTGTTGAACTCGTAGCTGGCCGCCTTCCGCTGTGCGCGCCACGCCTCGCCGTCGGCGTTGAAGATCCCCCGGCCAAGGAAGTCGTGCAGCAGGGACGCGAAGCGCGCTCCCTTGGGGTAGTTGTCGAAGCTTGCGCGCAGGAAGTGCTCCACGTTAGCCGGGTTCGCTGTGACCACGCCCCGCACGCCGCCAGGCCGCCGCAGCACGAACGTGCACCGCACGTGGGCTGGCGCGCGAGCACCTCGGTCAACCAGTCCAGTATGCGGTGCCGGTTCGCCAGGAACTGCGGCAGGTGGCCGAGCAACGGGTACGGCCGTAGCCCAGGCGTGCGCTGTACCGCCCCCTCGTTAAACCGTCGGGCTCTCCAGGTGCGAAGAACCAAGGCTGCGCTGAGAAAGAGCAGCGGTAGCAACAGGAAGCCTGCTGCCATGGTCGCTGGACTCTTGCGTGTCAGCCAGTTCGTGGGGAGAAGGGGCACTGTTTTATCTCCATCAGTACGTTGAGTGTAGGTGACCGGGCAGAAGACAAGGAGGGGAGAAAAGAGTGTGCGGTGATCGGTGAGTGAAACCGGTTGCGCTGCAAGCGCCTTTGCCGATCGCCACATGAGATTTTGTGTACTGGCCGCAAGTGCTGCCGCTGTCGCTGTTCTTTTCGGCCAGTAGAGTTCCGCGAAATGTGAGAACATAGGACATTTTCGTTTTAGTTTAATAATGAATCCCCAGCACAGCATTGACAGGTAGAATGGACGGGTCCTCTGCGTCGCATTCGGCGAATCAGGAGATATTCGACGCATATTCCACGTTTATGCTCCACATATACCCTTTTCACATATGATTTAACTCCCTGGCATCGCATTTGTATCTCCCGTAGGACTCAAATCTGTCCAGCTTCTTTGCTACTGGAGCTGGATCCGACACATGCAAATACAAATCACAGCTGGGGAGACAAGAGAAGTGCTCGTCCGCGCTGATGGACACGCCAAACTCGTAAAAACTCCGTGGAAATCAACGTATAGAAGTTTCAAAAAAAAATCTATATGCTATATTGGTGATCGTGATGTTCTATAAACATATGAAAGTTCAGATCAAATTCAATTACAGTTGAGAGATACAAAAATGAAAGAAACAGAGAAATGAATAGTGGCGAACGGTAAAAGTTCACTATTCATTTTAATTTTTTTTCGTAAATTTCAAATGCAGTTGAGTCTAAACTTAAAATTTTACATGCTTATAGGACATCACCTCACCTACATATGGAATCTTTTTGAGAATATTTCAAAACTTCTATGGTTTCCACTGAGTTTTTACCCAAAACATAGTTTCCATATGATATTTTCCTCCAAGCTCGAGAACTTTGGGTGCGTGCGTACCTCTCCTCGTCAGATTCTTTGGGTGTGAATAGTTAACACTTCTTGCTGCTTTATGTTTGATAATATACAATTCAGTTGATTTAGAAATAAAAAAAAATCTCATGTGACTAAGAAATAGCAAATTTGTTTTAATTAACACCTTTTTATGCCATCGTAATGCCCACTAGCCTTAGATGTAAACATGGTCTTAATATCTATTAGGCCAAATCTATCAAGTAGCTTAAATGCTGATGGTTGTTATTTGGGCGATGGACTCGGCAGGGTGAAACTATAAAAGGGCCGGTGTAGATAGAAAGCCAACCTATTACCGGAAGTGCTAATTGTTATCGGATCAAACATGTCTCGAATTGCAGTAAATGAGCCATGCTCACGGTCTCATATAACTTGGATGATCTTGTTTATTCTCTTTTGGCTTAATAATCTCTTTGATCATAGGCTTAGTTAGTAGTAACTTTCTAAGCGGTAAATGTACGAAAAAAGTCCATTTTTGGACTTTGACTAAAGTTCATACTTGGTCTTAAAACTTTAAAACCGTCTAAAACTAAACCCTAAACTTTTGAAGCCGTCCACTTTTAGACCCACGGCTGGTTTTAACGCGGTTTTCACTGATGTGGCCTCCATGTAAAGCCAAGTTTACTGACGTGGTTGCCACATGGATCTAATATGGTAGTTCTCGCTGACACCCTCCTCCATGACTCTTCACTCACACACACACCCCTCATTTCCTCCCTCTCTATGTTTCCCATGCTTCCGGTGAGGTCAGATCCGCTTTTGCATCAACTAAAACCACCGCCATATAAGTGAAAACTGTTTTGAAGCCGAGGGTCCAAAAGTGAACGGTTTTAAAAGTTCAGGGTTCAGTTTCAGACGACTTCAAAATTTTAGAGCCAAATTTGGACTTCAGCAAATATTCAAAGGCCAAAAGTTGACTTTTTTTCTAAATCGATGTGAGGACCCTAGTTTTAGGGTCCGTTGTGAGAGGCGTGAGGTGGAGGTTGGTTCAACTCGCGCTGCTGAGTTGACCTAATTCTACCAAAGGATCGTCGTGAGCTATGTCGGAAGTTAGATTGAGAGAGGGGGAGGAATTTATTGCGCATTCATGGCATACTCGTGAATCATTGCATTCGTCATTCATACACATTCGAATATAATAAACATTGAAACTTTATTGAATGATGAACATTACAATGTCATGATACAATGTTGTTACAAAAGAATAAGAATAAGAAAAATAAAAAATTACATGACCAAGATTCTACCTATACAACATCTATCCCTAATCTTCAACCTTTTGAGTCTTCAATCCTTGAGTTGTAGTGGAGCCCCGAGAGTCGGAGGGGAAAGGTTTCTTCGGAAATGTTGGAGGTCATCCGAGATCATCGAGTATGGGTACCCGAGACCGTTGGAATCGCGCCGTTGCTATAGGAGGCAAGAGTTTTTGAAATCAAAGTCTTGAAAACGATATTTTTGAAATACAAGTGGTCACCGGCACAGTTCCGCCGACGTCCGCAGGATTAACTGCAGGGGCAAAAGAGCGTCGATGACCTAACTAATTTTCTAGTTTTGAAAATAGTTTGAAAAAACAATTTTGTTTTTGAAAATATCCTAGGGCCACGTGGCTAAGACTCTTATCGGACAAAATCTAATATTTTATAAATTACAGAGAAAAGAGGTGAGAGGCAAAAATAGTTTTATTTTTCCTAATCTAAAATACCTCCATGATTTTTGTTTTGGAAAAGAAATTATTTAAAAAAAGAATGGAAAAGGCAACTGTGGAATAAGGCAACAAATTCACTGAATGAATTATCCATCAACCCATGCATTTGACCATAGTCAACATTCCTTAGCTCACAAGGCAGCCCAGCAAAATATCACCAAACCATATCAAAGCCATCAGTTATCCAGTGCTGGTAAAAGGTTAGCTCAACCGAAAATCCAAGCATGAGGTGGCCAATAGAGTGCCACCGAATAGCTTGAGTGAGCTAATTTAAGTAAGGAGTAAAGCAACCAGACCCATAGAGGAGTAGTACCAGTGCTAGTTTGCCATCGACCAGCAACAGTAGTCCAATCCCAAGAACAATAGCCACCACATTAAAGCATTGAGAAGTCAAGCCCAGGCAACCACCAAGAAGAGGAGCCGGCCACCAACAAGAAGAAAAGCAAGATCACCCGAGGCAGCAAAGGAGAAGGAACTCAAGAACTAGGATCAACCGAGGAGTAGAAAGGAAGAGGACCTCAAGCTCTTAAGGCAAGCCACCAAGCTCCAGCGAGGAGCATTAGAAGGGAGACCACCAAGACCAGAGGAGAAGCAGACCACCAAGATTAAGGGAAGGAGGATCAGGAAGCATAGAAGGGAAGAGCAAACCTCTAGCAAGCTTTAGGAGGAGCAGGTCCAGAAGAAAAGCCAACAGACCAGCATAGCTAGCTTACTCTTGTTCCATCCAATACAAGGTAAAAACTTATCACAAATCATAACCTTACATATGCACACCTAATAAGTAGCAATAGCAAGGACCCTCAGATTTCTAGTGAGGCATCTATAGCATCTGCTCTTATCAAGTTATATTTTTTCCCAAGCCTTTTCTCTAATTCTAGAATCATCATCGGGTTTTAATAGGCAGCAATTGGTAGAAATCTGCTCTTATCAGATTCTGTTTCCAAACTTTTCTCAAGCCCTTTCAGAGAGCATCATCATAATTAAGTAAGGCAACAATTAGGCAACAAGAGTAGTAGTCTGTTCTTATCAAATTCGATCATCATAGATTGAGCAAACAAACTAGATCAGGTGTAGCTTTGTTCTTTACAGCTAACATCTGATAGAAATACACACATATGTCTAAGCAATAGCATATATTCTCAAAAGAAACCGAGTACAGTACCCATTCTTATCAATCTTCTTTAAAATGCTAAACATCATTGTAGCATGGTAAAGAATCAAGAAATGGACAACAACTACAACCGAGTGCAGTAATTTGTTCCTATACCATTTCACAAACCTTCTTAGCTTAATCATCACAATAGTAAATAAACTAGGCCAAGCATAGAATCTGTTCTATCAGTTCAAGGGGGCTGATACACATGAAGAATTTTCTTAATAGGTAAATGGACTAAAGTCCTAGAACCATAAGTAAATCATTGCAATACCACTCATGTCATATCACCAAATGGTCTAGATGAAGGGTACAACAATGTCAGCATACAAACATAGCAGATTAGTACCCAACCGGTATACTTATATCATCAATTTAGTGAATTCAATAGTTCAAACAATGTTATAAGCATAATCATCTGAACATAATCTATTAATGATTCATGAGCAAGTGATAGCAAGATATAGATGGTCGACAATACCATTTGATAGCATAAAAAAATAGACCGAGTGAATTAACAAATCCATCATTACCAGGTTAAGGCAGCCAAGTATTAGGAAATTCTTGGAAAGAAAAGAATAGCCGAAGAGGGGGTTGATGTTAGAATCCAATAACAAACACATCAGTCCCAGCCTAGCTGCCAAACAAATACTAGAGCATAGCAGATTGCATACTCTTGGTTATATGCAAAGTGAGCTGATATAATCAGCTAAACCCCAATGTAACATCTGCTTTTGAGCTTGGGGGCATATCAAAAATGAAGGCAAGCATAGCTCTACTTTTATTAGTTCTACCAATGTATAGATTCAGACGCATAGTACCTTTAAAATTCTAGCTAAGAGTCAAGAAGAAGTATATGTTCTTCAGCTTAATGAGCTAACATAGATATACACATATATGGGAGAAAGTGGAGAGCAACTAAGATTAAGCTAGTAGCTGTTCCATCAGTTAAGCAAGCTCATGCACATAAGGAGCAACACTAGTAAATAAATAAAACAAAGATCAAACAATAATTTGTTCTTATCAATTCTGAATAACAGATATCTTAGATGTTAACATCATTACTAGCTCAACTAAGAAACAAGTGCAATAACTATTCTTGATAATCCGAGCAAGCAAACATATATGCATATATCACTACCACTCAAGCAAAATCAAGATCAAATTGCTAACTGTTCTTGCCAAACCCGAAAAAAACCAGCACATCTCCTTTTTCCAATTAGAGCAATCACAGAATCAACTTCTCAATTTCTAATTAGTTTAATCAATCAATGAGAAACCCTAGAACGAATTGGGGGGAATGGAAAATGGGAGTTGGGAAGGAGGGCTAGGGCACTTACCTGCGAGTGGCGCCACCACCGCGGTTGTGGCGGCGGCCAACTCCGCCACCGTCCGGCGGAGTGGCGCCGAGTGGAGCAGTGCCGAGAAGGCGGGTAGCCATGGAGGAAGCGGCGGCACCGAAGGGAGATGGCACCGATGGCATCCGGGAGGCAGCGCATCGAGGTGAGGGCCGAGCGGGACCGCAACCAAAGAGGGACCGAGGTGGCAAAGCCGAGGTAGGCGGTTAGGTACCGGCGGGGCGGAGCCTTAAGGCCGGAAGTAGGGTAGAGCAGCGCCGGGCGGAGCGGCGCCGAGAGGAAGGAAGGAGATACCGGTGGCGGCGAGTGAAGGAGAAGGAGATTAGGTCCCCAGGGGTATGCGAGTGGGGAACAAGAGAAAGGCAAGAAAGAGAGAAAGAAGAGAGAGAGAGAGAAAAAAAAAGGAGAGAAAGAAGGATGGTAAAAAAATAGAATGAGAATGCATAAAGATTTAAGGTCATTCAAAAAAAATGTGTGTATATATATATATATCCATTTTCTATAAAATAGAAAATGAAATGAAATAAAATGAGGATATAGAGATATATGTGTATACACCTAATTTGTAGATTACTCTAAATTGCTTAAAACATACTATCCATCTCTAAAGAAGATTAAGCACTAGATTAGTCCTTAAGGCTATACAATAGGATGAATGATCATATTGAACTTTAAAATATGATAAATCAAAGATTAATTAGTTAGAGTTATGTTAACTCAAGTAAAAATCAACATAAAAATTTGATTACAATTAAAGTTGGCTACTACTTTAACTAATTCTAAATCCTCATAAAAGATTTTAAGGAATTATGTCCAAATCTCCTTAAAGTAAGTTAATCTTCATCATCTCATGTATGCATTGACATGACATTGCATTCATACTTGCAATTTTCTGGATTAGTCCTTATCGGACTATATTGCTTTTCTTCAGAGGCCGGAGTTCCCCAAGTAAACCCGTCGAACTCCATTTCAAATTCGCTACCAGGCAAGTCCAGTTTCTTGTTCATTTCCATTGAGAACGTTTTCCAAAACTTCATTCTCGTCTATAACATGCACAAAATGAAAACCTATTTTCTAAAGATCAAGCAATTGTTGTTTTATTTTGATCGCCAGTTTTTGGGCATGATCATGGTGGGTGGTGAAATCCTGAAAAGGGTGCCGGAGGCACATTGGTAGGTGGATTTCATCACACGGAAATGTTTCATATAAGGTTAATGCAACCAATGATCGATTGTGCTTAAGGGCCGTAGTGATCGCGCATACCACATACCCTGTATGGGCGGGGCTGAACTAAAGTACCCTTTACCCTAGGTCTATACTCCCCCGGGAAAGGAAGACCTCAATAGTTGTATCCGGAGTATCAACTGTTGGGAAGGTGGCGCTAGCCTTTGGCTATCCACAAAATGTTGTATCCGAAGTATCAACGTGAGACTGGTAGTCCTTGCCTGATTGTGCGGGACTGCGACGCGGAGTATAACTGAGCGGGCGGCGAAACGGCTCTATGATTATGAATACGTGATTTGGGGGGTCGCTCCCTCGAATACATATTTATGATCGTTTGTGGGTACAGTTGCGCACCTTTGCAGAGTGTATTGAATTGTGGCTTAGTCACTCCATGTTCCTGGTTGGAATTGCAAACCCGGCAAGAAAAGGATTCATCGGGAATCCTAGCAGCTTGTGAGACAGGAGATCATTAGTCTCTTCAATTAAAACTTGACTCCCTTACCTTACAAATTTGCATTGGTTTTGGAGAGCATTGCTGTTCTCAGTAGATAGTGCATCAAACACCACTTTGCTATTCCTGGACTTGTTGAGTACCTTCTGTACTCATCCCTCTATTCTAATTCCTTTGATTAGGAGGTGAGCCATTAATAGATCAAAATGTAAACAACATCAGGGTTGAAGATGAAGTCTTCAAGAGGTCGACAGCGTCGAAGGAGGACGAAGGCAACGACCACTACATCGACCATCGTGGTGGAGATTCCGAAGCGTAAAGTACAAGTCTAGTATGTGGGAGAGAAGAGTGTAGTTATGTCTTTTGCTGTAACCAACTGGAACGGTTTTAAATTCTCCGTACTTTTGGGAATGTATTTGTATCTTGTTCTCTGAGTTTGTAAATTAAGTTTGTGATAAATGGACCACTGCAATGCTTCTGTCGTGCTACTTTGTGTGATATGCTATAGACAAGAAGGCACTTCGTCTGCAACATGTCAAAGACTAGCATATTACTCGAAAGGGTAATATGTGGGTCGCCGCAATCTATCATTTGCTTCCATGTTGATACAGTAACCTCGTGATATTAAAGCAATGAAAAAAGTCCATCCTAAATCCTGGACTATTTTGTTTGGTTCAACTTGAGCCCTCAACTATCAAACCCTTTAGATTAAACCCCAACTTTCTAAAACTGTCAAACTAAACCCAGCACAGTTTTGGATAGTGGTTTTGCACATCTAGATTTTCAAAAAGAATAAACAAATCATGGATGTAGGAAAGGCTATGAAAAGATAACTTGCAAAAATGCATCCAAAAATATGATCATTTGGGTCTTGTACAAAATGATGAGAGATAAATATATTCTCTTGCATTTTTTGTACAGAAGACAAATGGTCATATTTATGGACAAATATTTACAGGTTCTTACTCTGTAGCATTCTCTACGTTCATGAATGTTTTTTAAAAAAAATTGAAACTTTTTGTAGGTTCAAAACCACCTAAAACCCCGAGCTAAATTTTGGAGGATGGTTTTGTCTCCCAAGGTTCCCAAAAAATCCGAAACAATTCGTGCATGTGGATAGTCCTATCAAATGAGAACCAAGAAATATTCATCAAACAATATAATCACTTGTGTTCCATACAAAAAGGACAAGAGATAAAGAAATTTATCTTGTTATTTTTCCATAGGACACAAATAGTCATATTTTTTGATGAATTTTTGGAGGTTATCATTTCATAGCCTTCTCTACACCCATGAATTTTTTCTTCAAAAGCAAAACCAATATCCAAACTGGGCTAGGGTTCAGGTTAAGCAGTTTTAGAATGTTCGGGGTTTGATATATGGTTTCATAGTTTAGGGTTCAAGTTAGAACAAACACAGTAGTTCAAGGTTCAAAATAAACTTCTTTCTAAAAAAATTGTGTGTCATGTCAACAAGAACTTCTTGGCTAGGTGCCTAATCATAGACACAATTGAACGATGGATGATCAAGGAGCTATTCGAGCACCCTTTCTTGTTTTGTTCGCTTGTCAATTCCACCTCAGAGTAGTGAATGTCATCCAAGAGCATCCGTGATCAGGTTTCTTGGGAAGATTTATCAATGGACTCTAACACGAGGTGGTGTTCATGCCCGCCAACCGTCTACGCACATTGGTGGTCTCCTCCCTCGGCTCCAAGTGCATTGGTGTTAATGTGTATTCTTTCGGATCTATGCTAGCAAACATGATGTCGGTGACAAATTCGAGTGCCATGAGAATAGGTATTCATTATATAGTGTCATTTTGTACCAGCCTTAATATAAATTACCACATTGCACCAAGTATTTGTTATACAACATCAATTTGCACTAGATTAGCATTTTTCCCCATCCCGATGACATAGACCTACCGATCGGGCTGATAAAATAGGGTGCCGCATCACCTGATGTGTGGGGAAAAAACTAAAAGTCAGGAAAATTTTTAAAGATCAAGGAAAATTAGAAGAAAAATATAGAAATTGGAAAAAATCTGAAGGAAATTTTTGAGAAAACATAATCAGGTTTAAAACCAAAAAATTCAGGAAAATTAGGAAAATAAAAATGAGAATTAATAGAATATTGTAATGAAAAGCATAAAGTTAGGAAAAACAAGGGGAGGTGGACCAAGAAAATCAAAATAATATCAGAAAATTCATTAAATGGGGAAAGCTAGAAAAAATAATTAAAAGGAAAACTTGAGAAATTGCTAAGAAAATATAACAATATTTTTTCATTATACCACAATAGGAATTCTTATATATTTTACCTATTTATTCCTAAGAAATAAATCAAGTGAACAAACTATCATTTGGCTAGCTAGATATGTAGATGCGTTTAACCTAGTTCTTTTAAATTGTTTAGTGTTTTCTAAGTTTTTATATATTGTTCTGGATTTTCTGATTTTCCAAATTTTTCCAAATTTCTAATTTTTCTTGTTTTCCGGATTTTATAGCGTGTATTCTGGTCTTTTTTATATATTTCCCTGATTTCCCCTTTTAAAACATTTTTCTTATATTTTTCCTATTTTTCTTGACGTGTCAGGTGACGTGACACATCAACCCAGCAGGTAGGCCAGGATGAAGAAAAATATATTATCTTGTACGAATTGACAACATGTAACGAATACCTGGTGTAATATGGTCGTTTCTATTAAATTTGTTGAAAATGAACACTATGTTAATAAATACCTGATGTAAAATGGAATTTGCTCTGAAACTTAAAAATTGTGTGCTGGGATATATTTAACGGAGTGCTAGATGGTTGGTGTATAAGTGTGGAATATTTGGTGATATTTTAGCAAACTGGATTTTGATAGCGTTACAAGAGCAAATTTGTCTAAAAGAAGTGCTTGGAGAACAACTCTCCTAGAATCTTTTTTTTTCAACTGAACTCTCCAGAACGATCTGCTTGTAGCTTCGGATGACTACAGCAAAAAGCAGTGATGCACGAAGTATGGGAGGCGCTATTGTTGGGCCGGGCTCTCAAAGTGCAAACAAGGATGTGGGTCACGCCAGAATTGATCGGCCCGCCTTATTATTTGTTAACATTTGTTTGGTTTTCTCGTGCTGCGAAGTTGGAGTACCCTTCTTTTCTGGAGAACTGCTACAGAGTAGGCTAGTAGACAAAAACAAAGAAAGGTTAGTGGAGCAATAAGTGGAGGTTAGTGGAGCAATAAGTGGAGGAAACACTATCATTTTGCAATCTGCATGAAGCATCATGAAGGTCAGTCTGAAATTCCACTAGGCTTACTGCTCCATTTGGCTTCTACAAGGCATTTGTTTAGATGGGATCTGCATACATTGACTATCTTGAGCCTTACAAACAAGAAGGAATACATCTCCCCTGAAAAAAAGGAATACAAAAATTCAATATAAGCAACCGGCCCAAGTTTTGAGGTGAGAACTGAACTCTGATAAACAAGAAAAACGAAGCGCATACGAGTTAGGCTGTCCAAGTTTGGTGCAGGGGTGAGTATTAAGTTAAATCTTCTAATTTGGCTAGCCCACCCAATTCATGTATGGGTAGTCTTTTTTAACATACTAGCAACCATATATGTGTATGTACGCTTTCCACAAATATATATTGCATTCATATACATGTATATGTGAAAAACCACTCGAAAAGAAGACCATGGATTAAGCTTGTGTTAAAAATGTAAGCACTAAGTTTTTCTAAATAAAGAAATATCACATCAAAAATTAAAATTAAGTATGAGAAATAACAACTCTTAAGTATGTAATTTAGGAGGCAATAAGTATAATTAGGAGGCATTAATTATAGGGATGATTAAGGGAGGGTATAATCTTTGTCTACAACTATTAAATTAGGAATTATGAAATTAGATTAAAGATTTTGCACTGCATAATAACTCATTTTTTATATTGGTATAGATATTAAAATATGTATAAATAAACTCCAACTAAAAATGTCCTGTTCCAAACCCCCAATGGTAAGTCATTATGGTGGATCAAGGTATAAGATGTGCTTCTCCCATGGTGTATTATATAGAAAATAAGAAATTACGTTTATTTACAGTCACATTAGGATGATTCATGCACCTGCCCCCAGCCTATTTATAGATTGCTTCGTTGGGGGAAAAGAATTGTCACATTCTAATTTTTCGAAACATAGAAATTAGGGCTAACAAAAAAAATTTGCGCTAATAATAATACTCTTAAATAAACCAAATTAAAAACATTGCCATCTCTTTCGCAACTCTATCATCGGCATTTCTTCTACCATGTGATCTCTTCCCCCTCTTGACACATATGTTCGAACCTCCATCACATTTATCTTTTCACTAATTCCGCCTAGCATCCTTCATCGCAAGGCAACCTTCGCCTACCTATTCCTTATCGGACTCCTTGTGTATTCATATATGCACACCTACAATTCCCCACATGCATGTACCCATATGTGTATGTGCATATACTCGTCTACCATGCGGTACCCTTGCAAAATTGAGCATATATATGGCACAGATCTCCCCCATCTGCCATGATCTTCTACCATCTATTCCACCATGACCTATCATGAGTGTGTGCATGTATATACTGCTTTTACACATATACGTATATATGCAAACCCTAACGCCCTCTCTTTCAAACAATAGTTCATGAGCATATATATATTTCCAAAATAAGTGGGACACCATTATCCCATGATGACCTCTTCCCTCATGCCATCCGTGTGCCCCTCTATACTATTGGCCCCTGCCCTAATTCCCGGTCTTCCCTTTTCTAAAAGCTAAAACCCTAAACTATTAGTTTATATGCGCATAAGGCTCCCACAATTTTTCGTAAGACCCCATGTCTACTCTTCACGTCAACCTTGACCAAGTTATAAAATAACGAGGTACCCGTAGTTAGAAATTTCAAAGGGATTCAAATCGCATCTAAGCTATCCTCGAAATTCACGTTATTGCCCTGATCTATACACCCCATAATATATTTTCATAACCTAAGGGGTCTTCTTCTTCTACAAGAGATCTATTTTTGGTATAAAATCATATTCCTCTTGTTTTAGAATTGTGCCCAAAAATTTAAGCGAGATCCCAGGCCTTCTCTTCCACCTTTCTCTGCTGGTCCCAATATTGCTACGAAGACACAAACTGTACCAACTGAAAAGACATTCACTTCCTTCCATGTGGACCCACGGCCCACCTGCCATCTCCGTCTTCCCCACCGCTTTCTTCTTCTCCTTCTTCCTCAAGCAGACGCCCCCTTTTCCCTTCAATGGCCACTGTTTTTCCTTGCCACCGCAAACATGGCGCTAGGCCACCTCCGCCCTTCTACAGTAAGCGGCGCCTACTTCCCCTGCTGTTGGCCCCGCCGTCACTAACCGACCGAGCGCTTCCCCTATAACTCATCTCCTCCCTACCACGTTTTCTCCTCCACACTGTAGATGAGCTCCATCCACGCGTTGAGCTTCCCTGGTCTTCAACCCGAGCTACAGCACAGCTCCCAAACTGCTACCCAAGCTTCCTTCTTTCTCCCCTTTAAACCGAGCTTCTCCCCATCCGAACTCAACAACTCTTCCTCCCTTCCATTCTTCCTTCCAGAGCATTTTCCTTACTCCCTGTTCTTTCCGCCAGAGACATGATGTCTCCTGCTGATCTTCTTCACTCGAACAATAAGCGCTCCGCCCCACCTATCTCCCCTGCCCGAGCTCCCTAGCTTCTCTCCAAAATCCCCTCTACTCACCACCTCCCGAGCCACTCCACCGCATCGTCTTCGCTCCCTCTACCCCCTCCACAAGCTGCTTCCATCCGACAAGACCTCTTCCCCTACCACGGCGGCAACCGTCTCACTCGCTCCAAGCCCTCCCATGGCACTACCTCATCCCCCTTCTTTCTCTCTGCCCCAGGACGAGGAGGACAAGCCGAATCTGCCCTCACAACAACGCCACTATCGGTGAACCCCTTTGGATCTGCAGCCCCTTTCTCCTTCGCCCTCGGCCATGGACCCCAATGCCACCGCCACTCGCCCGATGTCCGGCCACCTTGGCCCTTCTGTTCTCCGTGCCCCACACTCGCTGCTGAGCTCTTCATCGGCCACCACCACCGACGCAAGTGCCTCGCCGCCGGTGAGACTCCCCGTTCCGAGCACCGATGCCATCCGCGCCACCCCAGCGACCGCGTCACCACCAGCGCCTCTCCGCTCCCCTTGCTACCGCCGAGATCCACCCTGTCTGCCCCGGCAACCCCCAACGGCGTCGCCACTGCCGGTAAGCTGCCCGAAGGCCCCGTCTAGCCCCTAATCCTCGGATTAACCGTAATACGCAGCTAAAGCGTGCCAAGAATAGGAGAGAGAGAGAAGTTTAGCCGTAGACCAAAACTGATAGGCGGGCCCCGGTTTACTTCCACCTCGTGCGGCCCACCTGCAGCCTAGGTGAAGGCGTATTCCCAAAAACACGTCTTCTTCTGAAAAATAGTTTTCCTTTCTTCCCTATCTAAAGTACGTCCTCTCCACTGAGAGGCGTATTCTGATATAGTAACCCAAATTCTCCGTTTCCCTAGTGCCGAAGGCGCCTTTGCCTTTTATGCTTCCGACGTCACCATTTAAAGTCTATCTCTTGTAAAGCAGTGAATAGCCTCTAAATAACAAAACTTCGGACATCAATATCTTCCAAAATATCAACCCAAATCAAGTAAATCTTTTTCCTAGCTTCCCAGAATTTCATAAGCTCTCTACCAAAATCACTTTTAGAAGTTTTGAAAATAATTGAAATTTAAAAATCAAATATGTTTCAAACCTATATACCATGTATATATCCCTAGAAAGATTCCAAATAAAGTCCTAAAATCGTGAAACTTCCAAATAATCCCCCAATACCACTTCCTCAACATTCAAAAATTATCCGGAGGTCAAATTTGGATATAGTTAACATAAAAAGCATGGACGCACATCTTCTTCAAATTAAACCTAAACTAGTTGATTCTTTTTCCTGTTATCCCTACAATAGAATATAACATTGTGAAACTCGTATAACACCGAGGATCCAAGTTATTGAAAGCGATAGGAATCATGATTAAGGTTGGGTTATTCAGTATTCGTCGTAGCAGATACCTAATGACGGATTCGTCAAAACCCTAAAGCCTATACCTAAATGCTGGAATGAATTCTTCTAGGGAAAATCGGTACACCCTCCGAACCCAACCAAGATGTAGGAACCAGGATCATCTTGGATGCTCACTGGTAAATGATCAACTAAGTTAGGATTTCTATTTTACAGAAAACTCTTACTTCATGTAAAGTGAATCTCCCCTTCATCTCTTTCCAAGCTCTAAAAACCAGCTAGGCCCAGGTCACATAATTCAAGGAGCTCAAGAGTTATGCTAGTTCTTCTTTGGCTCTTCCGCACCTCGTTGTTTATTCGATGTTTTTGGTCTTACCTCACACCGATAATTTATATGACGTCCTCCCGACATGTAGATACCGACGTTACCAAGTCTCATACAAGGAATCCCGAGCCGTTGTCGTGCCAAGCTTGAGACCGAGACCCGACCAATATCGCCAGGCAAGCATTCTCACTTTGATCATGTTGAATCCCATATATGTCAAATTTTAAATATCTTGTTTGCAACTCTACATGCTATGTGTATATCAACAATATTTTGTGTTAGACCTAGATATACCCAATTGTTGCATATGACTTAGGTCCAAAAATCTGGTCCTTGTAAACTTAGTAATACCTAGCCGGTCATCGCATGACCAGCAACATATTAGGATTATAAACAGTAGCCCTGCTTAGACCTGCTATAGAGGAAAATCTATTTTGTCCAACTCACGTGAACCACTCCTTTGGTTATGGGATTTAAAACCCTCGGGAAGGCGAGTACCTTCCGAGGTGATTGTTTGAAAGTGATGTTTGCCAAAACCCTAAACTAAAGTGTTGGATGATTTTGATTCGGGTGAGAACAGTAAGTGGAGATCGGAGAAATGGTTGTAGCATGAAGTGACATGGCTATGAGGTGATGATGTGCAGTCTTGCTCGAATTAGTTAAGGACCAAGCCTAAGTGCCGCTCGACCAAGTTCACCCCGTACGTCCACATGTCCTTTGTGGGAAGGACTTGACTAATTACCCCATCGATTGCTATTGTCTGGACCCGTGGGTAGTAGGAAGAAGGTGCTAGGTAGATTGGCATCTCTAGAGGACCTCCACGTGATTACGTCGGTAGAGGTTCGACACAGAGATAAGTCCACTTCGGGTTGTGGGGTCGGGTTTCGCCGAGCACAAGCGGAGATTGGGTAGATCTTATCTAGCGGGTCCAGCACTGGTATGAAAGTGGGAAAAAGTCTCGTTGTAATAACCCTGCCGGTACCCCCTCGTGAAGAGTGCTTATTTGGCCATGGCAATAAGGGGGACTTACATCTTGTGGGTAAGCCATACAACCTCTGCAATGTATTAAAATCTATTCAAATAGCCACGTCCTCAGTCATGGACACAACTTGGAAAGGCCATACACTGGTTAGACTAAGTTTTGGTTGCAAAATGTGGGAATAGGATTAAGGACGTGGGCATGATGTGTCCACAGTGTGCAGTTTGAGCTACAGACTATAGAAAGGAACTGCAGAAGTGAAACCTAACCCGTGCTGCAGGACGGTAGCACGGGTAGGCTTTAAGGACTGTCTAAGGTGATACACGGGTTATCGACCTCTAGTTGATGATTATCAGAAGGTAAGCTCTGGCAACAGATACTGACCCGTCGGAGACGGGTTTGCTTTCAGAAATGCTTTTAAATCTATTACCATCGTATTTCAAATGAAAACTTACTTTTCCGCTCAACCTTCAACTTAGGGTAGAGCCTTTTTATTGAACAACCCTTGCATGAAATATGTTCGTTATACTCTTCCTACGGGATGCTTGCGAGTACATTCCATGTACTCACCTGTAGTGCCGGCTCTGGGCCTAGGCGGGAGGGGCGACCGCCTAGGGCCCAGGCCTGGGAGGAGCCCAGGATCACATCTATACCATGCCTGAGGCCCAGGATCGCATCTATACCATGCGTCCATGCTTGCTGCCCAGGAGGAGAAAAAACGTTTCGCGATCTTCGTCTTCACCGTCTCGAAGCCGCCTCGACGGCGCCAGCGCCTCGCCGCTCCTCCAGCTCCTCACGTCACGTTCGCTCTCTCCTCCTCTCGCTCTCGCTCCACGTGCGGACGCGCGTTACCGCGTACAACCGTACAGGTACGTTACGTCTATCATCTTCACAATTTCTAATTTCTAATTTCTAAAAGATTGACCAAAGATTGAGTAGCAGGGGCGTTAGATGTTAGGGTTCTAATTTCTAAAATTCTAATTCCATGTATTTACTTTCCTTCACAATTTTAGGTGTTATAATGTTGCCTAAGAAGCATTTGTCGGGTGCTGAGAAAAGGAAAAAAAGAAAACGAGACGATCAGTTAATTGAATCACAAAGGGGTGCTCTAAATAAGTTCTTTTCAGCTTCAAGTAATGTTGATGTCAATGAAGATCAAGGGTAGGAACCTGATCCCGGGCAAGAACATGATCATAATTTAAATACAGATGTTGAGGTCCATGAAGATGCTACAGTGGAGCAAAATTTAAATGCAGAAGTTGATGTCAATGTGGACAGAACGGGGGAGGAAAATTTACAGCCTTCAACTGATACTGAAAATCCAAATGGTGATGCACAAGAAGATTATCTTTTATCTATCTATGATCCCAGAACATGGGATATTCTTGACAATAGCAAAAGGGATATTTTAATTGAAAAAGGACCTGTGAGAGAACCGAATCTGGAGTTCCGTAAGGATGACCTTCGTAGACATTTTTCATATGCTTATTACTCCAGAAAGTTAACTAATGGTGAAGTTGTTGATAGAAAGTGGTTGGTTTACTCTAAAGATGTGGACAAAGTTTATTGTTTTTGTTGCAAGTTGTTCAAATCAAATCAGAGCAAGTCTTTGCTAGCATCTGATGGACTGAGGGACTGGAAGCGTTTGAGTTGGAGACTCAAAGAACATGAGAGCAGTGTTGAGCATTTAACAAACATGAATACATCGAATGAACTTAGGTTGAGGTTAAGCAAAAATCAAACAATTGATGATGACATGCAACGGGAAATTGCAAAGGAAAAGGAGCGTTGGAGACAGGTTTTGGTAAGAATAGTTTCTGCAGTGAAGTTTCTTGCAAAACATAATTTGGCCTTTCGAGGATCAAATGAGAAATTGTATCAAGATAATAATGGTAATATTCTGGGCACGGTTGAAATGATTGCTGAATTTGATCCTGCGATGCAAGAACACATTAGGCGCATTCAAACTAATAAAATTCGTCATCATTATCTTGGCCACAATATTCAGAATGAGTTAATTTCAGTTCTTGCTGATGCTATGAGAAAGGTTATCTTAAGGATCATCAAGGATGCCAGGTATTTCTCTATTATCTTGGATTGTACCCCAGATGTGAGCCATGAGGAACAAATGACTCTAATTGTGCGTTGTGTCAATATGTCAAGTAACATTCCGAGAGTGGAGGAGTTTTTCCTATAGTTCTTAAAGGTTGATGACACCTCAAGATTGGGGTTTTTTAAGGTATTGATGGATACATTGGGTTCTCTTGATTTGAACGTCGCTGATGTGAGAGGTCAAGGTTATGACAATGGTTCCAATATGAAGGGAAAACACCAAGGTGTTCAGAAGCGTTTGCTTGAAATTAACCCCAAAACATTATATATGCCATGTGCATGTCATAGTTTGAATCTCACTCTTTGTGATATGGCGAAATCTTGCAAACAAGCTATTACATTCTTTGGTGTTATACAACAGATATATGTATTGTTTTCACATTCTACTAAAAGGTGGAAGATTTTGCTTGACAATGTTCCAAAACTTACTCTCAAACCTTTGTCTAATACTCGTTGGGAGAGTCGAATAAAGAGTGTGTAACCTATCAGGTACCAAACTCCCCAAATAAGATCAGCATTGAAGGAATTGGAGGAGGCTTCTACTGATGACCCAGCAGCAGTAAGTGATGCTCAATCTTTGGTCAGTGCACTTGAGAATTTTGAAACTTTAGTTGGTATGGTTGTCTGGCATGATATTTTATTTTCTGTAAATATGGTGAGCAAAAAGTTGTAGGAAAAGATTGTGTGCATCAATGCTACTCTCAAACACATTGAAGGGGTCATCTCATATTTTCAGAATTACAGAAATGAAGGCTTCGATTCTAGTATTGAGATTGCAAAAGCCATTGCATCTGATATGGACATAGAACCAAAATTTTCTACAAAATGTCAAAGTAAAAGGAATAAGCATTTTGATGAAACCAATGATCAAGATAAAGAAATACAGCTGTCAGCTATGGAATCCTTCAGAGTTACTTACTTTCTAGTCATTGCTGACGCTGCAATTGCTTCATTGACTAGTCAATTTGAGCAGTTGAAGATATTTAAAAAGGTGTTTGGTTTCTTATTCAATTCAAAAATTCTGAAGTCCTTGGATGATAGTAATCTATGGAAATGTTGCACTAATTTTGCAAAAGCTTTTTCTCATGATAACTCGTCTGATGTTGATCTTGATGATTTTTTCTCGGAACTAAAAGTGTTGCAAGTAACTTTGCCAGATGATTTGATGTCAGCGCCTGAGATTCTTCAGTTTGTTACAGTTGTGAATTGCTATCCAAATGTCTCTGTTGCCTACCGGATCCTCTTAACTGTACCTATGACTGTAGCCTCAGCTGAAAGAAGTTTCTCTAAATTGAAACTACTGAAAAATTGTTTGAGGTCAACTATGTTACAAGAAAGATTGAATGGCTTGGCTATGTGCTGTATTGAGAAGGATATCTTGGACAACGTTGATCTTGATATTGTCCTTAATGACTTTGCAACAAGAAACGCCCGAAGAAGCTTTTTTGTGAAGCACTGAAGCATTCATGTCGATGGAGTAATTGGAATTTATTTCTTATTTGAGGTAATCATACTAGCAGGCCCTGCATACTAGCTCCATTTTGCTATTCTTTTAGTCTTTCTGTCGTAGTATGACATTGCTCAACAATTATTATTAGACATCTCAAACTAAGATTATGTGGTTCGAAGTTAACTCTTAATACTTTGCAAGTGAAGTTAGACACATATATGCATATATACCTATATACACATACATATATGTAGCCTTAAGGGCTCATGTCGTCGACTTCGCCCTAGGGCCCTCCCAAACATAGAGCCGGCCCTGCTCACCTGGCTTGTTGATTTGGCCAAACGAAAGAGATGGATACAATTGTGATCGCGAAAGCTAGGGCGTAACCCCAATCAATTGCCTGTCAGGTATGGCATACTGATGGGCCACATCACCTCTTGATTTCCACTACAAGTTTATAGCCGTTGGGCTACAGGTATCAGATTTCGACCTGAATGATCAAACTATGCGTTATTTACTAATATATGTGTATATGACAATGATATACAGGTTAACTTGTGTGTACCGGCTACTGATCATGGGACCGGTACAGTAAACACAAGGAGTTATCCGGTCTTAAAACTGGGTACGCCACAAGAACTAGTCTCGAAAGATCAGTGATAGAGCAACCTAGGATGGCACTCGGATGGACTGCAAGAGATGCCAGCGGACTACTCTCTCCTTTGTCCTTCTCCCCCAGGTGATCTGCCTCAGAGAAAAACTTCGAGTCTAGAAAGCTCATATGACTTCAGTCTTATGGCAGTCAGCCCTCTCTACCTTCCACTGCCAGATGACTTTAGTTCTTAAATCAGTACTTGTATCTTGCAAGAAGTATACATGTTTTTGTTTTCATTCATTCAAAGGATTGAAGATCATAGGCCCGTCCTTCCACGTTTTATCGATCTAATTTATCCGCTGTTAGCTCGCTAATGATTATGGCAGGCGTATTTCGAGTTTTCAACTGTGTATATACTTCCGTCTTTCAGACCTAAGGGTGACGAAGACGTCGTTGTGAAGATACTGTTCCGCGGCATTTGCCACTCTGTCCTCTCGACCATCAGGAACGAGTGGGTCAACGCGAAGTATCCTGTAGTCCCAGGGTGAGTGCGTACGTTACGTGCAGATCTAGAACATAACCACACCTCAACCAACATAGAGCAATTGCAACGAAAAGAATCGAAATAGCAGGATTCACAGGTTGATCGCGTTTATTTCAGGCACGAAATCGTGTGTGTCGTCGGCGAGGTCGGATCGCGCATGACGAGGTTCAAAGCCGACGACAACGTCGGCGTGGGGTACATCGCCAGCGCCTGCCGCGCGTGCCCCAGCTGCCATGAAGGCTTCGAGAACTACTGCGCGGGGCTGGTGCCGTCCTTCAACAGCGCCCTCCCGGGCGCCGCTAAGGTCCACGGTGGCTTCTCGGAGCTGGCCGTCGCGCACGAGCACTTCGTCTTCAGGATCCCGGACGCCTCGCCGCTCGACCGGGTCGCGCCGCTGCTCTGCGCGGGCGTCACGGTGCCCCATGAGGCGGTTGGGGCTGGACAGGCCCGGGCTGCGCCTCGGCGTGGCGGGGCTGGGCGGGCTCGGGCATCTCGCCGTGAAGTTCGGCAAGGCGCTCGGCATGGAGGTTACCGTGATAAGCAACAGCCCCGGCAAGCGGGCGGAGGCCGTGGAGATGCTGGGCGCTGACGAGTTCTTGCTCAGCCAACGCTGAACAAATGAAGGTACGTACGGGTTACCAATCGACAGATCTTACCAAGATTCATGGATGACATCGGATGTTTGCATGCCTGGCAGCTAAGATTAATGATCAGGCCCGTATCACAAGCCCGTGCAGGTGAGCACCTGCCCAGTGCCGTAGGGACTCAATTTGCTCCGAAGTTTATGTCAGTCGTGTAATACACATTCCACAAATATATATTACACGAATTATATAACAGTACAAATATTTACCGAAGTGCATTGTGTATATTGGTCATTGGCGTGAGAAATTTGTAGAGCGGGGAAAATAGAACAAAGGATTATGTGGGGATTGACTCTTCTTAATTTTCTCTTAGATATGTGATTATGAGGTAATTTGCAAAGATCCAACTTAATTTAGGAGTTATCGGATCTGACCGCATAAATGGCTAAGATTATTTGGATTTCACCAAACTTGTACCTTTTATAGTACTATAGATTCATCAAAATCATAGAAAATGCAAAACTATGATACCAGCTGTGGTTGAAATATCTACTATTTAAAAAATTATTAAAACCATGGAAAATGCAAAATACATGAGGCCAACTGTGGTTAGAGCTATTGCAATAATATCAACCAAACCATCATATCCTTAGTTATTCACAGAGCAATTTAGTATAAAATGATATTATCAAGTAGCCTAATTTATGTGCGATCAATGTTGAATTTGAAGGTATTTAAGAGGGTATATTATAAGAGTTCATGTGTAATTAAGGCTGTATTTGCAAATATCCAACTAAATTCATGAGTTATCAAATTAGAGTTGGATAGACAGTTCAGATTGTTTAGATTACACAAACCCATACCTTTTATAATGGTATAGATTACATGTAAGTAAATAAACAAATAAAACTTCTTTATTTTTCATCCTAAAATTTTCCCACCATCCCACCACCTACGCCCCCACGTCTCTCTCTCTCTCTAACTTAACCATTCCCCAGCCCCAAGACACAACTAATAGACCAAAAGAAACTACTCCATGTGAAATTAATTCCTTCTATCTCTATTTTTCTCCTCACAATCGTGGCTAATTAGCAATTTCTCCAAATTAAAGAAATCTACTGTTGACAATGAATCGGTGCCCTCCACTATCATCTGATGTTAGTGTGTTGTGCTACACTTTCGGTAACCGTGCAGTTAGAGCCAACCAAATGCACCCTAGTTTTACATTGAACAATAAAGATGTATAATATGATACCGTGAAGCGGATCAGTCGATGCACGAGTCACACTTCTTTATCTTCACAATAAAGATGTATAACATGATACCGTGAAGCGGATCCGTCGATGCATGAGTCAAACTTTTTTATCTTCCTCGCATTTAATTCTATACCTTGCACCGATATCTTGATTATTAATGACAAGACAATGAAAAGTGTATTCTCATAATTGTATTTTTTTTATATGTGGGCTTAATTTTAGATTTTACACCGGCCCTAATTTTTAGGTCAGGGCCTGTTTATGATATTCTGTTCTTAGCTGGATTACATGTGAGAATAGCTACTTTTTATTTTGTTCATACGTAGGCTTTTATAGGAACCATGCACGGGATAATTCGACACGGTTTCAGCACTGCCGATCTGACGCCACTCATCATGCTGCTGAGGACTCATGGCAAGCTCGTCCCGGTCGGTTCGCCAGGCAAACCAGTGCAACTCGCACTGTTTCCTTTACAGTCAGGTACGAATATTTCTTGGGCCATATCCTGATATTGAAGTTCAGGTTGGGGCTTACGAGCCAGCCAGACAGCCCATGCTGCCGTGGCCCGAGCTCCCATGAACGCGCTCCTCCCACCCAGTACGGCTCATGTACCAGCCCAAGCCCTCAACATCACGCCATATGGCCCAATCGCCCGAACGACGCGGGCCGGCCTCCAACACAACCACGAGGCCGCCATGGCCTCAGTCTCCGTGCCACGCACTCTCCTGCCGCAGTGCCGCCACACCGTGACACTCGCTTTTGCGATGTTGCGCACGCGCGCCGACTCGGCGGATTCTTGTTGTGACGAACGATGAGATGTCGTACGCTGCAGGTGGGAAGATGGTGGCCGGGAGTATGATCCGTGGCATGAAGGACACCCAGGAGACGATCGACTTCGCCGCCGAGCACAATATCACCGCCGAAGTGGAGGTCATCGGCATACAGGACGTACGTGAACACCGCGATGGACGAACGGCTCTGGAAAGGCGAGGTGAGGTATAGGTTCGTAATCGACATAGCCAACACAATGACTCGTTCCTATTAGAGAGATTGCAGGGCGGTATGAGTATCTGATAGTTTCTCACAGAAAGATGTAATGGGCTATGTATGAATTCTTGGACAGAATAAACTCCTTTTTTTTAAGAATTGGTAACGTTTCAAAAACACACCCCTGTGTCGCTCCTAAGGGCAGCAGTGGGTGCGGAACCCTAGCCGCCGCTCGGCCCTTCCCTCCCTCTCCCCCTCGCCAAGGGTAGCAGTGGCCTTTGCTGCGGTGGCGGTGGGCCCTGCTTGGGGGGGAGGGGGGTTCTCGGGTGGGTGACGTCAGTCGTTGCGTTGCATGGTGCAGTAGGCCGGGCGGTGGCCCTGGGTCCTTGTGGTGGCAGCGCTGCTCCTCACCAACGTGGGCTCTCGTAGGCAAGGCAGCGGCGAGGAGGCAACAGCTGGTGGTAGCGCTTCGCGGCAGGCGGCCAAGCGGGGCTATGCGGCTTTCGACGCCTTGCATGCAGTGGCTTCGGGGGCAGATTGTGCATGCGGCACCTAGCGACCGTGGAGGCCTCCTGGTGTCTGACCAAGGCCCGCTAGCCGCAAATTTGGCACGAGGTCACCGCCCTGGCCAGATCTGGGTAGAGCGGCCTTGGGTGTGTGACCGTGCAGCGGTCCCAAGCGGGTTGGCAGTCAGGGTGGTGGACTGTTTGGCGGCGAGGTGGCTGCATGTGGGCATCAGCGGGGTGGCTCACTTCAGTGTGCCTGCTCCTTGGGCCGTAGGCAGCTTCAGCAAATGCGCGCGGTGGCTCCCTACTAGTGGCGTCAAACAATGTGCAGCACGGGACTATGTCCCTGGTTGGTGTCGCTGCGCACTGTTCTCACGGTAGACCAGTGGCGACAGTGGTCGCGGTGCTTCAGGCGAAAGTCTTGCCTAATTATTGTCGGCGCCTGCCAGCAGGCACCGTTTCCTTCCTTTGGAGACATTGTTGTGGAGCCCGGCACCTCCCCCACCCTTGGGGTCTCATCCTCCAGATGAAAACCTAGATCCAGTTTGCCGGATCGGATGACGGCGACGTCTTTGACTTCGCTCTCTCTCTGAAGGCGTCGTCTTGGAGACCTGATCCCTTGGTTGGCCGTGAGGCCAGCGTTGGTGTTTCCATGCAGAGGGCCAACGGTGGCGGGGCTGGTGGCTTTGGGTCAGGAGGCTTGGCCCTATCAGGTGTGGCTAGTGTGCAAGCAGCGCTAGCTTGGATGGTACGATTTGTTGTCTTCTACAAGGCTAGAAAGGCCCAGAACCGCTTTCCTTTAGTTCTGGCTTATCTTTCTCTGGCGGCGGTGGAACTGGCGGACATTGGTCCGGTACGACGGTTGGGGTTCTACACCTAGTTGGTTTGATGCAGTGAAATCGGAGTCATTGGGTTGTGGGTGCAATGGATGATGGGTGATGACAATGACGCGGCTGACAGCGTCAGTGGTGTGAGTCTCATTTATTTGTGTTGAGCTTGGTTGATTTTTGCTGGTTTGTTCATTTTGTTTGGCAGTAATCTAGACCTTATTTAGCTAGATAGTATGGCTGTCGAGTCGTGGTTTTTGTCCAATTTGCTAGATAGTATGGTTGTTGAGTCGTGGTTTTTGTCCAATTTTCTTACTTAACTGAGTGTAGGAAGTTTTTGACCAGTTTCTCTCATAAATAGAGACAACTTTTTCTTTGCACCGCCCTTTTATCCAGATTCGTAAAGAAAAAACAGAAAAAACTCCTTTTCGAAGATGCTTGGACAGAATAAATTTCAGCGTCCAATGCCGTTGCTCTTTCTGCTTTTGCTTGGCTAGTGGCTCCACCTTACGTAAACATGACTTGACCTGGTGCAGATTTAGGAAGGCTGATGGACAACATTGGTAGTAACTTTTCTTGACGTGTCGTTCTTAAAAAAAGAAGTTCTAGATGTGTCGAGGCTGGGAGAGATCTCTCCCATTGTTAAGAAAATCTTTTCGTCTGAAAGGTCAACAGTCACAAACATCATATATATGTCCCCAGTGGGCGCATGAGGAAAGATAAGATACGGTAGCCCCATGGTCGGATTATGCTGCAAGCTGCAGTACGAGCCAGTATTATGCTACAAGCCTTCAAGGCTGCAGTACACTTGCTCAAAATGCAACGAGACGGAGAGGGATAGGGCACTGCCGGTTTAGGTGCAATTAGCATTGAGGTTTACATCCGTCAACTTTATTCGCGTCAGGCTGACGTGGAAAGAATGGAGAACATGGAACTACCATATGACAGGCGATCGAACAGAAAGACCACGGGTTCCATAAATCCCCATGCGGAAAGAGCATTATTCAGAGTACACTGAAAGACACCAAAGGCACCTGACATCTCACGTAGTGGATGCGTGCATACGTTTTTGCAGAAATTAATCATGCATCACCCGAGAGAGAGAGAGAGAGAGAGAGAGAGAGAGAGAGAGAGAGCGTGTCATCTGGTTTGGTTTGGCTGTCTCACAGGAGCGTGGTCTCGGCGATCATGGAGGTGACGACGTAGGGGTCCATGTTGGACGCCGGCCTGCGGTCCTCGAAGTAGCCCTTGCCTTCCTTCTCCGTGTCGCGGCCGACGCGGATGGACGCGCCTCGGTTCGCCACGCCCCATTTGAAGTTGTTGATGTCGGCCGTCTCGTGGTGGCCGGTGAGGCGGCGCTCGTTGCCCTCGCCGTAGGCGGCGATGTGCTCCCTGTGCCTCTTCCCGAGCTTCTCGATCGCCTTCTTGATCACCTCGAAGCCCCCAGCCTCCCTCATGGACTTGGTGCTGCAAATACATTGCACGGTTCCCACAAAACAAACACTTAATCAGACATTTGCACCGTAACGTACAACCAAAGGTATATTCGTCACAGAATTGGTGCTAGTACGATCTTTTTTACCTGTAGTTGGTGTGAGCACCTGCGCCATTCCAGTCACCCGGGATGGGCTTCGGGTCGAGGGACAGCACCACTCCGGCCACCTCAGTGATCCTCTGCAATGAGACATCAACAAATCAGAGTTAGTTTCAGCTAGTCGAACAGTATACTAGTAGTCGCCTCGATTCTTATTCGAAAAAGAGAAAAAAAGGAGACGAACCTCGAGGATGTAGCGGGCGACCCACACCTGGTCGGCAGCGGCTATCCCAACGGACGGGCCAACTTGGAACTCCCACTGTCGTCGCGGAATCAGGTTCAGAATTGGCACACGCGACATCAGTCAGACATGGTATTCGTCGTGGCCGTACTAACGAAGAGTGATAAGGGAGAACCAACGTCTGCAAGTTGCAGCGAAGAATTGTACCTGTCCAGGCATGACTTCGCCATTGATGCCGCTGATGTTGATCCCGGCATAAAGGCAGGCCTTGTAGTGGGCGTCCACGATGTCACGGCCGAACGCCTTATCGGCACCAGCGGCACAGTAGTATGGTCCCTGGAAGAAATGCACAAAATTTTGTCAAGGAACCTACAATGGACTGTGGAAGATTTTAAATTGAGCGGATAACTCGATCGTTACAAAATAAAATAAAATCAAAGAGTAGTTTTCTTGCCTGAGGACCAGGGAAACCACCAACAGGCCAGCCAAGGGGCCAGTTCACATCCTTCTGAAGGAGAGTGTACTCCTGCTCAATGCCATACCTGTTTGGATTCAGAGATATGTCCTGATGAGAGCTGTAAGCAGATAAGATAGGAAAGTAGATAGAAAGGTGGAATCTCCAAATTTGGTGGTCCTTTTTTGAACCTTTCTCACAGCTTTTCTTTTCACGTTTGCTAAAATCATAATTACGGGAGAAGTTAATTTACTCTTTTCTTGGGCAATTTTCATACTTTTACCTTTCATATGACGCAAAGTACGATCTGGTACTAATCTAATACTAGTACTTCTTTTAGAATTTATATGTTCTTACGTGTTTATCAGTTTGTGCATGCTGGAAACAAGGACAATAAAACTTTAACTGAAACACTGCATGCAAATTACTTGAAATCTGGATAGAAGTATTCATACCATGGCACCTCAGCTGCAACAGCAGGGTTGTTGAAGATCTTGGCAGCATTGTGCCTCTTGTTAGTGGGGATTGGCACACCTTGTGGCGTGTAGCAGTCGCACATCACCTATAGGAAGTATTTACTAGAAAAATTAGCAAACCAACGACTGAGCATAGCCGAATACTCCTCCAAATAGAGTAGAAACTTGGGCTCTTCTTAAGTTAAAACTGCTGAGGCCTAAGGTGTTTCTGTTCAAGTTAAGTATTTATTTAGTAAATTGGTCAAATAATCCTTATGACCTACTATTTTTCAATAAGCCAACTAATTTACTTTTTATAACAACAATAGTAAGTTGAATTTGTCTGAAGTGTAAGTTTAGGAGCCTAATAGTCCCTAGTAGGTCAACTTCTAGAAATTTAGGGTGTTTATACAACAGGGCACAAGCGCCTGGTATTTTGTCCATCAAATCAGGATCATAGCTAAAAGCACATATATCAATATCTCCAAGCAAATCTAACAGCCAGAAAAATCGATTTACGTCTAAAATTTAAACGCCTAATAATTAGCAAAACACTAAAATAGTTGCTTGAGCCAAACAAGATTTTAAAACACTAAAATAGTTGCTTGAGCCAAACAAGATTTTAACAAGGTTAAAAGCACCCGAAAACGATGATCTTTTTATTAAAAAATACAATCTCATAGAATCACTTATTTGTCCTTTCCTTTCGTCTTCCTTTTTTTAAATTTGGGCCATCACATATCCATGGTGTATGAGTTCGGAGTCAAACATAGAATCTAATGAAGAAGAACTTACAAGGATGTTGTCACCCCTCCTGAATGGGTCCTTGAAAATGGCTTGAGGGCTTAACAGTGAAAACAAACAACATAAGTAAGCACCTACAAGTAAAAACCATTAGAAGAGGCGAGGGAATCAAGATCATACTAGAGGATCACTTCGCTGTCCTCTCCGGGAGCCTGCCCAGTGCTGGAGCCGTCATAGTTCCACTTGGGCAGCTGGTTCGCATCGGTGATGGGGCCTTGCACTGTCTGCTCGAACAAAAGGAAAACCAATCCAACGGTGAGGAATATTGCACAACAACACAAGTACCAGTGGATTTTGGTTTCAGCTAAGAAGTAAGAACAAGGGCTTAATAAGTTGAGAGGTATATGTCGGGATCAAAGTAGGCACCCTTGCTTTGCTCCTGATATCTATGCCGGAACCTCCGACCCTGAACAAAAGACACAAAATATTTAGAGATAAGAAAGACTGCGCAGATTAAACTTGGTGTAAACGCTTTAAAATTTCATAGGGAAACTATTATACAGTGCAAACGATGAACTATCGAGAGACCAAAGATAACAGATGGGGAATGTGAATAGAATAACTTTGCATAATAACGCGATCTTGCATCTTTGGCAGAAAGTACCGCTGCAACAGTGCGTGCAGTGGAAGAAAAAATTAAGATCAAGAACAGATCAAAAGCAGAGGAGGCCAACCACAAGTACTCGACGATGATCTTGTCGGTGCAGTCGCTGAGGTCGAGGTTAACGAGATCGGCGAGGCTGGCCATTGCTCGCAAGCAAATCAAGAGAGACGTTAATGGGCAAAACGATCGAAGCTATGAGATGTGTAAATCGGAAGAAGCAGGGGATGAGGAGAAAGACGTGAGGGGCGAGTGGTATTTATAGCGCGAAGTTGTCTATGGTGGGAAGTTTCTTTTCACAACTGCTGATGTGATTTTTTTTTCAGTTATTTGATTAACTAAATCGACAGTTTGAAAAGATACTGCATATCTTATTTCAAGAATACATGTCGCTTGTGTGGCAAGAGCGTGAAGTAACCATCTCAACTTAAGACGGGGTTACGTTATTTTCAGAAAAGAAAAGAAAAGATATAACAGAGGTAACCATTAGAATCAGCCATGCTGTATGGAATTTTACTCCTCCTCTCTTATCCTATTGCCTAAAATCTACTGAACTTATCCCATTCAAGTGGTAATATATATATATAGTTCATGCATTCCTTGGGAGTTGTGCTTGTGCCTGTAGCGTATTTCTAAAAAGGGTTGTCCTCAACTGAAAGGAGCAAAATTTGAGGGACCAGTTTCCAAATAATAGGGGGTGAGGTTCTGGTTTGCAACTTTGCATTGCTAGGTAGAGCTAAGACTAAAATGCAATGCAATATTAATTTTCGTAGGTATATCTTTGAGTTCAAAATAATTAGTTAACTTAACTAATGTAAGTCAAGGTGAAGATATTTTTTGATGTCTTTTATATAAAGAAAGAACTTTATTGCTTCTTAGTCTCTATATTGATTGATGCACATGACCACAAACCAATTGCATAGTTTATATTTTCATGTCAAACGACAACGAAAAACAAAAGGCTACATAGACTACCGGCAAGAACACTCAATTACTGCATAATATATTACATGACTGTCATCCATATTGGGACATATATTCCCTGGTAATCACCTCCAATCACCGGCCACCTGCAACCATTATCTCCCTTCCACCGATCGATGTAGCAAAAACCATGATTACAACCAGTTGATACACTAGAAGATAACCTGCAAAGAGTTGGAGATTTTCTTTTTATCAAACACAATATCATTTCAACATAGTTAAATAGACCAACAAACTGTAGTCTGCTCCTACTAAGATTTTCGCACGTAACGCCCCGTAAACCAGTAAACCAATTCTCGAACAAATTGGATATACTACGAGGTGGTGGAAGGTTGAAAGCTAAATATATCAACCGCCACGCAAAACAAGCAAACTGGTAATCACAGAAGAGATATTGGGTATTCTCCTCCTCACCACAAAAGCAACATTTCTTACTACCTTGCTAATTTTTTTAGTCAAATTGCCCTTAGTATGTACCACCCTCGATGAAGATACCACATAAATATTTCTGGGTGAGGGAAAAGTAATGGGAAGAAATACAGAAAGGCCAGCTTGATGTAATGAAAGGTGCAATTGTCAATACATTGGTAGTATTTTCTCACAAAAAAGAAATACATTGTGATAGTGGACCTAGTGGTAGCAGGAATTATTGCGCGGTAACGAGTAGCTGGCTTTTCATGGGGGTTTCGACTTTGTCCCCGTCCTAAAAACAAGCATCGCTCTGTGGGCAGTACTCCTCCCAGGTTTCTCGAAAACTAATTTGATATAAGTTTGGTATTTCGTGTGGCAATTCACTGTCCTGCTGTTGTTGCCCTTGTTCTGCTGGATGATGGTACTTTCCGGAACCTGAATTGCTAACGATCACGTGAGCTTACTTGTCTGAGGATTTTAGAGTAAACTAGTTCATTTAAAAGAAGTGCAAGTTCTAACGTTTTCCATCTGTAAGTTGTCCGTTTTCCCAAGCAATCAAGAATCATGCTTCTGCTTACCTATATATATTGCCATGAAAAACAAGAAAGCATTGGACGCCATCCATCTACCCAAAAAAATGGATTCGTACAGAAAAATAGTAAGGCTTTTTCTCACTGTTTCCCTTTTCTGTTCATAGAAATAAAGTAGGAATCATGTAGCCATCAGGTTTCAATAGTAAACATCAGCCAGGATAAGACCGCCAATTGATCCATGAAATCTTTAAAATACTGACCTCCTCGTTGCAGAAATTATCGATTGGCTCGTCCATTTGCATAGACGATTACATTTTTAAAACCGACAAAACCGGCCGTCGCCTACAAGAACAATGCATTCGCTGTATTTTGCCGTCTGCCGCATTCAGAATTTTCGATGACGATTTGCCAATTCACTACAACTTCTTCAAGTTTTTAAATCCTAAGAACGATTATACAACGCCGATTTGTATTTGATGACATCATGGAAGTTGGTATTTAGGAATAAACACGTAGAACTCTTGCTTCAAAATTCTCAGCGAGGGGAGCAGAGCATTATTGTTTTCACCTCCACGAATCTTAATTTGTCCACATTATTCAGCCAACCTGGACTCCTTCATTCTATAATGTCATCTACTACCAGGTTGCAAAAAGCCGCAGACCAACGGCTAAAGGTGATGTTTGAAGATACTTGTGGTATCTCACTATCTCAGACGTCTCCCATTCACCGCATTGGTTGACTTTGCATCTACACATTGTTTGGCCTTCTTTTCTCTTTTGTCCTTTTCTTTTAGGAAATTGACTTTGTATTGCATGCAAGACCGTCATTTGATGCGATACATTTTGACAAATTATTGTGTTTTAAGCACATTGCCCCCTTTTAATTATGTTTTACATGTCTCCAATTATTGGAGGTTAAGACAGATGACATTTTCGCCGATTTTAAGATATGAGTGTATAATCTTGAAGTTGGGTTCTTGTGCTGGAATCCTGACTGAGTTTTAAGTTTATTGTTATTTCAGGATTAAATCTTTTGTAGACCAGATGATTCGTTGTCTTTTTTTATTTTGATTTTGTTTTGGGTTGCGCTACCATGCTGGTAACCTGGTGTATATGTCCATTTGGCAGTCTTATTTGATCTTTCGTATATTATGCAACAAACTAACAACCATTCATATGTTAGTATGGGGTAAACCAACCCTTGAAGCTAGAGGTACGACCGAAGATCTCCAGATGATGTCCCTTTAGGCTCATAAAAGTCATGCTAAGGTGGCTCATTGTTCCCCCAAAGAACGAACTAGCTAGTTTATGTTTCTTTGTTTCCAAGAACTCAAATTGTAGTCTGCTACCCATTTTCTGTGAAGAATCTTGTATCTTCATCGCATCACTGGCTTGTAAAAAACTAATTGGCCATGGAATCTATTCTCAGCAGTTTTTTTTTCTTTTGTTTAATGGATTCAAAGTTATATTTTTATGAAGAACAAAGGTCAACCAGGATATCCATTATTTTGTCCTCTCTCCCCATCAAGGCCTTGTAAACTAAACTACTATTCAACGTGCAATGTTCTCAACTCTTTCAATCCTAATCTATGTGATCAAGAAAATTGAGACTATGAACAGCTTATGCAATCATCCTTTAAAAAAAAAGAACCTATTTGTGGTCTTTCGTTCAACCCATTCTATTGTCATGGGGCGTCACGGATTACTTGTTAGAATGCCACAGCTCGAATTGCCAAGGTCATTATAATAAACCATATTGAATGTTACCCCAGCTGCATCTTGATAGTTTTTTGCCAAAAAGGGAAACTGAATAAGTACATATACGCTTTCTTTAGTTTGCAAAACCATCAAAAAGTGGAATAAAACTGTTGCTATAGACCGCGCCAGGTCATGTGAAACTGATAATACTGCCAGCATGGTGCTGAATGCAGAGCACCAATAAGATCTGGAACAGTTGAAGGCAGGAAATAAAACTAATGTGAAGGTGATTGGCTGCACCATCAGATGCATATTTGATCTGCCAATCGAGATTGGGATCGGCCACAGATTCGTTCGTGTATTTCAGTGTGCAGAGAGAAGGGGCAGGGGCTAGGAAGCAAGTAAGCAAAGGCTGAGCAGAAAGGAAAAGGGAAGGACGAAATGGCTCAGAACCACCGGATTGCCGATACATATTTGTTGCACAACATTGGATAGATGTCCGGTGCCTTATGGATGAATTAGTACCAGTCATACCTTTTTTTTTGAAAGAAGTACCAGTCATACTTGGCCTAGTAGAGATTTGGCAAATTGAGCTCAGAATATATACCAGGGATATATTCCCTGCGGATCATGAGAGGCCACCAATTATTGCAAAAGGCTGCTCACTACGCTGCATGAGGGGTGTCTTGAGACAAGAAATAAAAAGTGAGGTGAATTTCCGAGCTCGTAAATAAAAAAATGATCGTAGTATGGCACAACCACAAAAGGAAGTATGCGAAAGTCGAATATAGTGGGTAACAGCAGTAACACATAATCTTCAGGTCTTATTACATGTGGATTACACACAACAGTACCCCAAATGCATTGTGAGACCTCGTTTGGAACACAGAAATTTCATCGAAGTTTTGAAGGAAACAGAACATCCACTCACTGATGTGGTTTCCTACGGAATTTCTGACAGAACGAGATGAGCCTAAATATATCAGTTCAAGACCCTCAGAATTCTGGAAGAATCCCAGACACGCCTCATACCCTATGCAACGCTGGAACGATACAAAAAAATAACCAAATCAAGTGAACCGCGGTCTTTCACGCCAATGTCACGACACTAACAGCGAGGCAGAAAAAACAGATAAATTATCCAATGAACCCGGCCCCTGGTTACTGTAACAAACGAGCAGCGCAACGACAACACCAGGAACAATATTTTATGCCTGAATTGGAAGGTGAACAATATAGCACATCAATTGGAGGAGAAAGAATGAATTACATGCCACAGCATGCATGACACATTCATGGCTGGCTGAAACCAACGGAACCTGATGAATATCAAGATTCCCACTTCAATAACGTGCATTCCTTTAAAACTTCAGCATAGATGGAAGTAAATATGCATGGACCAAATTCAAAATGATGCATATTCGATAGACGAGAAAAGGGCCAAAGGTAGAAAATTACATATACCAGGAAATTTACATTGCATCGCTAAATTTATTGGAGATTGATAAGCAGAGCAGTTGTAACATATCTCCAAATACTATCATGCTCATTTGGCCTTCAATTGAAAAATTACAGAAACCAAATGAGCAGTAGAACAGCTAAGAAAAAATAAGAATGGCTAAAGAGAGCAGAAACGAGCTTTCTCCAACAAATAATTGCCATCCAATGACAAAATCTAGGAACCAAACAAAAAGATTACACTTTATGTACCACCAAAGCAACCTCCTTTGAAAAAAAAACTAAAGGAGACTAACCAAGCCCCAACAAATTTGTGACGACGCATCCTGCAAACGTATCATACATCAGAAGCAACCAAATGCATCATGAAATGCCTCTGGATGCTCTAGAAGGGGGCCTGCCCATCTCTGATATTGATGAGTGTGCTTCTTCATATCTTTGTATCTCCTGCATGCAATTCACAAATGTTACCTAGCAAACTTTCGGAGGAAAAGTCAGCTTTATCAAAAATATCGATTTAACAAAGATTCAGTCACATTCTGTTATGAAGATGGTTAAGAATCCCAGTGCAAAGCTATGGTCTACAATCAAAGAACACAATTAATGTTTCTGGAGTTGAAGAGCTGTTTTTCCTAGCGCAGTTCGGCCAACAGTCTGCTTTCAAGTGAACAGCAAACAAGGACAGAACTTCCAACGGTAGCAATTTGAAGGGAATAACAAATGCATTTTTAGATTAACATAGATCGTACACAAATTTCATAAAAGTGGCACTTATTCAGGCAGGCCTAGAGCATAAATAGAATATCAGAATATTGAATATTCTGCAAACAGATGGCTAATTTACACTCCTCAGAGGCTCCGGTAGGAAACCCTCATGACCAACCAAGGATGAAGGGATAAAATATGAAAAGGAAAATTAAATGTTAGGTGTAGTATCCCAGGAACAATTAAGAAAAGGCAGTCAACACCAGGAACTGTTAGTTAAACAAATACTTGAATTCCTAAATGCTTTAAAAATCATTATATAGATCTAAAGAACCTGCTTTTAGCTATACAACCTGTTCCCTAGTTGCACTTATTGGGTGACAGCAACCACTCAATTAGATACAATATACTCCTCTGCTAAAGAATAGATGGCGTTTTGGACATGCGCATAGTCTCCAACACGCAACTTCAACTTCTTTTCTTATTTTGACCGGAACTGTAGGGGAGCCCCCAGCAGCATAAATGTGAGCACCAGGATGTGAACTCTGGTGGGTGGAGTCGTGCACCCACCAAGAGGTTGTTCTCCATGCAACTTCAACCATTACTTTATATGAATATGTTAGTAAATTTCCTTTTACAAAATTGTTATATCATGAAAACATTGTTCATGACAAACCTAATGATACCATTTTGACCTCACTAATCTAATATTTTTGACATTAGTAGTCAAAGTTAAAGAAGTTTGATTACATGCTTCCTAACATGTCATGTATTTCTGAATGGAGATAGTAACAAGATAAGTGAAAAACAGTACCTGCGATAATACTACTGCTGAAGCAGATTTTCGAGATTGCAGTTGATTCTTCAAATGGTTTCGGTGCTGCTGCTGCATGTTCTCAAATTGCTGGAGACGAGATGGAAAATTGATTGCACTATAGTTCGGTGTATCTTGATTTGGTTGCCATGTTCCGTCACTTGTAGAATCTGAGAGTATGGATTTGCTGAAGATGTGCGCTTGAGATTTTCACTGAAAGGCACTGTCTTCAGTCGAGTCCTCAAGATTTTGAAGGCTGCACTTTGCTGCATAAACATATATAATCAATTATAAACCATTTTAAATAGTTACAACTTCCCACTAAGTGCAAGAGGAGAAACATGTGACAAGTTCAACAACCCTTCCAACAAGATCTGGTTAAACACTGTAGTTAAAAAAGCATGCCCTTACAGTACAACTCATTCTAAGAAACAAAATAATGGAAGACCATATTCTGAATTATAATGGAACCTAAAATACAGAAAGGCTCAGAGAGCTGGAGATTGAAAAATGCATATCAAAAACAGGAACCATTAGAATAACATTTTGTAGATCATAAGCTATTGCAGAAACTAGTTTCAGGGTATTGAAATGGAGAAGAGACTTGGAAGGGATGGCACAAAAAATGAATCACTTATTTCAACACAAAAAATGAAAAGAGTATCTTCAAAAGGAGGAAAAGCCCCTCTGCTTGGCTTCAGGAAAGGTGAAGGCAATTCACGGGGTACCTATATTAATGCAAGATGGCCAAAATTATCTGGTGATTTTCTTATTTGACTTTGATTGGAATAGTTCTAGAATAAAATGTGCGAGGAGGCAGGTTATCCTGTTATATGTTTGGTTTAAGTAATATGCACCTTAGTATCCTAAACAGTAAGAAATAGGGATAATTGCCAGAATACCACTAGTGAAACCATGAATTGCTAGATGTGACAATGACAGGTGGGGTCTGGACCCACCTGACCCCACCTGTCATTGACACACTCAGTGGTATTTTGGCAAACTGCTGATTTCACTAGTGGTATGAGGGCAAATCCCTCGCAAGGAGGCAGGGCAAATCCCTCTAAGAAATATAACCTTCAGGCAATAATGACAATAGAGTTCACGGCATGTTTATTTTTATGGTTTCCATTTCTCTATATACCTTACTTTCTTCAACTTCACAATTGGAAACAGCACATTAAGCAAAGGATGTAGGGAGCACAAAACGTGTGATACTGAACATACCTGAGGCAGTAGCATCAGGAGACCATAAAGTGTTTTCAGAAGCCAAGTGTGTTTTCCAGGCTCAAGTAGCTGCAAATATTTTTGAAGTATATTACTGGAGTCATATACCATGTAAAATAGTAACCATCGATGAAACAACAAAATCAGCATACTAGGTATAGCAAACAAAATGACTAACACACATGCCATCAAAATGTTCATAACATATATCTGCACCACATAAACAATGACTAAGACCTACACGTAGCCTTTACAGTATCGGAACTGAAAGTGGAAAAAGTTTTGAGAAAACCTTATGAGCAGACGTAAGCATACAGTAAATGTATAAACTTTAGGATACGTAGATGCATCAGGTCATATCATGGTTATGTTGCATCCAAGGTAGATCAACTGGAGCTAAAAGCCAAAGTAACATAGTTAAGTACCAAAATTGACCGCCAGTTATTTCATATTCATATCACCAATTGGAACAGAATTAGATAGGAGAAAGAAGAAAAAAGGAGACATGAAATTGCACAAACAGATTAGTCAGAACACGGATTTTACCTGCAAACGCAAGTAAGCAAATACTGGAGTCTCTAATAGACGGATCAATTTATCTAACTGCACCAAAAACTTCACATTTATGTCTTCTTCTCCCAGAGACTGAATAACACAGCTCGCATGACTGTATGCTACACACGTTGAAAAAGAATATTAAAAGATCAGTAGAGTCCAAGTAAGAAACACAAACTGCAAATCCAGCATTACCACCTGAGCAAGTAGACACAAGCTAATTGTAGCCATTGGAGAGTGGCACCAAGAAGCGTATAAAGATAGAAATAAGTCCTTTCCACAAGAATCCACCAATGACTTCTTAAGAAGAGACCGCAGCTCGCCAAGTTCAGTCGATGTGAGCAAAATCAAATTCAATGCCTACAAGAAATTTGAAACTTACTTCATTACACAAAATTACATTTAAAATATGGAAGTAGTCGAATGATGTACCAATAGGACAAACCTGAACCATGGTGGATGCAAATCAAGGTCATCTTCACTCTCAAGAATAGTAGAAAACTCTCGATAAACCTTTTCAGCACCCAGAAGGACACAGAGTCGACGAACTATCAAAGCACCACGCCTGTACAAGTATGCAATAGACTGTTTATTGCTAAACCATTAACCAAATATTTAATATGTAACCCAAAACCATGAGAACTGGTGAAACAAGTTCAGTTAGCTATAGAATAGGAAAAGGTACATACTTCTCCAGCAGAACATGATTGTTGTGGAAAGTGCGGATTAAGTAGGATACAAGATGATGGAAGTGATGAGCCTCTTCAGCTATGCAGGCATGAACTTCCAACACTAAAAGGACAACCTGCACAGATAAAAATACTGTGACCCCAACTGCCATGCTTACTGCTGGAATAGATTTTTACTGAAGTAGCAAAATGTTAATGGCAGCTAACCCCATGCAACCACTATGTTACAATGCAATGACTTAGCAAGAAACCTGTTTCGGCCATGTCATTCAAGGTAACAATGGAGAACTGGATCCAGTTCAAGATTCATTGAGCAAAAGGACATCACCATTCCAGGCTACCAAGGGCAATGACAACAAAAGTGGATTCTATCCTTGAGAATGTCAATGAGAACACTGGTGGATAGCATTCCCATTACAGTACCATAGTGCAAGCTACAATCTCACTCCCTGTAATTGTAAATGCTTGGAGAATGAAATGGCTGAGAGAGTTAGATGGGGATTATTTATTCAAAACCGATGTCTAAGAAATCAGCGTGCCCATTTTGTCCCCTGGTATAATATCCATGAAGAAAGCATAGAACCATGGTTCATCAAATTAGCTTCACTGAGAAAATAAATAACCTGTCCTCACATTGATACAAACTTTACATGATTTTGATTCTAAGACCTGACTACAGATTACCATCAATAGATCTATGTAATATCAGCTGGACACAAAGTGATGCAGTTAGATACTAGAAACAGGCAGTGCGGTATGCTAGGATTTTGAAACAGCTCACCGCATCTGAAGGATCGGAGAGCGCATTTAGAAGTGGATCAAAGATGTCATCCAGGTATGCCAAGAAACTGTTCCACAAAATATGATAAATCAATGGTAACATTATCATACTCCATTGAATTGCAATTCTAACGCTCATTTCAGAGTTGAGGAAATAAAAGTGGCACTTTAACAGTTTAAAATGAAGAAGTTATGTAAGCATTAACTGTTGAAATATATTGCTATGTAGTCCAAAAAGTGTGCATAGTTTTCAAGTACCTCAGCACGATATCGAGCTAGCAATGGTGGAAAAACCAATGCAGCGCCTCAATCCGAGTGGCTCATGTTCACTATTCAATTCTCTGAGACAGAAAAGGCCAATGCCACATCACGAATCGTAGCCAAACAGAAATCTCAAGTTACAGGAGATTTGAATACCTATAACTGCAGGTACCTACTAAGCCAGGGCAATAAAAAGAAGATGCAATATAATACGAACTACATTTCATACATAACAAAACAGCTAAACCAAAATTTATATCCAATGGCTAATAGAAGAACCTTTTTGCAATATCGAGAATTGCTCCAATGTCAAATCCTTCAGTTGATCAGCTTTTATAGCACGAAGTTCTCATTAGTTTCACGTGCAACCTAGCAAACAAAAGAAGTACATAAATGAATATTTTCCCTACATAAGCACACAGTTTACATCTACAAGAATAGTCTGAAGTATAAGCAGAAAAAGGATGTACCACTACGAATTTTCTCTTCTTCGTCAGAGATGCATGGTAAGATAGCTCCAAGATATCTGCATAGTAAGGAACGAGTTGTTCCCCACCAAGCTTCACAAACTCGTTGATCTGCAATTTCAAGCATATAAAATGTAAAAGTGCTACAAGTATTAAAGTAGCATCTACAGACTAAATTCCTGGATAACAGAAAAACATGTAAGACAGGATTGATACCCATGTGATAGACGTCAACCGAGTGAATTCATCAGGAGAGCCCGCCCTCCGAACAAGAATTTCAGCCATACGACCATAATCTACATCTTTTCATTTAAGGTTGGACAATCAGCATTCAAAGAGTAAAAATTAAATGAAACCAATATTTTGTTTGTTTAGATAAAGAAGAAACATAATAAATGGTAATGTTTATCAGGCAAGATATCTATTGCACGTGCACTGTTAACAGACTGATACAGAAGTACTGATGTACAAGCAGCTTTACTGAGTATAGCCTTACTGGTGAATTCTGATTTCCTGCAGAAACTCAGAAAGTGCTGCATCTGCTTGCTGCCTTATCTCATGACTGGAATCACTCAGCATGTTAAATAAACCTGCAGGGGCAGCAAACACACGGTTGCTTAACTGTAAATACAAGTAATATACTGAGGGAAAAGAGAGGCATTACCATCAAGAAAATCAGGAAGGAAACCAAGCATATCAATATCAGGAACACTGTCTAAAACTGTTATCCACCCCACAAAAATTGCCGTACATAAGGATTCAGCACATTCATGCGCTCTCTCAAGAGTGGTATAAATTCTTCTATGCTAAAAAGAAAATTTAAGATAAAGGTGGCAATCAGAAGTCAACACTAAGATTAAGATAAGCAAAATATTTATACCAAAAAAGCTGAAGATATACAGCATACCTGAACTGATCACTCTCAGTTACGATATCCTGGTTGATAACAAAAGTATTTCATCAGGGGCAATTAAGAATAAATAGACACACATAATGGGATGTATAGGTATAGCCCAGGCCATACCTTGACAAGCCTGTCAGAAGATGAGCTGCACTCTGCACATTAGCATCCGAGTCTGCAGACAGTTTGCATAAAGCATCAAAAATCTTGTTGAAGTAGATGATAAAATCCCTCTTACAACCTACAGATAAAAATTCATCATTAGCATAAAGCATAACATATAAACTCATGTTTCGTTACTCCATTAAATGTTCACCTTTGCTATGTTATATAGCGCTTCACAAGCATAGTAGCGCACTCTGCTATCTTGATCCAGGAAGGAATTAAGCACAGGAGGTACAATTTGCTGGAAGCACAGAACAGTGGAGCTTATTATGCAACAAATTGACACCAGCAGAATAATTGCATACACCAAAAAGAATGTAGAGGATAAACATGATCAATCAGAGTCCTAACTTAGTTGGATAAATGAGGAGGTCAAACACGCTCTATGCTTTATAATGGTTACCCTTCAGGTTAAACATGGATGAAATTATCCAATACATATACTGAAGTTTGGTAGGCTTTGCCATCCAAAATAAGCTACCAGTTACAGTCCAAGCCTTTTGCCGACGAATTTTGCCTAGTGAAGCACACATACGATCATAGACATCTATCTTGTATACAACGCTTGAGACGTTAACCCATACATGTGCCGGTTTGCTGCCTGTGCTGAACAATGTATTGACTATTAACTATTGCACGTATGTGCTACTTAGATAAGTCATATGAGACTAAGTCTTGTTCAAAATTTGCAATATTTACACCAAGCATGAATCAACTACATCTGTTCAAAAAATTCAAAGAACCTGGAATTGCTAAACAAATAATGCATTCAGTAAAATAGAATCAAAAGCAACAACTTACACAGTTCATTGTAGATGCCAACTTTAAATTTTAATAACCTGGTATAGATATGTTATGTATGTGCGCCCAAGCACACAGTCGACACATACGCACCAGGTATCCCGTAATTTAGAACTATGGTACAACAGGATAGATGCAGTAAGATCATCTATAATTCAAAAGATAAAAATAATTGTGTTCCCTGTAGTGGCAATCTGCATGGTGCTTAAAGGAACACTGGCAACATTACTTAGGAGCTCTACAGCCATGCCATATCACAGGACAGTAACCATATCATGCAAACTTAATACACTTTTCCGTAGAGTGACAACCACTGACAACCATCAGAATGCCTAACTCCCCCGCAGCAGCATATTTACCCAGCAGGCAAGCACTAATAGAAGGGGAAAGATATGCAGGCAGTACAATAAAGTTTACACTTGTGTAAAAGCATTTATGAAATGAATAATTTATAGATTTTGACACAAACATGCAATAGCATGTGACAATTTTGTCCCCATGTCCAATATTCAAGCCATTAATGCACAAATATTTGGTAGAACCATGTAACAACACTCAGTAATCTTTTTTCCAAATCCAAGATATCAAGTCCAACAGCCGGCACTAATATGGCTCCATAAGATCCTAGTATTCTGCAGGTCACTTTTTTAACAAAAACAATACAAAACTAATGCTTCCAGTGCGTCAAATGCTACTGCACTCACTACAGGAATACCAAAAGGAGTGGCTCGAAGCGGCACGCGCTCCCTGCAAACCCCAGAGAAGTGAATAGTTTTCATGGTGAATCTGCATACTCAACAACTTTTAGGCTTTTAGCACTCATAGAAAGGACTATATACAATCTCATCAAGTCAGTCCTAAGTGGATGAGTCCCAACAATTGAACTCTGGTATTAATACATATAAAAGAAATGCAATAGCTAATGAAAACCACAAAATTCAAAGTCATCAAGATTTTCTTCTCGGTCTAGTCTACTATATTGAGTCCAGCATTCAGTGTCATTAACTAAAATTCATCGTTAAGCACACAGCTGTGAAGCAAGGTAAAATTCATTTATTAATCATTAGCAAAACTCCATAAGCCAATTGTCTACGCAAATAGCAATCCAGTCCCATCGTTGCCCTTAAAGTTTATGCGACAGTTTGTAAGATTACGGTAGACAACTTAAGCCATATACAGATACAGAATAACACTACGCACAATTAAATTGGCACAGTTCTCAAAAAGAAAAATAATTGAACAAACAAAATGGAAGTTTTAAATTTAATGGGCATACTGTCAACTGCCAAACCTCGAGATGCTGAGCAGCCTCACTGGTGAGTCCGACAGTAACTGCTGCAAGACCATCAATCCACCCTGCTGACAACAAAGCACCACAGAACTCAACAAATCTGATCCCCCACAAACAGCAGAAACAAGTCATAGCGATCCAAGCAAACCTTCCGGTGGTTCGCCTGTGGTGAGTAGGTGAAATCGTTGGTGAGCAGCCCGATCACAGCCGATATTTTCTCGTGCTCCCCCGCCGTCGCCAGCTGCTTCACGATCCCTCAATCTACCCAAACCCCCCGCCACAAAAATTCCGCCTCAATTCTCTCGCGATTTCCCGAAGATAACTCCCCCCAAGGAATCGAAATCCCTCACCTCGAGCGCGGCGTTCTTCCGCTTCTCGTAGAGCTTGTCAGCGAGGTTGCGCAGCACGGCGCCCGGGATGATGGAGAGCGCGTCGGCGGCCATCGCCGGAGAAACGGCCCCAGCAGATCCCCCGCCGCTAACGCCTCCCGATCGCCGGCGCTCGCCGCATCGGCCCGCGCACCTCCCAGCCCCACGGCCTGACGACCGCGACGTAACCCTAACCTCTGGAGGCGAAGGCCACGAGGACCAGGACAAGGGGACGCGGAAACCTAGAGCCCTAACGCCAACCCTCGCTCGCTCGCTCGCAGCAAAAAAGCAGCAGCACGAGCCCACGACTGGATTTGGAGGTGGAGGCGATGGTGGTGTGATCTGGAGGAGTAGGAGGGGATCCGCGGCGCTCTTCTGCTTCTCCTTCCAGGGGGTAACGTTGTACCGTTGCGGCGGCCATTAACGGCGCCCGTTTCCCGTGGGTGCGGGTCCTGTGCGAAGGTGACCCTGGCAGGTGGGGACGGGGTATCCGGGGCACGGGGTGAGTGGCGCAGGGGCTCCGGTACCAGGCGGGTTCGGAGTGGTGGACTGGCTCTTTTCCTGCAGCAATTGGATTGAGTGGCGCGGGGTGCATGCGCTTTGTCCAGGAAGACCGGCTAGAGGGACAGGTGAGGGGACACAGAGAGGTGGTGCGTGAACCGGGTGTATCCAAGGAGGGGTCTCCGGTCGTGTCTCGTTTTCTCTTTTCCCACGGAAAAGGGAGACGCTGCTTATGCTATCGTTGGTCTTTTTGGTCCAAGTCTATTTCGTGATAGCGGTCAGTTTGTTGCAAGACATGAGGCGTATCTCCACTACTATTAAAAGGACGAGTTTTCTTTTTTCTACAGTCACCCCGTTTGTGTACACAGGTTAACGTCAGCCGTTAGATCTCCACGATCGGACGGATGAGATGCTCTGCGTGTTTCGCCTCCGACCTTTACGCGGTGTTTCGCCTCCGATCTTTACGCAACAGTCATCCGATGGATTTCCTCACCCCGCCCGCCCCTCTCGCAACACACGCACGTCCGCCGCCGCGCTTGCGCCGCTCACAACACACGCAGGTCCGCCACCCCGCCCGCCCGGCTCGCAGCACACGCAGGTCCGCCGCCGCGCTGGCCGTTTCCCCGCGCGGCCCGCCCCCGTTCGCCTCCTCCCCGTGCCCGCCCTCATCTCCGCTCCGGCTCGTGCTCCGGCTCCGCCGCGCCCGCCCGGAGCTCCGCCGCACCGGTTTTCCCCGCTGCGTCCGCCCGCCCCGCTGTTCCCCCCCGCCGCCCCGCCGCCCCGCCTAGCTCCTCCTCCTCCCGCCCGACCTCCTTTTGTCGGCCAGCTGCCCTCCCGCCGCAGCCCCCTCCGCCCGGATCCTCCTCCTCCCGCCGCCCCCCGCCTCCCCCCGTCATCCTGCCCGGCTCGTCCTCCTCCCGCCGTAGATCCGAGAAAGAGAGAGGAGGAGGCAGCCGTGCCGTGACGTCCCCGCGCTCATCACGCGCCCCGACGACCATCGACGCCGCCGCCCGCGCCATTGACGTTGCCGCCCGCCGCGTCGCCACGTCCCTGCCCCACCGCCGCGCCCGCCTGTAGCTCCGCCGCACCCGCCCAAAGCTCCGCCGCACCCGCTCGAAGCTCCGCCGCACCCCTTTTCCCCGCTGCTCAAGCAGCTCCGCGTCCGCGCGCCCCACCGCCGCTACGCCGGCCCTCGCTCCTCCGAGCGCCACCCACCGCTGCGACGTCTCCCCACGCGCGCGTGACGCTGAACCTTTCTTCCCCACGCCGGATCTAGGGCGAGGTCACCGGGCGTGTTCAGAGGCCGGCGCGGCAACCGCGTCACTCTCTCCATCTACCTATAAATTTTAGAAGCCTCCACGGACGCGCATCTACCTCCCCTCTACTCCAGGACGCTCCTCATTCCCCAGAGTTTCGTTCCCCTTGTCCTCTTGAATCTCTCATTCAATGATTCGTCTGTTGAATTTGTAGGTTTAGATCTTAATTTATGAGCTTCAAGTTCATCAAGAGGGTGTCAGCACAAAATTTATAAGATTTTATTTAGCTTTTCATTGAGTGCCTCGACATGCCCTTGGCGGCGGCGGCTCAGGGAGGAAGAAGACGGCAGTGGATCGCAAGGTTAGAGGCCGAGGGCGACGAGGTCGACGATGCGGAAGCAGCTACTCCAAGGTATAGAGCCTCTTCATGGTGGCAGCGAGCAGTCCCAAGGCCCAGGTGAGCTCCTCCTTTTGGTGATGTTGCTTTATCGACCTCCGTTTCCTGCCACAGGTCGAGCTGCCATTTTTTCTCCCCAATTCTCCCTATCTCTTTGTTTTGGTGCATGTTTACCTGGATTTAGTCTATTTCGATTTTTTTGTGCATTGAATTGCAGGTTGTTTTGATCCAATAAATCAACCGGCACCTAGCTTGTCACGGATCTCTCAGCATTTGTGTCTAAACAAGGGTTAGTGTACATTTAGCTAGAGCCATGCATGATATTGTATCTAATCATATTAATCTCAGTAGCAACGTCATATTCCTAGCAATCAAAACACCACAATTTCTGTAAGTAATTTCTGTCATAAAACTTCAGAGCTGAGATTCTTTTTGCGTGTATCTCTGGGAGAAATTTAAGCATATGATTACTAAGAGTACCACATATTATATGTTGCCATATCATATGATTACTAAGTACTATCCTTGGATTTGCTGTTCAGGGTTCCAGATTCATTCTTGTCCAATATTTCTGGATGAGCTATACTGGGAGTTATTGATCAACCATGTCAATTAAGCCATGTATTTGTTATGGAGATGGGAGCTGCACGTCTTCTTCGGTTGTTACAGCAATCTATTCCACCTCATGAAGAAGGTACCATTCTCTGTACTTTTGGTGGTTGGAGAAATAGTTAGCGTCGAGTATATTGTTAGTTTGGACTGCTTTAAATAGGTATGGAGATGGTTGAGATATTACGGCCTGAAATTTTTTGAATTGGATGTCTTTATACTTCCTAGAGTTAGAGTAAATTTACAGTCTGGGAGCCTATTGCCGGGAGAAATGTGTTATCCTATTTTCGCTATGAAGCATGTTTGGTTTTTTCATGTGGCTTTATATTGCATGTTTGGTTTTTTCATGTGGCTTCTATATTGGTATTGTGCCTTATTGGCCGGATTTAACAGTAATGGTTGGTGAAATTTAAACTTGTTGTATTTCAGGTTGGGGCTTATAATAATCTGCTTGTCAAGGACTTAATACTTTTGTAAATAAAGGGGGTACGGTTGGTGGTATGTTCAGTTATCCTATGCCGAAGTACCTAACAATTGCAGGAAGAATTATGCTTTTAGGCAGTGATATTAAAATGAAAATCATCGTTGATTAGTTTTGAATTGCTCTGCATTCATGATACAATAGAAAAGTAAAAATTTCCATTGTGTTGTGGTATAATTGAATATTGAAGTTTACGAAGTGCAAATTACGAAATTACTGTTGCATGTTTACTGTTGCTACAAACTCTTATGTTTACTGTTCAAGCCAAGTGATCTTCAAGCCCTGCTCTGTGGTGTTGTTCAAGTAATCCTTCAAAAGTTCAGCAACTCTGATGATAATCAGTAATTATTCAGTTTGCTGATGAAATGATGGTGTTATTTCTCTGAGTTTTCATGCGATAGTTCTAATGTGCATGAAGAAGCAATGCTTGCTATTGGTGCTCTTGCTTATGCTACTGGACCAGAATTTGTGAAATATATGCCAGAGTTCCTCAAGTACTTAGAAACGGGCTTCCAAAATTTTGGTGCGTATCAAGTATGTTGTGTTTCTGCGGGTGTGGTTGCTGACATCTGTCGTGCCCTGGATGACAAGGTGCTCCCTTACTGTGATGGTATCATGGGCGCCCTTCTCAAGGATCTTTCAAGCCCAGAGCTTCACCGTTCTGTCAAACCGCCAATTTTGTCATGCATAGGAGATATTGCTCTTACAATTGGCAACATTTGAGAAATATATTCTGTACACTATGCCTATGTTGCAAGGAGCCGCAGAGCTTTGTTCCCTATGGACCTTCCTGATGATAATAGTATAGAGTATCAAAATGAACTCAGGCGAAGCATTTTCGAGGCCTATTCTGGTATACTTCAAGGCGTCAAAAATCCAAGATCAGAGCTAATGATGCCTTATGCTGGCCATATTTTCCAGTTTGCTGAATTGGTCTTACAAAACAAATCAAGGTGAGTTCATGATCTATCCTTTGATATGGAATGCATAGTCAATTCATCAATCATGTTTGTTCGACATATTCACAAAAGAAACACATAAGCACATAGTAGGAAACATGAACCTTTAATAATGATATGTAGATAACTTTCTCATTTTTTTAATTTCTTTGAAAATGCATTCAACTTGCTTTGCGTGTACTTGCATAAAAGCAATCCTGATACTCTCTCAAAGGAAGGGATCTTGTCGTGATATATTGTTCAAATGCTTTGTAGGGATGAGGGTGTAACCAAAGCTGGAGTTGCCATGGTTGGGGACCTTGCAGACGCGTTAGGACCTTCCATCAAACTGCTGCTCAAGGATTCCAACTTCCACTCGGAGCTCCTCGGGCAATGTTCCCAATCTTATGACGAACAGCTAAGGGAGACTGCATCCTGGGTCCAGGGTGTGATCTCACGCGTGCTGGTTTCATGAGGGAAAGCTTCTCCAATAAAAACTGCCGTCCTTTATCTGGTCATTTGACCCATTTCAGGGCTTTGATGGTTCTCTGCGCAACTCTACATTGTGTGCTAATTTTTCAGTTTGCTAACATGAATTTCATTATGGAAGGATGCACGTCATGAGTTCATACATCACCTTTTGCTAACTCACTTTAGTTCTGGAGGTATAGTTCTGTAGTTGTGACTTGTGAGTCGTCTGACAGGAAGGTTCTCCAGATATACCTTTTCATACTCAAGAATTCTTTTTGAGGGAAGGCAGACAAAATTCTTTTAGTATTAGTCCTTTCTCCTTCCATGTTCTTTGCCATATATTATTTAATTATAACAACTAACTATATTTGTTGGTTAATTACTTCATTTGCAAAAAAGAAAATTCTTTTAATTATTTGCAGGGAACGTTGCCCTTACTTTGCATGATACACCTGCTAGAAGGACATACACCGGACTGGAAGGACTTTGGAGAATCATGTTAGAGTAGTAATAGCTTTGATCAAGATATCATCCTTCTTCTGACCTTTTGTTGATAGAGAATGCTTCATCAACTGAGAGAGTCCAGATGCTGCTGCTCATGTTGTTGAGGAAATTGACGGCAAGAAACTAAGGACTTCCATTCAGATATGCAGTTCAAGAAGGTACAAATTATTGGCTTCACACCACCTCTTTCAGCCTTAAATTGATGAGCTTAAGTTCGCTAGATGATTTGTCTCCTTAAATTACTATAATTTGTCGCATGACCATAATTTTGTTATTTGGTTAAATGACAATGCCTGGGTTTTCAAAAGCAAATCTTTTGAAACAAATTCCAGATGCAAGTTTACCTCTTGCTTCCCGTACTCGTGTAGTGAGATTTTTCTGTTGTTGAAGAAACAACCGGAAGGTTCAGAACATGCTTGAGACCTAAGTAAAAAAGGATTATGCATTACTGTGTTTGTGCTAAAATTTGTTCTGAACATTTCAGTGGGATGTGGTGGAGGACCAGCTTATGCAAAACCAAGAAAAATAGAAAAAACTATATTTTGCTTGTCTCCTCAATCCTCATTTTCAGATATTTCATCTCCTTTTTTGGATTCAAGAACAAGCCTTTTGGGAATTGTTTCGGCGTGCTTGCTGCAGATCCTTTGTTCTACTACTGCATCCACTCTGCTATCTATTTGTAATTTCCATTCTTATATTTCTCTTTTGTGTATGCTGCTTTAGGCCTTGCTGTGAGTGAGAAAGTTCCTCATTTGTTTATTTATGATACATTTTTACTTAAGTTATTACTTTGATACAATTTATTTTAGTAACTGTTTATTTCTGGTTACCGCTGGGTGTTGTATCTTTTATGACCATTATGGCTGCATTGCGTGTGCTTGATTACTATTTTTTTAAAAAATTTAGTAAAATTGTACTGTGAGCAATATGGTTTATAAATTTTGATGGTTACAATGTATATCAGTCAAGACGTGCGTTGCACGTGCACGCTTACTAGTGAATGCAAAAAAAGCCAGCCAAGCTTCCTCCTCACAAAGTCACCAAAATAATTCTTATTCCCCCTAAGATTTAAGTTGCTGACGCTTCAACCTAGGGATTAGAATTTCTCTTGCGTGCATGACTCAATCTCCGCATCGCGCCCTGCTTGATCCTGCCCATGCGTCCTCCTTACAAGCATGGTGACTCGCTCCTTGCCCTGGTGGCCTTCTGCTAGAGGGATTCGAACTCGAGGTGATTCAACCCACCCTTGGTTCTGATCTCCCTGGCAAGGGGCGCTAGTGGATCTCTTCTCTTAATCCACGCTGTGATTTGAGATGGCGAGCAAAGGGAAGGATGTGTGGCATGCTGATGCAGATTTGAAGCAAGCTGATTGGGAGGCGGTGGAGAAAAGGGAAAGGAGTGGTGGCAATGCTAAAATGTCTCAATATCTCGACCGGTGAGGACGAATGATGAAGAGGACCTCACCCTAGTCCTAAAGTGGTCCTCCCCAACGATTCTGAATCTGCACACGATCATGGGGACGATGAAACAGCGTGGGGGAATCCCAAGGGTCTCCGTGCTAGATCCGTTGGTGAGAACCTTTTTATTGTGATTTCCTGAACATTGCGGATATAGATCATGCCCTAGATGGAACACCGTCGATAGTCGGTAGGCATGCGGTGCTGGTTGCAGGAATGGATTCAACATTGAAACCATCGGAGGTGCATTTCGATTATATGTTCATTTGGGTTAGAATCCCGAATTTGCCAATTTGCGTGGATGAATGGACACAAGGGCAGCAAGATCATCAGCTTAATTGGAAAGGTGGATAGGCTCGATGTTAATGAATTTGGGGATGCACTCGGCACTTACTTGAGGGTGAGAATTGCAATCCCTATTGATAAGCCTCTCAGAAGAGGTGTGGTTATCAGATCCAGGAAGAATTGTAAGGACCAATTGTTCCATATACAATATGAAAAGCTTCTGTTTTTTGGCCTTATAACAATTCCATCCGTGCTCCAGAAGAGAAGAGGAAGAAAGTGCAATCTTTTGGCCAAGCAGCGGTTGTTGCATATAGTCAGGGTTCGGGTAGCAAGAATGATACTCGATCAGGCTCACGAGGCACTTCGTCAAGCTATGGTTAGTCTAATAAACCTAATGATCTGAATAAAATATCAATGGAGGAGGAAGCAACATCACCAATAAAGGCAAATGTAGAGGAGAATGATGGAAATGTGAGGTGCAACTTGACAGCAAAGAGAATTATTTCTAGTTTAGGTGTCGGCTGCCGTACAGAAAAATTAAGCAAATGAGAACTCAAAAAAGAGTTGTGGTGGCAGCAAAGGTGTTACAGATTGAAGGAGGCAGTTATATGCCCTTGGTGCCATGCTCTGGGACTAAAGGTGCAAGGAAAACATCCATGTTCCTGGGACCTGAGCAAGTGGATGGTTTTGAGAAGGAGGTGAAAAAATACAAAAGATGAAGGCCTTTATTTTCAATGCGACATTAGCGGGAGCTAAGGCGAGTGTAGCCCAAACCCGTCGGGAGCAATGAATCTCTTAAGTTGGAACTGTCGGGGCTGTGGGAAGCCCGAGACAGTCCCGAAGCTCTAAATATTGTGGAGCTATATCATCCCGTTGTTGTATTCTTAATGGAGACCAAAATGTCCTAAGAGAAGACTTTATTGCTGAAAGTGCCATTGGGTTTCCCTAATGGCCTAGCTGTTAAGTCAGAAGGGTGAAGTGGAGGATTGGCATGAGGTCAACGTCGCGGTCATAATCTTTTTCAAAATCACACTATGTAGTCCTTGTGTTAGATGACTATTTGGGCGGTGGTGACTGGAGGCTTACTAGTTTCTATGGCGAGCCTCAATGAGAATTTTGACATGATAGTTGGTACTTGCTAAAATACCTTCAGCGCCAAATGAAAGTCCCGTGGCTCTGTGTTGGTGATTTCTGTTAGGAGATATGCAACTTGGATCTATTGCACAGCCCAATAGGCATATATATAGTACAAGATGGCTTGGAATACAAGGCAAGTATAGAGTCCAATGCCAATACGAATACAACAGGTAACCAATCCTACTATATTTCTAACACCCCCCCTCAAACTCAGGGTGGATCAACTACACTGAGTTTGGAGAGGTAGAAGCTGTGCTAAAACGAGTCTGTGCCTTCGTGAAGAAATCAGCCAACTGAAGCTCGGAAAGCACATACTAAAGAGCAACAACCTGATCCTGTACCTGTGACCGCATATAAGAAGCGTCAACACCCAATATGCTTGGTGAGCTCATGCTTCACTGGGTCTCTAGCAAATACTGATGGCACCAGTACTGTCAGACAATAGAGGAGTTGGTGTAGTGAGAGAAACACCAAAATCCTCAAGTAGCCACCGTAACCACGTAACCTCCGCTGTCAAAAATGCCATAGCTCGCAACTCAGCCTCTGCACTCGAACGGGAAACTGCAGTCTGTTTCTTCGTCTTCCAAGCAATGAGAAAACACCAAGAAAAACGCAGTAAGCAGAAAGAGAGCGACGATCAGAGGGATCGCTAGCCAAGTAGCATCCGAATATGCCTGAAGCTGTAACGAACTGGAGCGTGGAAAGAAAAGACAGCGGGAGATAGTCCCACGAAGATATCGTAGAACCCGAAGAAGGTGACTGTAGTGAACCTGAGTAGGAGAAGAGACGAACTGACTCAGAATGTGAAACTGGATAGGATATATCTGGACGAGTGACAGCAAGATAGACAAGACTCCCGACAAGGTGACGATAGCGAGTCAGATCAGAAAGAGGCTCACCATCAGAGGCACGAAGATGAACATTGAGCTCCATTGGAGTCTCAATGGTGCGCTGATCAGTAAGGAAGCCCGATCAAGAAGATCGTGGATATATTTCTCTTGGGATATATAGAAACCATCAAAAGTAGATGTAACCTCAATCCCAAGGAAGTAGCAAAGAGGACCAAGATCAGACATAAGAAAACTGATCACTAAGACGAGTCTGACAAAGGCAATGTACTCAGAATCATCCCCGGTGATGATCATATCATCCACATACAAAAGAAGAAGAGTCCGACCACGAGATGAAGTGTGGACAAACAGCGCAGGATCATGAGCACTAGCTGAGAAACCAGCAGTAGTGACCACAGAGGCAAAGCGCTCGAACCAAGCACGAGGGGCTTGCTTAAGGCCATAAAGAGAGCGACGAAGGCGACAAACCATGCCCTCAGGAACAGAATACCCAAGCGGGGGGTGCATGTAGACCTCCTCACGCAAACTCACCATTAAGAAAGGCATTCTTGACATCAAGCTGAGAGATAGACCAGTGGCGAGCAGAGGCCACGGCAAGAAGAGTGCGAACAGTGGTCATGTGTGCGACAGGAGCAAATGTCTCGTCATAGTCACGGCCATGCTCCTACTGAAAGCCACGCGCCACAAGACGAACCTTGTAGCGCTCAAGAGAACTATCGGAGCGGGTCTTAACTTTATAGATCCACTTACAAGTGATGGGGACGAACACGTGGAGGAAGAGAGACAAGATCCCACATGTCGGTGCGCTCAAGAGCAGCAAGCTCCTCGGCCATCGCATGCTGCCATTCGGGTATGAACAACAGCATCGCGGTAAGAAGTAGGCTCAGCAAGAGTAGCACCAACAAATCCAAAGCGGTCTGGAGGCGGAAGCGGACGAGCGCGGAGGCCATACCTAGGAGGGGGTGGCGAATCCGGAGAAGATGAGGCACCTAGAGAAGGTGACTCATCAGACAGAGACGGCCCAGGAGAAGGCACATCAGAAGGAGGCTCAACACGAGGTCGACGTGTGTAGACGAAAGGATAGGACGAAAGAGGAGAAGGTGCAGGTGGAGCTGTAGGAGATTATAGTGGAGAAGAGTCGACAACAAGAGTAGATGGAGACTCAGGGGGAGGTGGAGACTCGATAGGACGAGGGGAAGAGGGCACAACAGTGATCAGTGTATCAGGAAAGGTCAGAAAAGGCAGAGGCTCAACAGGGGAAGGCGAAGGAGAAGCTGGACGCGGAAAGAAAAAACGGGACTCATCGAAGGTCACATCCCGAGAAACCCGCATACGACGAGCAATGGGATCCCAACAGCGATAGCCCTTATGCTCCGGACTATAGCCTAGAAAAATACACTCAACAGACTGAGCAGTCAGTTTGGTGCGTTCACGAGGAGCTAAAAGAACATAGCAAACGCAGCCAAACAAACGAAGAGTAGAGTAGTCAGGAAGAGAACCAGAAAGGCGCTCAACAGGAATCCCACCCTGAAGGGCAGAAGAGGGCTGAATATTAACAAGATATGTGGCAGTAGAGACAGCCTCAGCCAAAAAATGAGGTGGAATAGAAGCGGCGATCATGAGCGCACGAGCAGTCTCAAGAAGGTGACGATGCTTACGCTCAGCAACACCATTCTGAGCATGAGCATCAGGACAAGAGAACTGAGCAAGAGTGCCCTGCTCAGCAAGAAAACCACGAAGACAACGAGAAAGATACTCGCCAGCAGAATCAGCACGAAAGACACGAATGGGAGTGGAGAACTGGGTACGAACCATAGTAGCAAACTGTCTATGGATGGAGAGAACCTCACTACGAGCAGACATAAAGTATATCCAAGTGTGTGGCGAGAAAAATCATCTATAAAGATAATATAGTATCGATGACCTCCTTTCGAAAACGAAGGGGGCGGATCCCACACATCCGAGTGAACAAGATCAAAAGGACGCTGAGACATAGACTCACTATGAGGATAAGGTAACTGAATTTGTTTACCCAGTTTACAACCCTGACAATCTAAAAACACACATCCCCTGAGACAGACCCCAGAAGACCACGACGAACTAAAGATGATAAAACGAGATCCACATAGATGACCAAGTCAGTGATGCCACTGCTAGAAGGAGCCGGTGGACGAAGTGACAGAGGCGGAAAAACTAGTGGCAACGGAGGGAAGATGAAGCCAGTCAAGCTCCCAGAGACGCTGAGAATCAAGGCGGCGAGGGCCAGAAACAACCAGAACACCCGTCTGACGATCCTGAACACAACAAGAATCAGAGTCGAGAATAACCCGACAACCAAGATCAGTAATTTGTCTAGCAGAAAGAAGCTACATGGTAAGGCGAGACACATGAGCAACAGAAGGAACATGAAACAAAGAAGTGCGAAGAGTGCGCGACTAGAGACAGGAAGAAAAGTACCATCAGCAGTAAGGACATGAACAGGAGAATCGAGAGGTCGAAGGGAAGATAGAGTGGAGGAATCGGAAGTCATATGAAAAGATGCTTCGGAATCAAGAATCCACGGGAAAGTACCTGACTGTGTAGGGGGTGGTTTCTCAGTGCTGGAAGAGGGAGTAGCAGATCCTGCAGAACCTGTCGCAGATAGTAGACGTCGAAGGCAGCGCGATCTCCTGCTCAGTGAACGAGGTGGCGGAAGTAGTCGAAGCAGCTGAAGGAGTCGAGGAAGTAGTCGAGGAAGAAGCTCCAGGGCCGATGAAGAGCGACGTGCAAGGTGACGCTTCTTCCGAAAACAAGTAGACTCAATGTGGCCATCCTATCACAGTAGGTGCAATGAGGATGGCCACCACCCGAGGAGGAACGACCACCACCACTGTGGAGGCCGCTGGGGAAACGAGCCGCTAAGGCGGGGAGCAGTAGCCGATGTAGCCGGTGGACGAACAGCAAGCACGGAGGGGAAGTGGCAGTAGACCAAAGCCACGCAGACGAGTCTCCTCCGCACGTGTCTCCGTAAGTGCCTCCAGAAGAGAGACACGAGGACTGACGAGCAAGAAGCTGAGCGCGACGCGACTCAAACTCAGGGACAAAGCTGCGGTCAAGAACTCATATACTCGCTGGAACTCCCGATCAGCACGAGCATCCTGACAGCACTGACAAGAGCCACAACCAGGACGACGAAGAGAATCCAGCTGGCGCCATATAGCAGAACTCTGAGCATAGAACTCGTCAACCGTGGCATCACCCTGCTGGAGAGAGTGCTCTGGCCAAACCACGGACAGGAACAGAGCGTCGCTAGAGGGCTCATAACGCTGACGAAGGTGAGTCCACATCTGGAAGGCCGTAGAGAAACCCACAACCTCAGAAGAAAACTGAGGCTGAAAACTGGCGACAAGAACAGCAGCAGCACGAGCATCATCATCAAACCACTGAGTGTACTCAGTCAGCAGAGCACCATAGGAATCCAGAGCCTCCTGATAAGCGGTGATAGCCGCATCATAGGCAGCGCGGTCAGCATCAGTAGGTCGAGCACCAAGCTTAGGCTCAACCGGCGCCACAGGACAGGCCGGACACGGAACATCGCCGGATAGGACGCCCCAGAGACGAAGACCACGCATGTGGATGCGCATATGAGAGATGAAGTCGGTGAAATTGACCCCATCAAAAATCACCGGACAGCGAGGGAGAGAAACGGTGCCGAAGACATGGTACCTTTTTTTTCTCTCGAACTAACCAGATCTGCCGGTGCTCAAAGCAGAGCAAGCCAGGCAGATCGGTCGGCGGAGAGGGGGCACTCGGGCGGCCGGCGGAGGGCCGGCGGGCCGGAGCGGGCGGCGGCACACGCGGAAGAGGCTGGCGGCGCGGGAGGCCGGCGGCTCGGGCGGCCGAGCGGGGAGGCCGGCGGAGCGGCGGCTCGGGCGGGCCCGAGCGGGGAGGCCGGCGGAGCGGCGGCTCGGGAGGCCGGGCGGGCGGGCGGGGAGGCCGGCGGAGCGGCGCGGGCGGGCGAGCGGGCGGGGAGGCCGGCGTAGCGGCTGCGGTGCGGGGCGGGGAGGCCGGCGGCCGGGGGCTTGGGTGGGAGGCGCGCGAGTTGCGGCACGCCGGTGGATCAAAGGTATCAAAAAAAATCTAAACCCTAATTTACTCTGATACCATGTTAGGAGATATGCAACTTGGATCTATTGCACAGCCCAATAGGCATATATATAGTACAAGATGGCTTGGAATACAAGGCAAGTATAGAGTCCAATGCCAATACGAATACAACAGGTAACCAATCCTACTATATCTCTAACAATTTCAATGAAATTTTAACGGACTCGGAATATTTTGGTGCCACAGAACGAGTAGAATGGCAAATGGCGGGTTTTTGTGATGCTATTGACACTTGCACTTTTAGTGATCTCAGCTACTTAGACTTGCTATACACATGGGACAACTGGCAGGAAGGTACCCATAATCTCAAGGTTCGACTAGACACGAGCTCTTGCTGATAAGGACTTTCTAAGAATTTTTCATCACATGGATATTTGACACATCCAAACGACATCATTAGATCTCTGTAATTTGGTAGTGGGAGTGAAGAAAAAACTCCTAAGTGATTCTCTTAAATTCGCCAAGCCTTTCGCTATGGAAACATGTGGCGTATGCATGAGAATTATTATGATATTATTGTAGATTCCTGGAACTCATGTTTTCATGAATCCGCCTTACTGGATGTGAACTCGTTGAAGCATATGTAGGAAGACTTACAAAGTAGAGTAATGACACCTTTGGGTCTATGCGAGCTCATCTCCGAAAACTAAGAAGGGAGATTGAGGAGGTTAGAGGTGAGCTAATGTATACTGGACCGAGTGTCCGTGAAAGATAACTAAGGAGAAGAATTGATGAACTGCTAGCTAGCTCAGGAGGAGATTATGATGAAGCAGAGATCAAGAATTCAATGGCTTAGAGAGGGAGACCGCAACAAGGCCTTCTTTCAAACCAAAGCTATAACCAGAGCAAGGCGGAATCATATTGTTTCTCTTGTGTGGGAGGATGATGGTGTCGCAACTGCTCGAGAAGATCTGAAAGTCGTGGTTACTAATTTCTATGGCAATCTTTTCCACGCACAAGCTGATCTTGATCCAGAGGTGGTGATCTAGTACATCCCGAGGAAAGTCATGGATGATATGAATGCCATTTTGTGTGCTTCATTCTCAGTAGAAGAGGTGAAAAAGGCTTTGTTTATGATGGGCCCAAACAAATCACCGGCTATTGATGGTTTTGTAGCGAGCTTCTACCAAAAGCATTGGGACTTAATTGGTGATATCATCACTAAGGTGGTTCTTGGCTTTCTAAATGGTGGCTGAATGACGCAAGAGGTGAATAGAACAGTACTGGTCTTGATCCCAAAGAAAATATCCTCGGTCTCTTACTCAATTCCGGTCAATTTCTTTATGCAATGTAACATACAAAATCTGTTCCAAGGTTCTTGCAAGTATATTGTAATTGATACTTGATGATATTATCGAGGAGGAACAGAGTGCATTCGTGCCCGGGAGGTTGGTTGCCGATAATGTTCTCGTCACTTACGAATGTATCCATTACCTCGAAAGAAGGAAAAAACTGGAGCCTGCACAATCAAGATTGATATGCCTAAAGCATATGATCGAGTTGAATGGGATTATCTTGAACAGTTGATGACAAAGTTGGATTTTGCTTCAGTATGGATAGCACGAGTCATGGAATGTGTTTGTCCGGTCACCTTCTCCGTCAAGGTTAGTGGACACTACTCAGATTTTTTTTTCACCCCTTCCAAAGGATTACGCAATTTGATCCCATCTCACCCAACTTGTTTCTTTTGTGTGCTAATGGCTTGTCATGCATGTTGAAATATTACAGTCCGTAATATTTTTCAAAGGGAGTCTGTGTTGGCATTCATGCTCCTTGGATTTCCCATCTCCTCTTCGCAGGTGACTGTGTCATATTCTCCCAAGCCTTGGCTGCTGGAGCTAATAGAATCTCAAAAAATTTAGAAGCATATAGTAGGGGATCAGGCCAGCTTGTTAATAAAGATAAGTCTGCAATTTTCTTCGGTGCTAACTGTGATTTGATGAACAAAACTGATGTGCATGATCGACTTGGAATTGGAACCGAAGCTCTTGGGAAGAAGTATCTGGGTCTGCCTACGGCTTTGGGTTGCTTAAACAAAGGAAGCCTTCGAGAAAATTCCAGAGAGAATTAGGAACATGGTTGCTGGATGGGGTGAGAAGAAATTAAGCTTTGCCGGAGGTGAGGTGTTGTTAAAATCTGTTGCTCAAGCCATGCCTACTTACTCCATGAGCTGCTTCCAATTAAGTAATCATGCTTGCAAGAAGATCAGAGGACATCTCTCTATAACTATTTTTGGGGAGGCAGCTCAAATAGCCATAAAATTCATTGGTTAAAGCAGTCGCATATGACAAGATCCAAACTACTAGGTGGCATGGGTCTCAGAGATCTAAAGATGTTCAATTTGGCCATGCTTGGAAAGAAATGTTGGACGTTGATCATGAATCAAGACTCACTTTGTGCTCGAGTTCTCAATGGGAAGTATTTTCCAAACTATGAGTTCATGCAAGCTCAAAAGAAGAAGAATTCATCACATGACGAGCTATTTTAGCTAGCAGATTTGTGCTTCAAAAAGGCCTCATTAAAAGAGCGGGAAATGGTGAATCTATCAACATCCGAGAAGATAATTGGATTTTTAATGCAAAAGGCTTAAAACATATGCTTAAACCAGATGGCGGCCTCAGGGAATCAAGTCTTTGAACTCATGGACACCGAGAATGGCCAATGGAATACATAAATTGTGTGTGTTGAACTTGTCCCTCCAAAAGTGGCGACGATTTTGAAAAATCTCATTAGGATTATGGAGAATGATGTTCTAGCATGGGCACATGAGAAAAATGGCATTTACTCTATTCGCTCTGCCTATCATATGCTTGCAGAGATGGAGTACCGAAAGGATATCTTAACAATTGTAATGGTTCGAGCTCCATTAGCAGCAACATGCCTGAGGAAAGTGTGGAGGCTAGCAGTGCTGTCTAAGATTAGACCCTTCTGGTGGAGGGTGCTCCATGGCTTCTTGCCTATGCAACACACGCTGTTCAAAAGACATATGGAAGCTCAGCGTTCTTGTTCTATATGCGGCGTGGAGGAAGAAACGATGTTCCATGCTATCACTGAATGCCCACGAACTAAGGCGTGCTGGCAGGCAGTGAGAGAAGCAACTAGGGTAAATTTACCAAGATTACATCCCCTGACCTGGGTCTCTGATGTGCTTAACGAGGCACTATGCACCAAAGAAGAAGTTGCGGTAATAACGTATGTAGCATGCATGGTCTTTGTGGACGAATAGAAACAACATTCAAACATGGTGCTGATTTCCTGAACCCAACTCAGTTGAGCTGATGGCTGAGGAATGTGGTGTACGAAACATGTTCTCTTATGCTAACCAAGCAAGCATAAATTCAGAGGAAGATTGTCAAGCGGAAGCCACCCGGTGATCAAGTGATCAAGGTGCTAATGGATTCTTCGTGGAAGCCTTGTCTAATGGAGCTACAGGTAATGTTGTTAGAGATAATTATGGCACTTTCTTGTTTGCGGCTGCCCAAGGTTATGCGCATATTCCTAATGCAATCACTGCCAAGACCCTCGCTCTAAGAGATGGTGTCAAGCTTGTTATTATAGAAGGGGTGTCAGCTCTTAGTGAGTATGTGGACATCTCGTCTGACAGACAAGTTAGAACTAATGGGCTTGTTATTGTAGATCCAAGAGCTTAGTTTTAATTATCAAGTTGTTTATGCTGCTAGAGAAGCAAATCTTGCTACCTATCTTTGTACTAAGTAGTATTCTCTTGAATGTAACCGTTATGTTTGGCTTGCTACCGTACCAGAATTTCTTCATGGCTGTATTCATCATGATTGTATCAACCTTCAAGATGAATAAAGCTTAAGCTCTTGGAGCGTTAACAAAAAAGGCGCATGAATGCTTTCCTACTCATTTGTGAACATCTTTTGTTCAGGTGAGGACATCAGGAGGTCGAAAAATGCAATCTCTCTGATTACTAACAACGAGTCCGTTAAATGTTTTAGGTAATCATGACGATGGGTAGTGCGACTACCGGTGGGCCGAAGTCTACGGGCCAGTAGATGATCTGCAGCCCATGAGGAGAAGTTCGTGGCCCAAACGACTTGGCATGGAAAGAAGTAAATTGTAAGGAAATCGGAGGCAACCCTGCCCTACACGAAGAGCGGAGTCCTATTCGGATTGGAGAAAGACTCGTAATCAGGGAGGAGACCCCCTCATCCTCACCTATATAAAGGGGACCAGACCTCCTTGGAAGGATCAAGCTGGAAAGAGTAGCCTCGTCGCCAGAAGCCTAGGGTTTCCAATAAGCCATAGATTTATAAATTCGATCTCGCCGGGTTCCCTACTCGCCGAGTTCCACCATTGTAATCTCGTCGAATTCTATACTCGCCGGGTTCTCCCTTGTACCCCGCCTGTGTACTTCACCCCTATCAATACCATCAAAGCAGGACGTAGGGCCATTACCCGCACTGGGGGCCTGAACCTGGGTAAATCCTTGTCGTGGCGCCGAGTTGACCTGAGGCGACACCTCGTCTTTTCTCATCTCTGTGCTGTTCGAGCACCCTCGTATTCCATACATCGACATCTGGCGCCCACCGTGGGGACCTTACGTCAGCTCGGTTCTTCATCGGCAACGCTACCCGACAAGATGGGGTACTCCGGCTTCAACGACGACGACTTCTACGACGCCTTTACTCGGACGCATGCCGATATCTTCGTCCCGTCCGAGTACCCTGCCGGGTCACGAACTCATCATCAACAACCTGGGCCGCGTCATCACGCTCTGCCCGCCGCACTTCGGGTATCAGTCACGGCTAATGGACGCTCGACATTCAACCCGTTTGCTTCGGATCCTCGTGATCTTAGGCATGCCATAACTCGGCGTCGCCTCGACCGCCACCCCGCGACCAGTCGCCGCGAATTTTGCCTGAAAACACCAGATCATCAAATGACTCCACACCAGTTTGCTCCACATATTCATGGACGTCAAGACAGGAGGTATTCGCGCGTTCCAAAGGAACATGATCACCAAAGCAGGAGGCTTTGCCACTGTGCACGTCAACCAACTACTCCCGAGTTGCATCCAACTGACCTGCGCCGCTACCTGGATATCAAGAAGTCCAGACGCAATCCTCGCTGTGGGCATGGAAGCTTGCGACTGGCATCTCCATGCAGCAGCCAGGGGTCCAATGTACCAGATGGAGATCCCCTTGAAATATCAACCCCCCAGGGGTTTAACTTCGACTTCCCACACGTGTACGTTATTGGAGACGGCACTCCTCCGAGAGTCATCGATACCAATGCTTCCTCTTCAAAAGCCCCGACTTCAGAAGCCGCGAAGAAAGCAGCTCGTTCCCGAGTTCTAGCCGCACAAGTCAAGCAAGCGCTCTCCGAGCATTTTAACGATGCAACACGCCAGCTCTTCGAGGAGCACGAGCAGGCCCTGGCCGACGTCCAGTGCGAAGCGGAAGCCGCCTGCCAGGACAACAGGGTACTCGGTAACCCTGATCAGCACCAACGTCATAGAAACCCTTCCCGCGAGGAACGTGAGTACTCGCGATCACCTCGTCGCGACCACGCTCGGAGAAGCTGGTCGGGACCTTCGGATCAAGACAACCCGAAGGGGGACCACCGACGCCATCGACATCACGATCGCCATCTTCAGCGCTCCCGAGAACGAGGAGATCGGCAACAACACTCTCAGAGCAATTCTTCATCCGAAGACGACGACTTCGCCCCAGGCGTAATAACGGGGTGTCCCGCTTTATCACCTCGACTGCGCCGCATCCGCATCCCGAGACACGTACGTTCCGGCAAAAATCTCGAGTACAATGGTAAAAGTGATCCCAGAGAGTTCCTCATCAGATTTACTCAAGATATCCTGACATCTGGAGGCGACACAACATGTATGGCAAATCTCTTGCCAATTTGCCTAGTCGATGACGCGGCGACTTGGATTCAAAATCTCCCAGAAGGCTCCATCCGCAGTTGGGCACAATTCCAGGACATCTTCATAAAGAGTTTTTCTACAACCCGAGACGCGTATACTCTTAGATCTGAGTTCAAACGCATACGCCAGGGTCGAGATGAAGGCCTCCGCGATTTCATTACCAGGTTCAAGAGTAAAGTCAATATCGTGCCAGGCCTCTCCTTCACCGAAATCCTGGAGACTTTCCAGGCTGCGGTACGTGATGAACGGTGCCTAGATCACGTGTATACCGCTCAACCCCGTAACACGGCGGAGCTCATGGAGATCCTCCGAGTTCGGGCGAATTATGAAGACCAACGATTACATAACATCGAGCTGGACCGGGGACTTCATCGATCCAGTGACAGGGACAAGCACAGACGTTCTCCGAGGAGAGATACCAGGCACTCTCCTAGGACAAGTCGGCAACCAGGAAGAAGTCGCCCACCCACCGACGGTGTCCTTGCCGGGTTCCAAGATAAAAATCCGCCAGAGTACCGCGACGACCGTAAGCAATGGAAGCCGAAGCCGAAAAGGAACTCGGTGGGTGAACTCTTAGATGAAAATTGGATACCCGAAGAACAGCGTACCCGCCAAAATTGGTGCAAGTACCACCGCAGCGGATCTCATGGCCAAGCCAGATGTCGTGAACTTTTGAAGATACTAAACGAAGAATCCGCGGTCGAGTCGGCCGCTAAGCACAAGCCCTGAGTCCAGGAAGAGCCACCCAGAGCTCCCAACGATAACGCGAGGGACGTATACCCGGGAGAGGAAGATGTCCACGTCAACCACATGTGGGGAGGATCAGCAACATACGACTCTAAACGGCACGCCAAGCAGATATCCAGGGACGTCCTGGCGGTTCACCCGCGCCCGGCGCCGTCCAAGATGAGATGGGCCAAGATCCCGATCATGTTCGACGAGAGTGACTGCCCCAATAATTGTCCGTATCAGGGAGATACCCGTTGATCGTTTCCCCCCGAGTTCGGAACATTGTGTTGTCTTAATCGACGGTGGGAGTTCTTTCAGCCTCATACCTCTTTCCACGCTCGACAAGATGCAGGTCCCCCGTTCGAGCATTGAGCCGATAATCAAGCGATTCTACGGCATAGTACCCGGGTTGAAGCATGATCCGGTGGGCCAGATCACACTGCCACTGACATTTGGAACTCGCGATAATTTCAGAACAGAAGAATGCATTTTTGAAGTCATCGACTTCGACATGGTTTACAACGCCATCTTAGGCCGGCCGCAACTCGTGCAGTTCATGGCGGTCCCACACTATGCCTACCCTATCATGAAAATCCCTGCACCAAATGGCGTTATCACCGTCAAAGGATCTTTACCCACTGCCGTGGAATGCGACATGCAGAGTTATGGCCTCACTGCTCGACAAGATAACACCGGCAATAATGCGGAACTCCCACCACCCCCCATACCTGACTGGGAGTCGGCCAAGTCAAAGCCCAAGTTATCGGTTCAGCCTCACAGCGAGATCAAGCGCATCCCTCTCCGAGAAGATGAACCCGACCGCACGCTCAAGATCGGGTCCTCCCTGGATCCCAAATAGGAACTCGCGCTCACCACTTTCCTTCGGGCGAACTCGGAGGTCTTCGCGTGGAAGGCATCCGACATGCCCGGAATCCCAAGGGAAGTGGCTGAGCACAAGTTGGGCCTCGACCCGACAGTCAAGCCGGTTAAGCAAAAGCTGCGACGATTCAGTCCCGAGCAACGTAAAGTCATCGAGGCAGAGCTCAAAAAATTAACGGAGGCCGACTTCATCACACCAATTCAATATCTGACCTGGTTAGCCAACCCGGTTCTTGCAAGAAAGGAGAATGGACAGATGAGGATGTGTATCGACTACACCGACCTCAACAAAGCATGCCCAAAAGATAACTTCCCCCTTCCTCGGATAGATCAAATCGTGGACTCGACTTCAGGCTGCGCTTTCTTGTGCCTACTCGACGCGTATTCCGGATACCATCAGATCCGCATGCATGAGTCTGACGTCCCTCACACGGGCTTTATTACGCCTTACGGGACCTTTTGTTACAAAACAATGCCATTCGGATTAAAGAACGCAGGTTGTACCTATCAACGCACGATGCAGACGGCTTTCGCATCTCAGATCGGACGCAACATGGAAGTCTACATAGATGATCTAGTCATTAAGTCGAAAACCGAGTCCGCTCTCCTCACCGACTTATCCGAGACCTTCAACAACCTTCAGTCGAACAAAATCATGCTGAACCCAGAAAAATGTGTCTTCGGCGTCGAGTCCGGCAAAATCTTAGGCTTCATGGTTTCGCAGCGGGGCATCGAAGCCAACCCAAAGAAGATTGACGCTATTCTCAACATGAAGTCTCCGACCACTACCAACCAGGTGCAAAGGTTGGCAGGATCCATGGTAGCTCTCAGTAGATTTATCTCCCGACTAGGGGACAAGGGGCTCCCCTTCTTCAAATTGCTCAGGCAGCACAAAGGCTTTACCTGGTCCGCTGAAGCCGAGCAGGCCTTCCAGGCACTCAAGACATATTTGACGAGCCCTCCGGTACTCGTCCCTCCAGAACCCGAAGAAACTCTACTACTGTATATTGCATGCAGTCCTCGAGCGGTCAGCGCAGTACTCGTGGTCGAACGAGATGAACTCGGTCGATCCGAAAGAATCCAATGACCAGTCTACTACATCGGCGAAGTCTTACATGGACCCAAAGAGCGCTACCCGGATATCCAGAAATTACTCTACACGGTTCTTCTGAGTTCTCGCAAATTGAAGCACTACTTCTAGGCCCACAAGATAATTGTCCCCTCCATCTATCCGCTTGGCCCGATTACCAAAAACAGGGAGATCTCGGGGCGCGTGGCTCAGTGGGTCTCCGAGTTGGGCGCGTACGATCTCGAGTTTACTCCCCGTACATCCATTAAGTCACAGGCTCTGGTCGACTTTGTCGTCGAGTGGACGACCCCCGACTTCAGCCCGGAGATTACCGACTACAATGATAAAGTATAGACATTACACTTCGACGGCTCCCTCACCCTAACCGGCTCCGGGTCCGGCATCGTGATTACTGCTCCTTCCGGCGAAACCCTTCAATACGCCATTCAGTTACACTTTCAAGCTACAAACAATGAAGCCAAGTACGAAGGACTTCTCGCAGGGTTACGTATTGCGGCAGCATTGGGCATCCGATATTTAAGTGTCAAAGGGGACTCTCAGCTCGTTGTCCGACAAGCAAGCAAAGACTACCAGGCCACCAACCCGATTATGGCAGCATACTTGGCAGAGGTTCGAACATGGGAGAAAAAATTTCATGGGCTGGAGTTTCATTACCTACCTCGCCGCGATAACCATGTCGCCGACGCCTTGGCCCGATGTGCTTCAAGTCGATCGCCCCCTCCGGCCGGCACTTTCGTGGAGCAACTCTCTAAACCCTCCGTTCAGATCCCAAATAGTGAGACCGCGACTCCTACGAATAAGGAGAATTATGACCGAGCGCCCGGTTCCCAACTCGACGCTCCCAGAGGGGTAGCGGGCGAAGTCGTCGCACAACTCGATCCCGTCACGGTTTGGAGAACTCCTATACGGCAATATCTACTCGACAAAATTCCACCCGAGGAGGAAGAACAAGCCGAAAAAATATCCCGCAAAGCCATGAAATATACACTCATCGCAAGCGAACTTTACCGCCGGGGCGCCCTCGGCGTTCTCATGAAATGCATCCCCATTCAAGACAGCAAGCATCTGCTGGCAGAGATACACAGTGGCCTCTGCGGAGCACATTCAGCACACCGTACACTAGTCGGTAAGGCTTTCCGCCAAGGGTTCTACTGGCCAACGGCCTTGCGCGATGCCGCCGACTTGGTTCAGAAATGCGAGGCTTGCCAGTTCCATCAGCGCCGGGTACATCAACCCGCCTACTCCCTCCAGGCAATACCATTATCTTGGCCTTTCTCGACTTGGGGGTTAGATCTTCTCGGACCTTTTCCACCCGGCCGCGGAGGCCACAAATACTTGATCGTTGCCATCGACACATTTACCAAATGGATGGAAGCCGAGCCTCTCTCCGGAATCACAACAGCCGCCGCTCAAAAGTTCATGCAGCGTAATATCTTCACCAGATTTGGCGTACCCAGCCGAATTATCACTGACAATGGCCCGCAATTCGCCTCCTCCGACTTCATCACATTCTGCGAGTCCTACGGCACTACTATTAGCTACGCCTTGGTGGCACATCCTAAGACTAACGGACAAGTTGAACGCGCCAACGGCCTCATCCTCACTGGCATGAAGAAACGAGTCTACGACTCACTCCAGCGCCACGCCAAGTCATGGGTAACCGAGTTACCGAACGTCCTCTGGGCACTTCGGACTACAGCCAGCCGAGCAACAGGAGACACTCCGTTCTTCCTGGTCTATGGCGCCGAAGCCGTACTGCCATGCGAGTTGAAGTACAAGTCACCCCGAGTGGCCCACCATTCCGAGGAACAAACGGCCGATCACCGCGCCGACGACCTCAACTTCCTAGAAGAACAACGTGATTGCGCACATCTCCGGGCGGCCAAGTATCAGCAAGACTTACGCCGATACCACGAACGGCAGGTCAAGCCGCGCAACTTGAAAGTTGGCGACCTAGTCCTACGACGAGTCCAGACGACTCAACATCAGAACAAGTTATCCCCGAAATGGGAAGGACCGTACACTATTGTGGCTAACCCACGACCAGGCGCCTTCAAACTGGCCGAGAATGGTTCCACCCTGCGTAACACATGGAACATCGACCAGCTATGCAAGTATTTTGTGTAAGCACACCCCAGGGAGTATATCCCCGACCGTCCGGCATGTAAACAGCAGCATATTTTCAATAACACTTTTTCAGTATTTTTATGTTCCACCCCGCCAAGCGATATGTGCTCACAAGAGAAGCGTCGACGACGAGTTTGCGCCTCGTTCCGCTTACTCGAGCACGGTACCGTGATGGTCGCCCCGTATGCGCCCGGGGGAGGTACGTACACGGACTCGCAACCCGTTTCGCCCCCCCGGGTTCGGTCAACCGTCCACCGGCCTTGCCGCATAGTGTCCCCGACACAGGCACACAGGCCATAACGCCCCGAATACCACCCGACGGAGGGAGTTGCCACCTGTTTCTCAACGGAGCATTCCCCCGGGTCCGGCGAGGCATGTCTAGCTTGGGAAAGAAGATGGGTATGGACTCGATGTTTTCACCCCTTCCTACCGGCTACGACGGACAAGCACCATGCATCTGCGCGGGACAGGCACGGCGGGTTCCACAACCCGTTTCGTCTTCCCAACATCCGGTACAATCTCACAGCCGGGGGCTAGGACTTCGCGATTCTCTTCTAAGTCTGCCCGCCCGAGTTCCTTACAACTCGATCAGACAGCCGGGGGCTGGGACTTCGCGATTTTCTTCTAAGTCTGCCCGCCCGAGTTCCTTACAACTCGATCAGACAGCCGGGGGCTGGGACTTCGCGATTCTCTTCTAAGTCTGCCCGCCCGAGTTCCTTACAACTCGATCAAACAGCCGGGGGCTGGGACTTCGCGATTTTCTTCTAAGTCTGCCCGCCCGAGTTCCTCACAACTCGATCAGACAGCCGGGGGCTGGGACTTCGCGATATTCTTCTAAGTCTGCCCGCCCGGGTTTTTATCAAAACTCACCCGAGCAGCCGGGGGCTGGGACGCACATATCACACAAGGAGAAACACAGCACATTCAGGGCAAACAGATAACTAAATATGTCGGACACAACAGACATTCACAGCTAAAGTTTTTAACATAACATCGGACAAGTCGGCCTATTCAGCATTATCCTCAGAGTCACTTCTCTCGGCTTCGGGCTCGCCAGCGGGTTCTTCAATGGCATCAAACCCAGCATCAACAACAAACTTTTCCGCAGCCTCGGACCAAATGTCCACCCGGGGGTCTGCGGCTCCGGGCTCCTCAGGCGAGAACGCGCTCAACTCCCGCTGAAGGAGATCGGCGGGGAGACTCGGCGCAGCTTCCTTAGCTAGGGCCATGGCATAGGCTATGGCCGCTGAGGCCATCCCACGAGCGCGCAGAATAGCATCCTCCTTCAGATAAGTCAGGAAGGTGGCAACCCGAGTCCTGTACTCCCCCACCGCAGTGGGAGCCTCCTCCGTCGAGTACCTGGACAAGTCGGGGCGATTGCGGAAGTCCGTGCTCACCATGATTTGATCAAGCAAACCACAGGCTTCGAAGGCAGCCTCGGCTTGAACTCGGGCGCGCTCTTGGAACTGCGCGACTTCTTCCTTCTGGCTCTCGAGCTGCTCGAAGTTCGACTTAGCAACAGCGGCAGCCTCTTCGGCCTGGCGGGCAGCCTGGGCGAGCTTCCCCGTCAACTCGGCGTTCTCATTCTTCAGAACCTCGCGCCCGCTGTTTGAGGCGGCCAAGGCCTTCTTCACGGCCTCGAGTTCACCGGCTTGCCCGGATCTGGCCTCGGCGTCGCGCGCCCGCTGAGTCATCTCCGTCAGCTTCGACTTAAGGTTAAGGCAGGCCACGCGAAGTTGACGGTTCTCGTCCTCCGCATCGCGAACCCGTTGCAGAATCACTTCTTCTCGAGCATCAGAAGCACGAAGGACTCGCTATCATTACACACACGAAAGTCAGGAGATTCAACTCGGCATAAGAAGCACGGCGGCCGGTATAAACACTTACCATCATCCAGTGGCCGATGTAGTCCATGTAGGTGCGAATCTCAGTGCGAGGTGATTGGTTCAGCCCTTCATTCTCGGTGGCACGCGGGACCGCCTCGACCCCAGTCAGATGAGGGTCGCGCACCCCCGCGGCCGCGGCTTCGAGGTCCCGAGAAACCCCAACAAAAGGCCCCGCTGGAAGGGGAATGGCCCGACGTATGGAAGCCTCCGCCGAAGGTCCGGCTCGAGAGGTCCCTCCCTCTTCAGCGACTTCAACCTCCAAGTCGATCAGTTCGTCCGTCATCCGCGGAGCGCCCGAACTCGGCGATCGAAGTGGGGACAAGGGTTGGCACGAAGCCGAACTGCAACCGATTTATGGCTATTGAGGAAAGAACTCGAAGAAAACGGAGATCGACTGAAAAAAAAATGGAGGCTTACCCGGAACTCGGTGGCACCGACTTCTTGGCCGGCCCCTGCGAGATTGTTGAACTCGAGGGGCGCTTGTATACATACTTTCTCTTGGCGGGAGCGGGAGCAGACTTTTTGCCTTTGTCAACCGGATCCTTTCGAGGACGAACGGACTCTACGGCGGACGATTCCTCCACGTATATTTCGGCACCTTCCCAGGGCCCGACTCCCAGGAAAGGACGCTGGAGACCGAAATCAGAACAAATCGGTAACCTTTCTACCCCGGTTCAACAAGTCACAAGAGGAAGATAAAGTCGGAAATGGCGTACCTTGAGGATAGCAGAGCGAGTCTCCTCGCTCGCGTAAGCCAATGACTCGAGTTCGGGATGAACTCGGGAGTCCCAGGGTGGAAGCCGAGTCCCATCATCGGAGCGATCGGCCTTGAACAAGTCGTCGACACGACTCTGAACCAACCCTGCAAGACAACACGATTTCATCATTTTTCAAATCAAAAAACCAGCAAAGGTGTCTGCACCAAGGGGAGAAGTACCCTTACTTTCTTCAGTCAGCTTTAGCCCGTCTTCATCTTCCCACCCGTGGAGTTGGCGGTCCTGGAGCGGAGCGATTCCACGGACGATGAAGTCGCCGACCACATGGACGGCAGTGAGACCAGCCTGGCGCAACTCGAAGATGCGATCCTTGACCGCTCGAATTCGCTGCGTCAGGCGGGGCTGCTCCTTCCACAAATCCCGAACAGCCGGGACGTCGCACCAAGTTGCCGGGTCATGCGCCGACTTGGAGCAGAAGACCCAGAAGGCAGCCCATTTCCCCCACGAGTCCCTTGGCGAAAAGGGAGGGTACACCACCTTCGCGTCTTCTCAGAGCAAGAACCGGCAGGCGCTGTAGGGTTGGCCCCTCGAAGAAGCCTTGAGGATGTAGAAGTATCGGAAGGTCTCGACGTCCGGCTTGGTCCCGACAAACGCTTCGCATAGATGGGCGAACACGGCAAGGAATAAAATCGAGTTGGGAGGAAGGTTTACCAACTCGATCTCGTAGAACGAAAGGACGTCGCGGAGGAACTCGGACATGGGAAGCCCGAACCCGCACTTGAAGAAGTCAACGAAGACCGCTATGTCTTCGTCCCGAAGAAAGGGCGCGCCTGTATCGCCCGGCAGCTTGTAGCCGATGGAGCTGGGGATTTCGCCCTCCCGGATCATCCGGACCAGCCCCTCGGCGGTGAGCTGCGTAACCGGAAGACGGGCGAGCCCGGGGCAAGCGCTCATTCCGTCGCTCCCCGAGGCTACGGCCGCCGCTTCCGGAACCGTCGCCACGGCTATCGCCGTCGCAGAGGACCCACCAGCGGTAAGCGATGAAGGAACCGAGGAGGTCTCGCCGGAGGGAGCCACGGTAGGAACCGCGGGGGACCCCGCGGTCGTCGCCGTCGGGGCCGCAGCCGCTGTCGAAGTGGCGGACGAATCGGCCATTGAAGTGGAGGAGACGAAGCGCTACGATCGCCGGAAGAGCAAGAGGCAGGGGAGAGAGTGACTGTGGTAAAAGGTGAAATGACCGGCATTAAGTGTTTTGACGAGGTAACGCCGAAAGGGCGCTTTTCTCGGGCGGTGTGCCCGACGTCTCGCGCGATTCGAGGGACCGTAACGGCATCATGACATCACCATTCGGAGAATCCGCCGGGCGGTTTGACCACTCACGGTGCGACTTCAGGGAAGTCCGAGGCGAAATCGAGGGCTGGACGCGTCGACTTCCTGAACAAGTCGAGCCGTTGCGAGACTTCCACTAACTCGAGTTGATCAAACCTCTCAGCGACTTCTTCGCAAATGCTGATGGGGGGCTTGACGATGGGTAGTGCGACTACCGGTGGGCCGAAGTCTACGGGCCAGTAGATGATCTGCAGCCCATGAGGAGAAGTTCGTGGCCCAAACGACTTGGCATGGAAAGAAGTAACGCGTAAGGAAATCGGAGGCAACCCTGCCCTACACGAAGAGCGGAGTCCTATTCGGATTGGAGAAGGACTCGTAATCAGGGAGGAGACCCCCTCATCCTCACCTATATAAAGGGGACCAGACCTCCTTGGAAGGATCAAGCTGGGAAGAGTAGCCTCGTCGCCAGAAGCCTAGGGTTTCCAATAAGCCATAGATTTATAGATTCGATCTCGCCGGGTTCCCTACTCGCCGAGTTCCACCATTGTAATCTCGTCGAATTCTATACTCGCCGGGTTCTCCCTTGTACCCCGCCTGTGTACTTCACCCCTATCAATACCATCAAAGCAGGACGTAGGGCCATTACCCGCACTGGGGGCCTGAACCTGGGTAAATCCTTGTCGTGGCGCCGAGTTGACCTGAGGCGACACCCCGTCTTTTCTCATCTCTGTGCTGTTCGAGCACGTATTCCATACATCGACAAATCATGCGTTGAGCTTGTAACTTCTATTTGTTTTCACTTTTCACACATGTTATCTTACAAATTAGCATGTCGGTGCGAGCACGCCCAACAGCCCAGGTTGACAGGCACTTAAGCAAGTTAACAAAATAAATCTTTCACCTGTTTCGAACAGGGCTAGGGAAAGCAAGTCTCATGCCTTATGTGCTTTTGATGGCGGAAATATGCCTTAACTAAGTGCTTTTGATGGCGGAAATATGCCTTAACCAAACTTGATCGTGTCAAACTGTGGCACAAGTTGAGAGTTGTGCTCCTCCACTTTTCTTGTGTTTGGTTGTTAAGTAGGGAGGAAGTCACATATGCTACAATCAAGATGTAATGTCTGTCACCGCTTTTGGATGCAAGAGTCATCCCTTGTGTTCTCCCTCCTTTCCCATCTCAATCTCTCGCTCCCCCTCTAGCTCAGATTTTGAGACTTTGGCATGCCTTCTTGGCACTTCATGCTATCGCCCCTTATCATGACATGAGGAGACTATTTGGAGTATGTTCTCTGGGTCACAACTGGGCTATCAACAAAGATGGTGTTTCTTCTCCCCTAATGTCAGCCAACAAGGTTCAGCGAGGGTGCTCAAAGCGATCATGGCTCCAATTTTCCTCTTATTTGTTTGGTTGCCTCGGTTTGTCTAAAACATGTCAGTGAGTTTTATATAGGCTTGTTTTTATGCAAACTCCACCTCTCGTTGGTGTGTTGAATGGGTGTAAACCAAACGGCAATGTAGCAGGCCATGTCGCATGAAATCGAGTCATTAGCACAGTGGGAGCGTGGGACTAAGCATGTTGGCTGGACGTGGATGGTTGTTAGTGACCACGTCCAATTTCTCTTATTTGTTTGGTTGTCTCAGTTCGTCTAAAGCAGATCATTGTGTTTTATATAGATCCAACCCTCTTAGGCTGGCTTGCTTTTATGCAAACTCCACGTCTTGTTGATGTGCTAAGTGGGTGAAAACCAAAGGCCCATGTTGCAAGGTAGCAGGCTATGTCGCATGGAATCAAGTCATTGGCACAGTGGGAGTGTGGGACAGAGCATGTTGGTTAGACATGGATGGCTGTTGACAATCATGACGATTAAAGTACAATCGAGAGCTAGTTCACATGATAGAAGCCATGTACCAGTGTGATTCATCACTCGTAGTCCACGGGTGGAGTACATGTTTTTTGCGTATGATAAGCATTGGAAGGAGTGGTTCTCCCACTCGTATAAATGGATTGATAGGACCGTATGTCTATTCCTCTCATAATATCTCCTCATTCTCTTTCGATGGACCTTTTTTCACTCTGGAGGGTGCAGGGTGAGTAGCAACCAAACAAATAGGATTCAAGACAGTAAGCCACGTAGCGCGCCAAAGAGCCACGGGATGATGAGATGCGACAGGCAATGACTAGAGAGGCTGCGAGTGACGACCACAACGGTCCAACGCAAATCAGCAATCCAAGATTTTCATCCGGGCATATGCAGTCTGGGAAATAGAATATGTGATAAAGTTTGGAGTAAGATTCAACCTAGGTAAGATTCATGTTTTGAATTTTGAGTGATGGTGCTATGCTTTAAGGAGGATATTTACTTTCGTATCATTTACTTTCCATGATGTCATTTGTGTCTTGCTTCTATGTAAACTCTTTAGTGCTAACATTGTAGTCTGTTGTCATCTTGTATAGTTTTATCTTATCTTTATGACCTATTTCCTTATATAAGTTGCGGGCAACCTAGTCACCACTCAAAGGCATGGCTCAATTCAAGTCCCTTATAGTTGTGTTTTCGAAGTATTTGCAGTTTTTGGATGGGCTTCTTTAGCTCATTGTCGAGTTTTTTAAAAATTAAACATAGTTACAATGTAGTATGCTATTACATCAATTTATAGCTTGAATATGAATCGTGCATGTTATTTTTCCTTAACCAACTCAGCAGCAATTTTTCAACTACAGTACAAAGGAAGGTGGCGCAATAACAAGCCCAAAGGAAAACAAAAGGGGAAGGGGTGTTGGTGCTTAAACCTTAGAGCATGTATGAAAATAAAGATACATGTTATCTCTTGTACCCATAAGATAATTTACAGTGCACTAAATACTTCTTCCTAAATTGCCTCCGTAACAAATTGATTGTTATTACGGAGCACCAAATTTCGCCCCTGAGAACATCTCTTCATAGAGAGATGCCTATATCCGATGTCCTTCGTGCCAAATAATAGGACAACCATGTTTTAGGACGAAGTGATGGCATGCACCATTCATTTGTACTTGTCTACATAGGTATGCCTGGAGGGGGGTTTAGGTAAAGAAAAAGCATCATCATGTCATATTGATGCAGCACTTGCATTCTGCATCACACAAGGTTATCTGAGGTATCTGAGTGTCGTGTGTATGGTCGGGTCTTCTAAAATTCTCCAGGAGATCTGTTTTATTACGTTTTCATACCATGGAAATCCCTTTTTCTTCTTCCCTTCCTTTCTCCACAACATACCAAGATTACCATCAACTTGACTCCCCCTTTTACGGTTTGCTTTGTAGATGACATTTTATTGACTATATTTTCAGCTCAGTACATGTCTATTTAATAGCTCCATAGTTACAATTTCTCAATTGATGTAGTCTATGTTGTGAGTTTGTTGAAGTATAGGTTCAAGAATAAAATGCTAAAATGTAATAACAATACAAGGGGAAATTAATGAGTGTCGAGCTTGTATTTGATGCAAATTGATAAGGCCCATTTGAAATAAAGAACAAAAAATTAGGAAATTTGGAGGATTAAACTTTATATGATGCCGTTTGGAACAAGCAAATAGCTCATAATGATTCCTTTGAAATTACTATGGAACAGATTATTTTTCTTAACTCATATTTTTCCTGTCTTTGTGTCTGGTGTTCCTGCGTTTTCTTGTTAGGATGGGCGTGGGATGCTCCCATTCAGAATAGTACCTAAACCAGCGAACCATTCTCCATGATGAAACCATGTGGTTTGAACCGTTGGCTCAACAAGTGTGATCCAAGTAGCCCATTGGATAAAATGGACTGATCCTTTTCCTATACACGAGCGAGACCGGGCGCAGCGCGACTCAGGTCGCTGTCACTCCTTCCCATTCACCGCTCTCAATCTTCATAATTCAGACATCCGTCTCCTCTATGTGTCCTGCTAGAGCTCCCCTCGGGTTCCTTAGTCGTCATCGTGAGGTCCGTGACCGATGATGGCATGTGGTAGCCTAGTCGCCTCCAACGCGCGGCCGCGTGGCCGAGTGACGGCTGATGGGCACCTCAACTTCATGCAACTCGTGCAAGCGAGCCACAACCCACCATGCTCCGGCCACGTCCTTGGTGACATCAGTGTCGGACGCCTTGGCCTCGAGCTCCAACTGTTGGAGGCATATAGGCGCACAACCAAGCCAAGGGTGCACAGTGGCTGTCAAGTTCACGTCACGTAGGCACTCAGTGGTGCCGTGCCACGGCGGACGCTGTCGCGCTCGGCACCGATGAAGCAAACATTCGTCAACAACGATCAGGAGGCGGCGGGAAGGAGGGTTGGGGCAGCGGGGTGCCTCCAGCGGTGTGCTCGGCAAGGTGTCGACGTCCTTTCTGGAGGCGAGCGAGTCAAGGGCGCGGCGTTCTTTTGAGGGGAATGGGTGCTGTGGGGACGAGAGGTTCAATCCTCTAGAACCTATGGAGCAATAGATTTTTGTACCTTTTACCTCAGATATTTATTGATCCAAACCCGTGGACCATTAGCTTGATTTCTAGGGACGGTTTTGCTTATCCATTGGATGAGGCCAAACCACTCCCATCCCGATTTTCTCTATTGACATCCGAACGATACTTTTGGAGTTTTAATGAGAATCCAAGATATATGACACCTAAATTCCTACGTTTTCTCTTGACGTGTTGATCATCCAGGCTTTATTGATTACATAAACTATTGCTCCAAACATAGCCTAAATATTTAAAGCTCTAGTACTAGGCTCAATCTGAGTTGTCTAGGCTTTAACACGTACACATAATCATATCACAATATTTCAAACAAGGACACAGCTAAACAACACCTCACTTGAAAACTAAAAAGTTAGATAGGACGCACATCCATATTAGGAAACTTGAAACCACATGTTCTCTCTTTCCCCAAAATTGCAGTTCTCCTAGTCCCCTTGTGCAGCCTTCCCACAAAAACGTGTTGCTCGTGAGCTGGCAACAACGTGGTCATCCACCGATTCCATGGTCCCGTCCAGTTTCTGCATGCAATAAAGGCCAAGAAAGAGGAAAAGCTACTGTTTGTCTCTCCTTTCTCTCTTTCTTCCCTAGGCCCACGTCACAAAGCAACAAAATCTTTCCTAGTGTTCTACACAAATCTCCTAGAAGGTTGATCCATGTATTCATCCAACAAAATGAAAGCATCTCTCCCCAACCTTTTTTCTATGTATTTGCTACTCCTTCACAACTTTGACTACATTTTGATGGCCTACAAGTGCATAGGATCAATTGTAACGATTTTCGATGTGTGAGTATTGAGTATCAGACCTAAGGAGCAAAAAGATTAGTACCTCAATCTGCAATTATGTGCACCAAATATAATTGGTTTGCACCGGGGAGACCGAAATAACTTACTTTACTATTGCAGACATGATAAGATAAATATTCAGTAATGTAAAGAGAGCAATAAAGCAATAACAAAGTGCAATAAAGTAATTAATATCCATTGGAAATAAATACATAATGCTTAAATAAAAGGATTATACTCAATACAAACAAGTGTTCCTAGGCAATCGGTTTCTAGCAATTCAATGGTTTGACTAAAAGTGAAGATTTTTACCGGTAGAGAGGGCAATGCTTAAACGTGAATAAAATTAGTAGCTACTTCACATCCATGACTATATTCTCAAAAGAATAATGAAGATTTCTCTAACCATCACATGAAGCATGCAAGTTGCCCCCCTTTATTAACGATTCATCAATTTGAAAGAGGCTACTCCCCCATCCTTTCCTAACCAATTCTCATATAACGGTGCAAACCCATGTGTTTATCTAATGTATGTTAAGACTACATCAATACCAACAATATACAAGTGCAAACCATCTCATACCATAATACCAATGTCATGGAAAACACACTACTTGAACATAGAGATGAAACAACATGCTAAAACAGTAGGTATACAAGGGAGCAAAAGAGAAAGAGGGATGATGTTGGCGGCGCTCATGCGCCGTTGGCTGCTAGGGGGCACTAGCCTCTTCTTCTCCTCTTCCTTGGCCTTCTTCTTGTTGTAGATATGACTTCTTGGGGTGGAATATGGCTACGAAGAGGTGAAAATTTTGTGACTTTTGGTGGTGACTAGGTAAAATTCATGACAACTAGGGTTTTTCCTCCTTTTATAGCCTCTCAACTCTTCCCTAAGCCACCCAATCAATACTCATCTGATACAAGGGCTATTGGGCCTCTCTACAGTCTTTCAAAGTCTCTCTTATCCCCTCATGAATCCAATGCAAAAGGCCAAACTCAATTTGGAGTTAAAACGATAAATTTATGGCTAATCCGGTGGCTCCTGTTGGCCTCCCGTCGCATGTGCCCGTATTGGGCCAAATACTGGATTCAACCCATTTTGTAATCTTTGTAATTTCTTCATCCTAACTCCAAATTGGGTCATTCATAGTTTTGGGGTAGCTCGATGAGACAAAAAACTTTTGTGTCGTAACTTTTCTGATAATAGAGATCATCTTGGTGGTGAAAATGCCTAGAAATTAGATTTTTTCTTTTGAAACTCATCTTGATCATCTTGGAATTAGCTCAAATTTTTATACAACTCAATTAGGATTCCAAGACATCATCCATCTATAAGAAAAAAAATACTTAAAAAAATAAAGTTATGCAACATAGGCGATAAGTGACGATTGTGCAATACGGAAAAAATAAATATTAATAAAGATAAATAATGGACAATTTATATTGATGTTATGCAATGAATGAGCAAATAAAATAGATACGTTTTGTTCATATCACATGTATGCAAATAATCAAAAGCAAGATGATATGAAATGTTATTGACGCATCGCTCATAATCAGTTCCACATGAGAACAACCTATAGGGGAAAAGCAAACAATGAAACATTAGTAAATTTCATACAGAATGATATGAAAAGTTGCTTTCAGCTAGCAATGAATTTTACTTTCCACTAGAATGAATTTGCCCTGGTCTATCCCCTAAATGTAAGCTGTAGTTGCTAAGTAGAAGATATTGAAGCAAATTTCTACTGCTATGCTGCTTTTCATATCTACTATCGCTTTTTGTAAATTGTATGAAATTGTATTCAAGTTGCTTAGTATAAGAGGATTTAAGCAAGTTTCTACGGTCATAACCCTTTCTACGGCTACTAAATGTAGTTCTAAAAAAATTATATGTAATTGCATTTAATTTTTTCATAGAAGATGACTTAAGCAAGTCTTCAATGTTATAATGCTTTAAAAAATTGCACAAGCCCTGAAGTTGTTCATTTAAATGCAATTTGCACACATATAGTTGTTTTCATTCGACATAATAAGATGTTCATATTTATGAATGAGTTGCTTTGCTTAAAAACATGACAACATAAGGATGCTAGTTTTTATTTCATGTGTTTAGAAATTAAGGAATTGACAACTTTGCACGACTAGTTGTAATGAGAATATTTTGGTTCCTGCAAAAGTAATGTAAAACACAAAAGTTGCTCGGACGTATAACTCTAAGTTGCCTGACTATTTTTTGTAATTCCGTACATAGGTATGATGATGCAAATTATGTTGAAAATGTAATCAATAATACTTAACAATAACATCTTAGGCAACTTAACAACATCCGGTAGGCAACTTGACATTAAAGTTGGATAAAATTAGAAGTGCTATTGAGGCAACTTTATAAGTTTTAAATGCATTTATTTTAAAAACAGAACAACTCTCCAAAACCTCACTAGATCAATATTTTAGCCAAGATTTGACAAAAAAAGACCATACATACAGCCGGTAGCAAAACAAAATTTCACCTACTCAAAATATTGGGCAACTTAGTATAAAAATTATGCAAAACTATAAATTGGCTGACTATTTCTATAAATTGCCTACACATATATGATGATACAAATTATGCTAGAAATGCAATCAATAATATTTAGTTCTAATATTGTACACAACTTAGCACAAAACTTAGGCAACAATAGAATTGCTACCGACGCAACTTTACAAGTTCCAATGCACCTATCTCGCACAGAAACAACCCTCTGATATCTCACTGGATCAATATTATAGGCAACATTTGAAAGAAAAAGGACCATACAGTAGGTAGAAAAACAAAGTTATGCCTACTCCAAATGTCAAGCAACTTAGCATCGAAGTTATGCAAAACTATAAATATTGTTGAGTCGACTTCACAAGTACTCGTACCGATAATTTGAAACATAAACAACCTCTAAAATATCACTGGATCAACAACTACAAGTTTTAACCGCCACTGTCATTAACATACCCACCCACTACCCCTAAATCTCTATAAAAAAAAATCCAACCACCAGCTTCAATTACATTAGAATCAATCTCTAATCCTAATCTCCAACCCCTATTATAGTTCAATCACTCTAATCCCAACCTCCAATCTCCACTCAAGTAGACCAAATAACCATCACTAGTATACCCATTGAATTAGACCCAATCTCTACCCCAACCTTCAATCCCTAATTTTATAGACCCAATGTCTAACCTCCAACTCAAACCGCAATATCCAAACCACAAATCACAATGATTAAAATGCAATCAAATAGAAAGTTAAATAATGACAAGAACATGAAAAAATCAAACCTAAATAAACAACCACAAAATTTAGTGGCAAATATATGGTTGGAAAACTCACCTAAAAAGTTGATGCATGTAATGGGTCGTGGCAACTCCCTCCTGCTTGTCGTTGAATGCCCTCATAGTACGTCGTCAACATGAATCATGATGACAACAAATCTCTCCCGTTCATGACGATACGTCGCCAACATGCAATGCTCCCAAGGGGTGCCGTTGCAATGAAGTCATGGTGCTTGCTTGCTGGAGTCATCCACTACGTGTAGCCACGATGACGAATCAACCGCGAGTGCCCAAAATCCAAGCCCCTCTTCTTCTCCTCACTCGCAATTACATCAAGAGTGGCTCCTCCTTGCATCTTCGAGACTCCAACCTCCCCCATGATCTGAGAGAGAGAGGGGAGGGGGTAGAGAGAAGGACATGGAAGAATATTCCTGCGTGCGTGATAAAAGGAGGAGGTCAGGATAGCATTAAAGATTTGTTCTTATCATTACGCTTGTGAGATGAATTAAAATACGCCTTATGTTTAATCAGTCAAAATAGTGCATGTGCAATTTCTAACATTATAGATTCAAACAAAAGACGCTAAATCAAGCGGAAAACGGAGTTCACCTAAGCCAGACATAATCATGATCCGGAATTTGTACAACATGAGACGCCGACCGGGAGTTTTTCGCCGGGGCCACTGGTAATTTCACCGGAAAGGAAAATTTTCCCAACGCATCACAACAAAATCCGGAACCCGCCCAGGAAAACCTCAAAACCCCAGCCAAACCTCCCACCGCACCGTTCCCCACTCTATGCCCCTCGCGCTCTAGGTTTCCCCCTCTCCCCCACCTCGTAGAGGCGCAGCGCTCCGACGATGGCGTGGGCAGAGGACGAGGCAATCGGCCCCGACGTGGCCTCAGCGGGTCTGCACGTGTCGGAGCGGATCAGCCGCGACGCCGCCGCGCAGCCCGACCTGGAGGAGGCGCTTGAGGCCTCGCGCTACGCTTCCCATCCCTACTCCTCGCACCCCAAGGAGGTAATCTCCGCGCAACCAGCCGTGTACTGTATTCTAGAGACTGTACGCGCTTGAGCCATTGATCTGTTTCTCAGCAGCCTACGTTCTGGGCGAAGTTGGCTTGCAGCGGAGTTGGGGGTGTTGGGCTAAGTAGCAGTAGTTTTGGGGGATTCGTGGAATTTTTGGTCTTTCCGTTCTCCCTGCTGGGTGAAGTTGCGGTGGGAAGCCGCGAAGTGGAAGGCTGAGGAGGACACCGTGGACTTGAAATTGGACCTGTTTATTTAAGAGTTCGGTAGAAAATTACGGTGAATTTTTTCTTAGATGCAGTGGTGTACCATTTTGACAAGTTTGACTGTCTATGACAAAGTTAAGGGCAAATGTTGGGAAATTTAACGTGAGATTCTGGGAAACAAACTAGAGTATATCACCATGCATGTTGGGCAATTTACATGGAGAGTAAATCTGGGGGAGTCTAGTTTTTCTGGTGAACTTTGTGACCTGGGGGCAAACACAGGAAGAAATCAGTATGCATTAAATAGCGTAAGCTTTGCAATATTACCGACCACTGTGAGATGCTGTGAGCTTCCCTCTTTAGTATGATTTGTGAGCAGGCTTAAGCAGGCGTTTAAGCTTGGCAACTGGTAAATGAAGCGGCAAAGAACGCGTCTGAGCTCAAGGAGAGCTTAATCTTGGCTCGATTTAGGCTCAGTGGCATTGTACAGTGTTATTTAACAGTTGAAAACCTAATACTTAACCTTCATATGGTAAAATGTACTCGTGTCTAGGTGTGTATCAGTATTTACTAGAATGCATGTGCAAACCCTAAACCCAAAAAACCTCAAGCTCAAGAATCTGAGTTGAGTTCGGGTCGATTTGGGTTTGAGCTGAGCCCATGTATCCTGTTGAGCCTGAGCTTTTTTGCAGCCTTACCTGCAGCTTCTCGTTGATGGTTAGTTCCCCAACATCCCCAGAACTGGTCGATATGTGTATATGGCAGCAATACAAAATTAACTTGTTTAGGATCTTTCAACTGCCAGTGGTTAAAACAAACTCTATTTTACATTCCAGAGTGCGCAGCACACTACTGCCAGCCCAGTGGCATCGATGCTCTTGCCATGTGGAGGTTATTCAATGCTTTCTTTCCCTATCCCCTTGAACACTTCTAGTTGGTGACATCCTTCATTTGTGGTAGTTTGGGCATCTAGTGGACATATTGATGTTTGGTATTGGAAATAAAATTTTAGGAGTTAGGAGCTAATGTTTTTTTGCTTGTTTGTGGGAAGGGCAAGGTATTGTGTTCCTGTTCCAGAAAACAATTTGCGATACTAGGAAGTTTTTGCCTCAATTGCAGGAATATCCTTTAAATCTTCTTAATCAACAGTTTTTATGATACTGGGTAATGATGGTTGATGTTAGTGATGAACAAATGGACATCTTTCCTTACTCCTTTACAAGTGTGAAAAATTGCACATTTGCAATCACAGAAATACATAGCAGCTAGCAAGGCCTAGTCTTTTCTACCATCTGTGTTCTAAGTTATATCCTTAAGTTATTATGAAAATGTCCTCAAACATTTTGAAAATGCATTTTTTCCTTTGTATTCTTTTGATTTTTAACTATATAAGAGATTTTATGCTTCTGCTGCAGTGGCCTCCTTTGGTGGAAGTTGCAGAAACTCGGCAGCTACCTCCTATGCTGATTGAGAGATATAATGCAGCTGCTGGTGAAGGAACAGCCCTTTGTGGAATATTTTCTGAAATACGCCGGGCCTGGGCAACCGTTGACAATTCATTTTTCGTCTGGCGCTTTGATAAGTGGTAAGTCACTATTTTTTTTTATTCCTTCTTCCTGATACACACAACTTAGACTGAAAAGTGCAGTAGTGGTACTTTATGATGCGAGTGTTGCTTACTTTGCATCTCAAGTTCTTGCCTTGTTATGAGTAGTTGCCAGGTACGGTGGAGTTCCTCTGTAATTTTTCCCCACAGGATGCCTAAATCTTGGACCATTCCCTTGCATTTGCATGTTTGTTTGGATGAAACTGAGTTAACTGAGTGTGATTGGTCTATGAGGTGTTAGTTGCTGTACACTGTTGAGGTTGCTTGTTGAGCTATGTAATCATAAATTTTTAGACCATTGATCATAATGTGTGCATATGGGGGTGGGGGGCTTTGTAACCAGCTAGCTCTTGCAAGCTAAGCATCTTTTTTTGTTGATGAAATTACCGTCTTTTATTGTACGTCACATTTAGGCAACATCACTGTCTAGTAGGTGTAAAAGTTATCTTCCTGTATTTATGTGTAATCATGTAGATGGCAAAATCAGGTTTGATTAACATAACTGATCTCACTTTCTCATTACAAGTCTAACAATAACTCCCCTTCAATGGTGATATGCCAAGCTTATGGCTAAGTGGCTCTGCTAACCATCTAATATACATGCATATGCTTTTTTTCTATTTCCCAGGGATGGCCAGTGTCAAGAGCACCATGCAGATGAGCAAGCTATTTGTGCTGTTGGACTTGCTAGAGCAAAACCTGGGATTTTCGTTGAAGCCATTCAATACATTTTAGTTTTAGCAACTCCTGTTGAGGTAAGGATGCTTGCGAGTTCCCCTTCTGAATTGCAACATATGTGCGTGCCAAACTTGAACAATGCCTCATACTTTTATCTTGTTGACTTGTGCTCAATCTGAGGATGTGTGTGTTGCAGTATTACAGTGATGTATTATTATTTCATTATTATTATATTATCACCAAAATTCAACCATTAAATTGAAACTGAAAAGTAAAGTGAAAACCTCTGACAGATAGATTTTGGAAAGGAAAAGAGGATCACATTTGCTTTTCCCACTAACCTATTTTCTCATACATATCAAGCTAGAATTGAAAATTACATTTTACAGAATGATAACACTACTCCTACATCTATCTTTAGTTTTGAAAAATTTGTGTGATAATATTGGTGTTCCACAATGCTTTTCTAGTGGAGCATCGGATACATGGCCTATTCGGCTATTCACCTTTGCAAGTACTAACTTTGAACCAAATGCTTTGTTGCATATAGCCATGTCATACCTAGTAGTTCTGCTCATGCTTCCAAGGTGATGGGTTCATCAGTTGATCTATATTGGAATACGTGTGCAGTGAATTAATTTTTTTTTATCAGCATGGACCTTACGCAAAATACCAAACCAGTCATTAGTTTCTCCCTTTTCCTGTCCAAAGTTTGGCATTCCCAACATTTGTGTGGGAAATCAAACACTGGCCTTTTGGACTATGGGCTGCTTCTTTGTTAGGTAGAAACAATCTGCAAATAGCAATGGTGATACTGATAGTTAGCGGTTGGACCATGAAGAATTACCGGTACTGATATGTTTGAATCCAATTTGATGGATTTTATTTTGCATGTTTGATAGAAAGGATGCCTTCAAGTGATTATGCTTATTTTTCCATCTAAGCCTCGTGCAGACATGTCATATGTTATTCAGATCCCATTTTAATTACAATAGTTGGTTCACGGCTGCTACTTTCTATAAGGACAGTGAATGCTATAGTAGAATAGTAGAAGACTAGAAGTGAATCAAATCAAGTTTATTTAATGAAGTACTATTTCTTGGATACTGATATACATCACAGAAAAGTCTTCTGCTGAATTGAGTTTGATATAAATGCAAATTCTCTAGTTATGAAGCTGTTTTTGTCTGTTGCTGATTTTGCCCTTTATTGATTGCCATTTACTGTTGTGAACCTGCAAGCTGTTACGAAATTTTCTATTAAGATGCTTATTTTCAAGCCAATGTACACTCACCTACATCTGTTGTGTCAGCTGATACTTGTTGGAGTTTGCTGTTCTGCTAGTGCTGATGGAACAGATCCACATGCTGAGCTTTCATTACAACCTTTACCTGAGTACACGATTGCTACTGATGGTGTCACAATGACATGCATCACATGCACAGATAAGGGTCAAATTTTCCTGGCCGGACGTGATGGGCATATATATGAATTGCAGTATACAACTGGTTCAGGCTGGCGTAAACGCTGCCGTAAAGTTTGCCTTACCACTGGTTTAGGCAGCCTTCTTTCCAGGTACTCGAACTGTAAAACCAGAAAGCTGACACTTCGCTTTGTTTCTTCTGTTTTTCTGTCACCTGCTTATTCAGCTAACATGATTTTCAGGTGGGTATTGCCAAATGCATTCAAATTCTCAGCTGTCGATCCTATTGTGGATATGGTTATTGATGAGGAGAGGAACACTATTTATGCACGCACAGAAGGCATGAAATTGCAATTATTTGATTTAGGAGCTAGTGGTGATGGCCCTTTTAAAAAAATCACTGAAGAGAAGAACCTTGTTGATCCACGAGATGCACCTTATGGTGGTCGGAGGCCTAATGCACCAAGAGCTGCACGATCCCCGAAACCATCAATAGTATGCATCTCACCTTTATCGGCCATGGAATCGAAATGGCTTCATGCTGTTGCTGTTTTATCAGATGGCAAGAGATTATTCATTTCTACATCAGGTGGAAGTAGTTCTTCAGTTGGACTGAATACTAGTCTGCAGAGGCCAAGCTGTTTAAAAATTGTCGCCACTAGGCCTTCCCCACCTCTAGGGGTTGGTGGTGGACTCACATTTGGTGCTGTTTCTGCTGCTGGCAGAGCTCAGCCTGAGGATCTGGCATTGAAAGTTGAGTCAGCGTTCTATTCTGCTGGTTCTCTTATAATGTCAGATTCATCGGCTACAGCTATGTCCTTCCTTTTAGCTGTGCAGAAAGATTCAGCTGCCCAGTTATCGCTCCCCAGTACCTTTGGAACAGCTTCTAGAAGTTCTAGGGCTCTCCGAGAAACAGTCTCTGCTTTGCCTGTTGAGGGTCGGATGCTTTGTGCCTCTGATGTCTTCCCGCTTCCGGAAGCTGCTTACATCATGCAGTCTTTATATGCTGATGTGGAATGCTATGCAGCTTTCAGAAAACCTTCTGAGAAGCAATCTATAAAACTGTGGGCAAAAGGGGATCTTCCTACCCAGCATATCTTACCTCAGAGGAGGATTGTAGTATTCAATACAATGGGTTTGATGGAAGTAGTTTTTAACAGGCCTGTTGACATCCTAAGAAAGTTGTTTGATGGGAACACCTTGAGATCACAAATAGAAGAGTTCTTTAACCGCTTTGGTGCTGGAGAGGCTGCAGCAATGTGCTTAATGCTAGCTGCAAAGTTACTTTACGCTGAAGATAGTCTGATAAGCAATGCAGTTTCTGAGAAAGCTGCTGAAACATTTGAGGACCCTGGACTCGTTGGGATGCCTCAGATTGATGGCACTACTGCTTTGTCTAACACTCGTACTCAGGCTGGAGGCTTTAGTATGGGACAAGTTGTTCAAGAAGCAGAACCTTTGTTTTCTGGTGCATATGAAGGGCTCTGCCTATGCTCATCGAGACTGCTGTATCCGGTATGGGAACTTCCAATTATGGTGGTTCAAGGACTGATAGGTTCCAGTGATCACGGGGATGGTGTGGTTGTTTGCAGGCTTTCTAGTGGCGCCATGAAGGTACTTGAGAGTAAGATTCGTTCGTTGGAAACATTTTTGAGGTCCAGAAGAAACAAGAGAAGAGGACTTTACGGTTACGTTGCCGGCCTGGGAGATTCTGGTACAATACTGTACAAAACAGGGCCAATCATTGGGTCTGGTGGCCGTAATAATGGAAAGAGTCCCTACAGCTCCCGCATTAGAGATGCAGACTCAGCAGATCAATCTGCATCAAATAAAAAGCCACGGTCGCTTTATACATCAGCAGAACTAGCTGCTATGGAGGTAACATTTCTGAAATTAGTTAGGAGAAAATCTTAATTTATTTTGTTTAATACTTTACTTGGATAAACAGGTGAGGGCAATTGAGTGCCTTAGGCGTTTGCTTCGAAGATCTGGTGAAGCACTCTTTCTGCTGCAACTTATTTGTCAGCATAATGTTGCTCGCTTAGTTCAGACACTAGGTAGTGATTTGCGCAAGAAGCTAGTTCAGTTAACGTTTCATCAGTTGGTATGTTCTGAGGATGGCGACCAGCTTGCGATGCGGCTTATTTCTTCACTCATGGAGGTAGCACTCTCCTCCCTCCCTCTTCTCCCTGCCCACACCGTCAACAAAAAAGTTTAGGAAAAACACAAGTTCAATGCATCCACACAAGCATTCCTCACTCATTTCAATTTGGCTGTAATTGCATGTGATTTTTGCAGTACTACATTGGTCCAGAGGGCAGAGGAACTGTTGATGAGATCAGCACTAAATTGAGGGAGGGCTCTCCTAGTTACTTCAATGAGTCAGACTACAAGTATTACTTGGCAGTGGAATGTCTTGAGAGAGCATCTATGACAAATAACCATGATGAGAGAGATATTCTTGCTAGAGATGCCTTCAATCTCTTGACTAAAATTCCAGACTCTGCTGATTTGAGTGCTATATGCAAGAGATTTGAGAACCTGCGGTTAGTTGCTTACTGAATGATCTTGTACATAATAAAATCTATAAATCCTGAACACTTGGATTTCTTCTATCCGCAAGCTGATATTTTCTTTCTTTGTTGCGTGGGGATTCAGGTTCTATGAGGCCGTAGTGCGGTTGCCTCTACAGAAAGCTCAAGCACTTGATTCCAATGCTGATGTTATTAATGGGCAAATTGACGCAAGGCATCATGATACTATAATTGCACAGCGCGTACAATGCTATGAAATAGTTATGAATGCTCTGCATACCCTCAAAGGTGTTGGACAAAGTGGGACACAAGTTATTGCCCTTGATCCAGCTTCTCGAAGCAAATATATCAAACAAATTATTCAGCTAAGTGTCCAGTGGCCTGACACAGCTTTTCACGAGCATCTATACAGGACACTTATTGAGCTCGGTCTGGATAATGAACTTTTGGAGTATGGAGGCTCTGATCTGGTTGCTTTTCTTCAGAGTGCTGGTCGTAAGCATCAAGAAGAGGTGAATCCTAATACCAACCTGATATTTTTATTACAAATACATTTACTATATTGACTAAAGTGGAAATTTGGTTGACGTGTTTGATCTGAAGACCTCGTCGAAGGGTGCCAGTTATTTATCTGCATATCTTGTCCTTTGATGTAGTTTTTCTTGCATTCTGGCTTGAGCTGGTAGCTTTATAGATCCTACAGGGTCCGGCACTGCCTCTCCCCTTTCCCTTTATGTCCTTATCGTCCCAGTAGGATCCATGCATCTTAATAAAATGGATTAGTGTTAGCAAAAAGATTACATTATTTGCTTGGGTTTGTATGTGGCCTCTCATGTCTTGCCTAGGACCAGCTAATTAGTGTGTGTGTGTGTGCGTGTTTTGCTTTGAGAACCTAAAAGTGTCTTTCCAAGTCATCAAGTGGGTACATCATCATAACTCATACTCGGTTCAAGTCTTTACCATGTTATGGAGATATGCATGTTGTGTTGTCCTGACCAGCTCTTTTCCCACTTTAAGGTTCGGGGAGCTCTGAGGTTGCATGATTTAGGTGCACCTATTTCTACTAGTCAAACAAGGTATCTCGAGCTCCTAGCCAGGTACTATGTTCTCAAGGGGGAACATATTGCTGCTGCCAGGATGCTATTGATATTGGCAGAAAGGCAGTGCTCCAATGCAGAAGAAGCTCCCACTCTTGACCAGAGGTCTCCAGATTTTGGTTCTGCTTCTTTTGTTTACTTCTGTAAGGTCCATGCATTATATGTATTAACACCTACTTCTGCAATCCAGGTACCAATATCTAAGCAATGCTGTGCTACAGGCCAAAAGTGCAGGCATTGCCGCTGATTCGTTGAGAAATCCTATTGACAGTAGTACGGTTGATCTACTTGAAGGCAAACTTGCAGTGCTTCGGTTCCAAATGCAAATCAAGCAAGAGTTGGAGTCTATGGCTTCATGGCTTGAAATTGTTCCAGGCAGTTCTGAATCACCAAGTGATCCCTTTCCTCGTGATAACATTCTAGCTGATGCAGAGACTGCCAAGGCTGCTAAGGACAAGGCAAAAGAGCTCTCACTGAATCTTAAGAGTATTACCCAACTATACAATGACTATGCGGTTCCGTTTAATCTTTGGGAGGTATGATTTTCTTTGTTTCATGGAGTTGCCTCTTCCTTGGCTCTGTGTTGGTTTCTAATATGCTTCATTGCATCTGAATGATCACGCATTCTCAAAGTTATGTAACAAGCACATGCAAATGGCTTCTATTTGTTGGGCTATCAAATTATCTTGGTATATCCCTGAAATAACAGAGATACTTCTGCAGTTGGATCACAAACTTGTTACGTGATGCACCAAGATCTCTCAGCTTATGGATTAAATTTCAATTCTTGCCTTTGTGGAGTTGAGTGTTAGCACTTAGCACTTAGTAATGGGAAATGGGCTTCTCAAAACATCCATACTTTCATTTGAAGTTGAATCAAATCAACCTTACAGTTTCTATTGATCAACAGGATCATGTGCATCTACTTATTCACCTACAATGTTGAACCCTAACCAGGATTGAAGTTATGCATTTAAGTTGACCGAGATGCTAGCTTATATTTACTATGAAAGGTGTACCACTAGAAAATCTTGTTGTTATCATCATTCTGTTTTCTTAAAAGATGCTGCTCAGCAAGTTTGGCACTTTCAGAACAAAAGAAATATGAAACTATGCTGCAAATTACGCAAGCTGACATTACGGCTCATGTGTTCCTTTCTTTCTGGGTTGGGTTATGCATTTGTGCTTAGGAGTTAGTAGTGCATTTTACTTGGTAAGGCTTGCATCTGTTTTTGGTGATTACTAGAGAACTTCTTGATGACTGGAAGCTTGTTTTTGTTAGGTTTGCCTGGAAATGCTCAACTTTGCAAATTACTCTGGGGATGCTGACAGCAAAGTTGTTCGGGAAATTTGGGCCAGACTCCTTGACCAGGCACTTACAAGAGGTGGTGTTGCAGAAGCATGTTCTGTGGTGAAGAGAGTTGGCTCAAAACTTGATCCTGCAGATGGAGCTTGTTTACCTCTGGATATAATATGCCTTCATCTTGAGAACGCTGCATTGGTAATGTGTATATGATGTCTATAAATGCATTTTTCTATACTTAGAACCGGTGCATTACATAGCAGGACTTATATCATCATGCTTGTATCTACAGGGTAGGTTAAGTTCAGGAGAAGAATTAGTTGGTGACGAGGATGTTGCAAGGGCCCTTCTCGGAGCCTGTAAAGAGCTACCTGAACCTGTACTTGCTGTGTATGATCAACTGTTATCGAACGGTGCAATCGTGCCCTCACTTAATCTGAAGTTGCGCCTTCTGAGATCAGTTCTTGCAATCCTTCGTGAATGGGGGATGTCGGTCATTGCACATAAGCTAGGCACGACGACTGCTGGGGCTTCGTTCTTTCTGGATGGAACATTTTCGCTGAATCAAACAGCGTCTTTAAATCAAGGTGTTCGAGATAAAATAATCAGTTTGGCAAACAGGTAAGTTTAAATATCTGTGTCATGTTCTTTGCAAAATTCTCTTTCATTCCTAGTGTTTTTATGATTTGGTAATATTAGTTGTTAGAATTTTGTAAATAGGCATGTAGCCGGCATACTGTCATACTGGCCTTATACATGTCCCAGTGAGCTTTTATGTTGATAAGCTAATCAGCAAGCAGCCATGGCACCAATTAAAAGCGAAAGACTATTTTCCTTTAACAGCTAGGACTTGAATTATGTGCTGCAAAATTCCATTTTTATATTTATCATGGCACATGATTCATTGCAATGTTGCCATATAATTCCCTAATCCCCGTGATTGTTAAATTAGAACTCATGTTTGTTCACACTTGCTATTTCACCGTTCCCATATAATTCCTAACCCTGTGAGTGTTAAACTAGAACCCCTATTTGTTCACACTTTCTATTTCATGATTACTTCGTCCAAATCATGTGACTACACAATTCTACGTGATCATTTTGCATGTACGTGACATTGTATTTGCAACTTCAGGTATATGACTGAGGTGAGGCGATTAAACCTTCCACAGAACCAAACAGATAATGTCTACCGCGGTTTCCATGACCTGGAGGAGAAATTATTATCTCCTTATTAGCCATTTTTTATTTGTCTTCTCAACATTGTAAAGTATGAGTCGCGCATTTGTTGTTGTACCAAGTAGGGGAATAAAGCCAAGAGATCTTGATTCAACTGGACATGATCTCACGTACGCTGTTATTCCTGTAGTGGATTTCTTTGCAAGAACCCATGGCTATTTAAGAGGGACTGCATGATTTATGCTATCACGAATCAGATTGTTTGTATATGCAGCCATCCTTTATTTGTTGAAGAAGTCAGTTTGAATGATTGAATCCGCAGAACTGCTGCCTGAATTGGGGAAACATCAGAAAGTGAACCTGGGCTCGTTGAGCAACGTGAAGATCTTGTTTTGCTGCACTGCATGCTGTCATTTTAGTGTGTTATGTGTACCATGTGGCTGTAAAGTTCCGTAGTTAATGATTCTTCAAGATTGTAGGTTCGGTAGCTTACTGCGTTTTTAGTAGTTCCGTAGTTAATGATTCTTCAAGATTGTAGGTTCGGTAGCTTACTGCGTTTTTAGTTAGAACATTATTTCTCTAGCTGAGAGCTTGTTATTGTCGCAGAGGAAAAACATGTAGCGCTATCGATCGTTTTGATGCTTGCTTGAAACTGAGCAGCACAAGTCGTTATATCCTTTTTTTTTCTTTTGTGTTAATTTTTTTGGGGGTGGAGCGGGAGAGCATTGAAGCAGTACTTGCTATGTGCCTACGTCTATTCATGTAATCATGTACCTCGTTATTTTAAGAGATTCCTTTACCTTTTGATATTCTATTTAGTCCTCCATTTTCGTGAGTGTCGACAAAGCTTAGCTATGACACGAGATTACTCCGACTTGCAAGCACTTGGCCTCGTTTGGACCACATGATCTGAAAAACTTAAGCTTTTTTAAAAAAATAGAAAAATTGTAGGAATTAGATACAATCTTGCATCTAAAACATACTAGACAATACCTCACGCAATTGCACGAGGTTAAATTTCAGTGTCATCTACGCGAGGCTAAATTACATCGTCACATCTAATTCACTATCTACTTTAGCTAAGTCTTGACTCAATTGATGCTAACTGGGAGCAAAATGTAAAAGAAATGGAGAATATAAGCATAATTAGAAAGATGAGGGTTCTTTGAAGATTAGAGTATTAAGGAGTGAGATTTAGGTTAAAATGAGCAGAAAAATAGAATCAAGACGTCAAGACGATCAAAATGGATATATTATGTGTTTTTAGGGTTTGGTGAATAGTAACGGGTCAGGTGACAGTAACAGGTTGGTTACTATTCATCACGGGTTGGGTCAAGTGAATAGTACAAACCTGATACTATTCATTACGGGTCGGGCTTATAGTGCAAACCCCTAGTATGAACAGTGTAAACCCGTTAATCAATACAAAATCTAGACTCTGCACGGAATATCCCACGACTCACAATGCGTCACATGGACCAATCAAAGGCTGGAATTCTAGCTGCTTTTATATATAAAGATTATATGCATAAATAATTTAGAAACTATGTTGATTTATAGTACACCTACATCTAAATTTAAAATGTCTCAGACAAAATGCACAATGCATAATTGATAATCTAGGTGTGATTAATAGGGGAAGAGGGGAGCATGAGAGGAATATGATTTTGAAATACTAGAGCCTTCAAAGGTAGTTAATGGGATTTCTATAATGTGCAATTAAGACATAATTTTTGGTGCAACTTAATTCTTGATTCGTTAGGTTGGGTAGGATGGTCAGGATGAAAAGCGTCAAACCCTAAATCATACTTCTATAAGTAGTATAGGTGGAAAATATTTCTTGATTACAAAGAAAAGAGAGAGATAAAAAGAGAGAGATAACATGTTGCATCCGACTTCTCAAAGAAAATAAAAATAAGAGGTGCAACAAATGTTTTGGAATCCTCCATAGAGGAAATACAGAATTCATATAGGAACTTCTAAAACTAATCCTTCAATCCAAAGGGATCCATAGGAAATTTTGTATATGATTCAATTTCCATGAATTTTATGCAGAAGACCTCTCCAAAAAGCATGAACTTTTACACAAATTCTGGATCCACTGTGAATCGTGATACACGTCGTCATCACACAAACACTATAACTACCGGTAGAGACGGGTAAGAGCTATGAACAAAACCAATGCAATTGCTCCATGTCACTTTTTGACGTTTTTGTCCACCTGGGCAGGTTTCTCTCATAAGCTGTAAGTATGGGAGATTTTTTTTCTTTTTGTATGACATGATTGATCCGTATCATCAATTTACTTCATATTGTTCTCTTCTCCCAATTCTTTCATTATTTGCTGTGATTCACCTAGCAGGTCCTGCATCTTCGCTGCATTCAAGATGACTGGATCGCGCTGAACAATAAGGATGAGCCTACTCAAGCATCTCACGTAGTCCTGCCTGACAGCCTTCGACACTATGCTCCGCGTATTAGGCTGCAACAACAAATATGGCGTTAAAATGGCTTATTATTCTGTACCTTGTGCTGACAACATATCCAGTTAAACACATAAATGATGCCTTATTGGGTGCATTTTAACAGATATGAAAAGGATCTAATACATACCTCATTGTAAAGTGAAATACACTTGCGCAGAGCTTGTTCAACATGCTGATAATCGAACTAAAACGAAGAGATTTGAATCAGCTAAAAATACTGAGGTAAGTTAGGGATGAATAAAGTAACAGGAAAGTTGATCAAGTAGTCAAAATCAGCTGTATCCATGTCTATTTGAGTAATCTAAAGTTTGGAATTTGTATCTTCCAACCATAAAGCAAAAGTATGTCATGCATATACCATAAAATAATAACCTCAGTGACACGACTATAATTAGTGGATGAATTTTTTATAGAAAAATCAATCAATTTATAAGGCTCAGTAGCATTTCCCTATTGAAATAAGCATTAGAGCAATGAGTTTTCACCCCATCCGCTGCAAACAAATTCTAAAGAATCATTATGTTAACCCATCAACAAAAAGTAATAATAGAAGACATTCACTATATCTGAATAACTCAACATAGATTTTAGTAAACAAAAGCAAAGTGAAGCAAGTGTAGATAAGTAGTCAAGTTGATAAAATGTAATTAAATGATTTAAGTATATCCAACATGCATCAGTAGTGTATCCAACCTTTTCACACTTATTTTTAAAATGAATGCCTAGCGTGGTATATCAAACATCTATGTGATGTTTATCAGGCCATATGAATAGCCGACACGTGTCTGATATGCGTACAGCATCAATTTTGAAGTATCCATGCTTCATATGTTCCAGAGCAAGCCTTAGCATGAAAACCAACTTTTAAAGCGAACATGTGAAATTGGAAGCAGAAAAATAAAAAAGGTGTAATATATTATTCAATCATTTCCAAATGCATAAATGAAGTACTGGAAAAATACCTCTGGTGCCTGTAGTTCCTTGTTTGCAACTTCAAGAAGTCCAACAACTTCAAGTGCTTGCAACTACGTGCATAATAAAAAATATGTCATTCATACAAAAAACCAACATCACGAACAGAAGTTTAAATCCCAAAATATATTCAATTCTCTACACAGTTAGGCAAACTGCCATCGCTCTGCTTCTTTCACCAAGCCAATAATCCTGCCCAGATCATGGTAATTCCAAAATTTCACAATCCTTGCTACAACACCACTACATCAGGTTCTGATTAGATTCAAGGATGCTGGGAGATGATTCTAATGTAAACAATTTTGGATATGATTCTTATGTTTGTTCAATGCATGCTGTTCTATGCTGACATAGTATTCAATGCATGCTGTTCTATGCTGACAAAACCTAAAGAGAAAGGGAAGATGACAAGAGCCGCATGCATGTGGCATGCACACAACCCTGCAAGAAACGTAAATGTGTGCTAATGTTAAATGGAACTTTATCATAATATGAAAATTTGAAGCATTAGTTGTTTAATTAACACGCAATCCTGAGAGTTGCAAATCTAAGTGATTCTTAATGGTGGAGCGAAAACTAAATAAACATGAAAGCAGGAGAAGAAAATGTAAGCATGGCAAACAAGAAGATTTGAACATCATGAACAGGATAGCATATATAATGAAAAGATATATTGCTGTGCTTGGGGTGAGTAGAGAACATACAAGTACAGCTGTTGCCGCAATCTGTTCTCTTTGCATAGCAAATGCGCTGTTCAGTTTTTTCTGATCTTTCCTCAAAGGTTTCAATATTCCTTCTGTTATCCTATCATGATGAAATATTTAAGACTTCAGTAAGATTCAAGTAATTCATTATGCTACCTCCATGTAATATTCTAGGCAACAAATGTAAGAAATATGTACGATGCAACATCATAGAAGACATAGCTTGAGTATAGAATAGCAGTAAAGGCTAGGGTCTGTGAAAGAGTGGAAGCAAACAACCGTTTGCACATCTTTTCATTAAGAGTGGAAGCAAATAGATACAAGAGTGTGGCAACAAAAGAATTGCCAAAGCCAACAACACCAATACAATGCAACACGAAAAACAAGTCACTCCTCACGGCGGCTCTCGCAACCGGAAATTATAGGCTTGGCGCCAAAGCTCCGCCTACACCTTGATGTCGTTGGCCGACGTGAGGTCTTTGCTCACTCCCTGGAAGACTCTGCTATTCCTTTCCTTCCAAACTGACCACACCAAGAGGACTACCATAGCATCGAAATCCTTTCGCCTCTCCTTCTGGATTTGTTTTGTGCTTGTCCATCCACTAGTCTTGCAGGGAGTCCAAGACAGGATGATCTCCCAAAGGTGCCTAGTCCAAGGCCAACAAACAAAGAGGTGCTCCGATGACTCTGGTTCCTGCAAACAAAGAGGGCAAAACGTGTGGTTTGGCAGATGGTGGCGTTCTAGCCTGTCTGTTGTCCAATAGCGATGCTGCAGCGCTAACCAAGGGAAGTAATGACACTTTAGTGGTGCACGTGCTTTCCATAGGATCTTGTGGCACGGGAAACCGGTGCGTCCAAGGAAGAAGGCGCGATAGGCTAACTGGGCAGAGTATTGCAGAGAGGAGGTCCAACGCCAAAGGATCACATCCTCCTGGCTGATAACAAGGGAGATGCCGCAAGGTTCCAGAGCGCAAGGTAGTCCACCAGGATGGGGACCGTGAGCGTCCCGCCAATATCCTGAATCTAGGCTCGTCTGACGAGGGCCGGGGCAACCGTCCTGGTGGCACGGATCTGCGGCGAAACCGCGGTCTAGAGGGAGGGCACAAAGGACTGAACTGACTCGTCGTTGAGCCAAGCATCAATCCAGAAGAGGGTGAGCTGGCCATTCCCCACCACCAACCAGGTAGCGGCCCTAAATATCTGCTGCACAACCTCCTCGTGTTGCATCGGCAAACCAACCCAAGTTCTCGAGGGGTCCGTTCGACGAAGCCACATCCAGCGGATACATAGGGCATAGCCAAGTAGCTTGAGGTCCAGATGCCCAAACCCACATATTGGTAAGGGGCGCAGACTCGGCTCCAAGCAACAAGGCAATGGCCACCGGAAACTGCCTCAGTTCCTTTCCAAATGATCGCCCTACGACACTTGTTGATTGCCTTGATAAGCCAAGTGGGGTGGAAAGTGACAACATGTGGTACACTGGCAGGGAGGAGAGGACGGTTTCCATGAGGACCAGCCGGCCACCAAGAGTGAGCATGCCCGCCTTCCAACCTGGGAGCTTTGCTTGCACCCTATCAAGCAGCGGCTGGGGATCCTGTTTGCGAAGCCGCTTAATAGACAGAGGCAACCCAAGGTAGGTGCAGGGGAAGTGCTCGACAGCATAGGGGAAAGCCTGAAGAGCCTGCTGCACCTCCTCCTCAGAACATTGAATAGGGGTGAAGGCGCACTTCCCCACGTTCGTTCTGAGACCTGAAGCACCCCCAAAACAATCCAACAATGCGCTGACTGCGACGAGGTCAGACTAAATAGGTGATAGAAAATCACCACATCATCCGCATAGTGATGCGCGGTGGTGGAGACCCTCATCCCCCAACGGCTAGAAGAGGCTGGATTCCTCAGCCTTGCAGATCATGGTGTTGAGGACCTCCATGGCCAAGATGAAGAGCATGGGCGACAAAGGATCTCCCTGACGAAGACCATGGCTATGCCAAATCTTCACAGCCGGAACTCCATTGAGAAGGATTCTGGAACTAGAACTCGCCAGGAGAATTGCGACCCAGTTTCACAGTGTTGACCAAATCCAAATTGTGACAAGAGCTCTAGTAGGAAGGGCCATGACACAGTGTCAAAAGCACATGAAATATCCACCTTTAGGAGCAGCTGAGGCAGCTTTTTGTCATGCAGGATTTTAGCCGCAAGTTGGACGTAGCAGAAGTTGTCCTGGATGTAGCGACCTTTAATGAAAGCACTTTGGTTTGGCTTGACCAAGTGCTCTAGGTCCCTAGCCAGCCTTAGCACGAGAAGCTTGGAGAACAGCTTGGCAACGCTGTGCAATAGGCTAATCGGTCGGAAGTCCTTCACCTCCCTTGCATCCACAACCTTGGGGATCAGGGTGATAAGAGCCTGGTTGATAAGGCGAAGGTTGCGACTGTCCATGTGGTAGAAAGCTTCAAGGCTTTTGAGGAGGTCCCCTTCGATGATGGACCAAGCCAATTTGAAGAAGTGGCCGGAGAAGCCATCTGACCCTGGCGCCTGGTCATCAGAGGTTGCTATTATGGCTCTCAATACCTCCCCCCCTGTGAAGTCAGCCTCTAGGTGGTGCAAATCACGGGTGACTAGCCCAATGAAGTCAAAGTTGATGCCATGCAACTGATCAACACCAACACCAAACAGGTCCTCATAGTAGTCAAAGAGGAGCTTCGCCTTGTCGTCATGCTCAATGACCGCATGGTCATCGGTATAGAGCACCGGAATCAAGGAATTCCTCTTGCGGTGGCTTGCAAAGTGGTGGAAGAAACAGGTGGAGGCATCACCCTCCTGGAACTAGATCCGTGACCGTTGCCAAGCTATAGTCCTCTCAAGCGAAGCTAGCCCCAGGCACTTACATTTGAGCAACTTCCGCAGGGCAAATTCCGCATTAGACAAGACCCTAGTCTCCTGGGCCTTATCCAGATGGAAGACCCAACTCATTGGCCGCTAGGATTTGCAATCTAATGTTTCCAAAAGACTTGTCACTCCAATGCTGAAGAGACTTTGTGGTGTTTTGCAGTATGGTGTCGACATGGTGATTGGGGTACACAATTTCGGCCGGACAGAACCAACCTGCCTGAACGGCCTCTAGATAGCCAGCTGACGAGGCCAAAAAGCCTCAAAGCGAAAGCGACGTTTGGCCTCATAGGGCGCTACCGCTTGTAAAAAGACCGGACAATGGTCGGAGATCGAGGAGAGGGCCTGGAGGAAGCAGTCAGGGTAGAGATCCTCCCAGTCCGTAGACATGAAGATATGATCAATACGCTCAAGCGTAGGCTGGCGGCGCTCATTGCTCCAGGTAAAGCGACGGCCGTGCAATAGAAACTCTTTAAGTTCCAAGTCATCCAGAAGGCGACGAAACCGCCCCATAAGCCGCCTATTGAGATTACCATTGTTCCTATCGACCGCTGCGTAGATGAGATTGAAGTTTGCCCACAACCAACCACAGACCAGAACAGTGGCTCCTAATGTGCCTCAACTCATCAAGGAAGGCCTCTTTGTGTTGGTCAAATCTTATGGGTAACTTAAATACCACCTTTTTTTTGAATTTTTAAGTTAAAATTTCACTAGGGGAACTGTTTAGATAATCAAATCTTATGGGTAACTTAAACAATGTGACGTCAGCAAGTTTATTGGTGAAATCATAGAGGCCAATGAGAAGAATACTTATCAAAGGGATTAATCTTCAATTTTGAGAGAAAACCCTCAAGAATTCACTACAGCATGAGCCTATGACATCTTGAAAACAAAACCACCTTTTGATGTGCTGAATGGAATTATGGAGATAACAAAACTGATTATGGAGACAAAACTCAAAACATGTAAAAAAAGGACCTAAATGGAATACCTGATTGAATCATTGACAAGTTGTTCTGCCTTGAAAAGGTCAGATCTAGCCAGATCATTGTTCACCTTGAGGTCATTAATAATTTTAAGCAAAGTTAGCCTTGCCAAGTGTACCATTATACCTGCTACCTGTAACAATGAGACCAACATACAACATGTAACCAACCACTGATAGAATGCGATTGCCTCAAAAAGTTGTGTTAAGCAAGATTTCAAAACCCAATTCAGGACTGGCTCCAGCTAGGTGGTGGGTATCGGTTCCAGGCTTTTGGCCCGCAATAGAGATATATACAAGACAGTTACATGCCACATGAGCCAAGTCATCCTAGACGGACCATATGGGCCAAATCATTCATCCTATATACATATATCACACTTAGCAAAGGGATCTTAAGATACATAATTTTATGAAGGTGGAGTTTCCATGCAACAGAGTTTGTGATATACCAAGTGTCACCATTTAAGATAGCCATTTAAGATTAAGTCGTCAGTGTTTTCATTTTACAAGATGTCATCTATTACAATCGAAAATCAGGTCAAGAGCCAAATAAAAGGCAACAGCAAACCTGAAAATGATCTTCAGAGAGAATCTTTTTTCTGACACTGAGGCATCTAAAAATCATAAACCATTGAAAACCTGTAAGTAAAAAAACTTCAAAATGGCCAATGAACCTAATGAACAACCATTTTACCTTTCCAATAGCTCTTCTGATTCCTTCAACTTCCCTATTGTTTGAAGAGTAACGCTTAAGGCTTCAGCTGCGATTGTAGTATCCAATGAATCCCATCCCTATCAAACAGTTCAACAAATATATTTCAGTAGGTTTAGTAGGGATGATTTGTGATAGGCTTTGGTCAAGAGTGCTTGTCCCTGTTCTTCTTTCCCTTTTCTTTTTTCAATCAGTTTTTATTTTGTTTCCTATATGTTCTATCAGAAATAGTATGGACTACCAGTTGGACTAGAAACTCACAGACTATGTGATGGCGATCACAGAGTTTCTAATATCTGAAATGTCATTGAGCAGTCAAGGATCATTGAGGCATTATTTTGCTAAATTTGCACATGTGAGATGCCATTGAGCTAATTTTCCCTTTAATTACGTTGCTATCATCTAGTATGCGTAAAGAGAGAGGGGCAAGAGCTGAAGCGAGACATTGCTGCACCAACCCTGTGCTTAAGGACACTTGAATACAGATGTGGTGTGTGAACAAACGAGTAACCACGACTTGTGTTTAGGGCAAAACGAATGTAAAACTCAGCAAAAATCAGTGTGACTATAACTCAAGCATCAATTTAAATAGTGCAATCACAAGACATAATATTGAAGAAACAGTATAGGATTAAAACTACATGGGCATACCTTCGAAATCTCAAGACTATGTAATATCTTCCTTTGCAAATTTTCAGCTTCAGCCAGTCGATTTGACTTCACCAACTCCTGAAAAGAGAGGCATATTAAACACGAGTACCAAGCCATAAAAAATGCACTCAAGAATAAAGTAAAATCACAAACTAGGATCACAGAACAGCACTTGACAGCGCATGGAATAAGACAAAAGAGAGATAAATCATTGCTAAAAAGACTGATCAGCAAACTAGTAAGTTTAATACAGCACTATGATTTAAAAAAATGCTTTCAACAAGGCAGATTTAATTAAGAGAAAATTACATCAGAGGTCCCTAAACTTATAGTGAGGTGCTACTTAAGGTCCCTAGAACTGAAATGCAACTTGACATGTCCCTGAACTTGTAGTGGAGCTCCCCTTGGGATCCTAAACCTGCAAATTGTGTCACTTAGGCCATTTTTTCATTTCAAGTAGATAAAAATTATGATGTGGTAGTGTAGAGGTGTGAAGATACGTTATATGAATGATCTCTGGAACAGTTTGGGGTTATGATAAGTTTTAGCTAGCAAATAGTTCTGATGGAAGTGTGAATTTGATGCCAATTGTCAATCGATGAGATTGAGAATGATTGAAGCAGTAAATTAGTTGTCATAGCATGTGATGATTCATGTTAGGTCCGTAACTTTATTTCACTGTCTCCTCATCATTTTAGCTAAGTGAAAAGACAGTGACATGCAGACACAGTGTGCAAGACCTATCACGTTAATTTTCACGTTAGGAGCCTAAGTGGCATGTTACTACAAGTAGAGAAATCTAGTGTGATTTTTCTCTAGTCAATATTCAACTCAAATTGGATTATCCACACCACAACTTCTATATATATTCACTGCCTCAAGCAATTTCCTATTAACAGCATGCTGAAAGCCTAAAACATGCTCAACTGTTGAACAGTATTTTCACAGTTTGTTGATTACCATATTTTCTTTTATTTAATCCTAGATAAAACTAAGAATTAAGGATCTGAGCAATAATTTAGCATATTTTGATACTACAAAGATACCATGGATTTACAACGTCCACATAAACTTAAGAATGGCCTGTATTTCTTATATCCATCAACTTTTGCAACACGTTTAGGCGCCATCTAGTCTTTTCACCCTCTGCCTCCACCACGACAATGACATTCTAACTGATTGCACAAAAACATGCTAATATTGTATTAAAGGAATCATGAACCTTGAAAGGATGCCATGATTAATGAGAGACCTCTAAATTTTACGGATACTGGCCTCATGATTGGATGTATGGACCCAGCCAAGCTGACCCCCCTCTCTCCCCCCTCTCCTAGGTCAAGATCAAAAGTATGGTTTTGCTGACCATGTCACATTGTTTTCATGATGTATTTCATATTTTTAGTCTGAAAATTTGTGGCATGCATGTCATGTGTTTGAACACCAAAAAGCATTGCTACCTTATTTCTTTTATAAACATCAATAGAGTAGAAACCCCTATGCATACGTTTGGAATGCCCTAGTGGTTATTAAGAGCTAGGAAATATTCCATTGCAGGTGCTTACCAAAGAGAGAAACCTCATTCTTTGTATGCATGCAGGTGATTCGCCAAGTCCAGCTTCCTAAGTTAATCCTCATGAAACCCTTTCATACACAAAAGGACAGATTAAAAACTACTCTGAAATGGTAAACATACCTCCAATATCCTAATAGACTCTCGAACAAGAGCTTCTGCATCTTTTCCTTTTCTTTGTAGACTTAAACACCTACAAACAGAAGAAAAAAGGATGAACCTTTTCTGACAGAACACAACTAGAGTTTTTGAAAAGCCAAAAAGGCATTTCCCTGGTAAAAAATTTCAAATGATTTCATCTATTTAGAAGAAGGGAACTCAACAAAACACAATTTAGACTTTAGAGTGAGCACAAGAAGGGCATATATGAAAGCATGAATTTCATGCATACTATGAGAATGAAATACAGTTCTATGCAGAACATGCATAACCCTACGAGCTTCATGGTGATATAAAACTTAGCTTCACAGAGAGAGAAATGCATCACTCAACTGCCTTGTGGCCTTGTGGGAAATCTACAAATCATTAAGGCCCTGTTTGGTTGGGCTGTGAGAAAGCAGCTCATGGCTGTGTACTGTCTATTGTGGGAAAGCTACTGTGGCCTGTCTGCTGTGGAATATGTTTTAGGTCGTTTGGCAAACTGGTTGTCAGATTGAGCTAATTGAGGCATTCGATAACAAAAATTCAGAAAACAGAACATTGTTACATGGTAGGCAAGTCACGAAAGCTAAAAACCAAAAGCACATATTTACATGCTTTTGGCTTATAAGCCAAAAACACAAAGCCAAAAACCAAACCCCAAAAATTGTTTGGTTTGGCTTTCGGCTTATAAGCCAAAAGCCACCTCCAGTAAGTCTAACCAAACACCCCCTAAGTATGATCCATACAGGTAAAGCCATTTAGGTTTATTTCATAGCTAATAAAACAGCATCAAAGCCATGTTTTCTCAAGTCCTCTCAGAAGGCATGCTGATCTAATCTTTCTCAAGATAAGTTCACATTTCACAAGTTCAAATAGCAAAATATTTTTTGGAGAAGGAAAGAACTGGAGGCTGTGCAGTGTGCACTAACAAAGGGAACAAATGCTAAAACAACTGTCCTGCTGTTTTTCTCATAGAGTAGAATGCTACGTGTTATGTTGCTAGCTTCCAATGAATGGAGCAAAGTTGACTTGAACCTTCCTTGCCACCTGACACACGGACTATAATTGAAGCATGGAGGCACACTGATGCCAAGGGGAGACTTCTTCTAGAGCTTTTTTTGAAGCTTGGCAGCTATTGCCGCAATGGTGAAGGCAGCTGCAAGCTCCAAGCTCTAGCAATGGGACTAGGTAGATCCAGTAACTGTATGAGGGAATTAATGTTGCAAAATGAAAAATCACTTCTATAGTTTATGTTTGGTGCAAAACTGAAGTCCTACAGTTTGTAGTGGAGAGTTTGGACTTTGAACTAAAATCAAACTTGCGTAGATGGCTGATTTAAGTATATTTATTTTACAACGTCTCGATAATGGCTTACTGACTGACATATCAGGCGACTCGTTCCAATTGACATCTTAACTCATTAATCAAATATGGGATTGTTATGCGGCTGGCAACTGCCATGACTGCCTCTCAGAAGCACCTTTCAATTAGCATGGCCATTAATTAAATGAAGCTTACATAGTTTCCACCAAACAGTGTCACGATGTCATATGTGCTTAATGAATAATGTAAGCAATTTTAGAATCTCAAGTAGTCAAACACTTTTAAGTTTGACGAGTAATATAGAAAAAATTACCAACATTGACAACAACAAATTGATACTACTAGATCTCTCTTGAAATATACTTTTATAATATATACTTATTTTTATTGGAGGTAACATATTTTTGAAGAAATTGATGGTCAAAGTATCATTTTGCGACCGTGTCAATGTCTAAAAACTAATAATAGTTCAAGAAGATCAAGAAGTAGATATCTTATGAGTTTGTGAAAAGATAATTAAACCCAATTGTCAATTAGCTTGGAAATCAGCTCAACTACTTCGACAGTTCTACATAACAAGGGTAACCATCCATCGGAGGGTGGTCAGATAGTGACAAGTTGAAGTAAAGCGACGTTACACGAGCGAGTGCAGCAATTTGGGGGTGGGGGTGGATGGATAGGGGTGGGGGCGGGGGGATGTGGAACAGCCAGATATCTTATGAGTTTGTGAAAAGATAATTAAACCCAATTGTCAATTAGCTTGGAAATCAGCTCAACTACTTCGACAGTTCTACATAACAAGGGTAACCATCCATCGGAGGGTGGTCAGATAGTGACAAGTTGAAGTAAAGTGACGTTACACGAGCGAGTGCGGCAATTTGGGGGTGGGGATGGATGGATAGGGGTGGGGGCGGGGGGATGTGGAACAGCCAGTCGAGATAGAGCACATGCCAGGGACTCCAGAGATTCAGGGGACTTGGTTTATTCGTCTTTGCTTAATGCCAAAAGGGTAACGATGCCACACTTTATATAGAGATGGCCACCTAAAATTCCGATCTAAACCTTCCAACTACTAAAGATAATAACTTGCTAATCAGTTCATAGATATTACTAAGCCTAATCGGCTAGTCCTAGGGTTGTGGTTGCAGCTCCTTGGGCACCATCACATGGGCCCCTATGGGCTGCACATGACATAAACAGTCTGACAAAAAATATAATGGGAGTAAGAATGCTAACATAAACAAGATAACTGACGAAAAAATGAATGAACAATGTTGAACGGGAGCAGTAAAGCAGTAGTACCTGGTTAAAAGGTACTGGAGTAAGAAAGATAACATAAAAACTATTACTTAACAAAATATAAGAGAGTGAATTTTGTACATGTACATGTGGGTACATGAGTTAAGGATTTATGTCAATTTCTAATACTTGTGGATCTAAAAAATTCTCAAAAAATTCATAGATATTCATTATGTTAGAACATGCACACCCACAAAATTTCATGCAAAAATATAATCAAGAGTGCCCTACACAAAAAAGACAAAAAATTATTGCTGCATTGTTTTAAAAATAAGTTGAATTTTTTGTCTTTTTTGTGTAGGGCACTCTTGATTATATTTTTGCATGAAGTTTTGTGGGTGTGTACATTATAACACGATGAACATCTATGAATTTTTAGAGAATTTTTTGAGATGCACAAATATGAGAATTGACCTAAATCCTTAACTCATGTACCCACATGTGCATGTACATTTGCTTTTCTCAAAATATAATATAGAACAGTAACTTATACAGAAAAAGAGCAGTTATACCTTAGCAAGAAGATACATTGTATTTGCATAATCTGGGTGACCAAGCCCCATAACACGTCCTTCTATCTACACGATGACAATTAAAAACCGATGAATGTTAGAACTACAGAACATAAATTAACTTACCCCCCAAAAAATAGTCAAATATATTATTTCTGTACAAAAGCTAGCACATATAATTTTGTAGTCAGATCAGTACCTTCAAAGCACGCTGCAAAAAGAAACAACAGAAACAGAAATGATATAAGAAGCAAGTTTAAACTGAAGAAAGCATGAATAAATCATAGAAAAGTTGATGCAATAGTTATATTGAGAATTACAATGACTTAACAGGTTTATTCCTTTCAAGTTTCTATGGTAAAATATTGTTCCACAAGCAATCTCTGTCGTCTTTTTGTTGCACATGGTCAGAAGGAGAACAACTCAAATAAGTAGAGAAGCTTAAATTAGTGTATTATAACAGCAAGGTAGAAAACGGCCACCATGCTAATGCTTTCATCCAGCATAAAATGAGTATCCACACTAGAACTTTTGCAGTGTTGCTGATGCTATGTTTCTTACAGATTTTCTATGATTTATAGTGATGCTATGTTTCTTTAAGAAATTCTTTGATTTATAAGTTCGATATTCCTGGCTCTAGAGAAATGTTCATAAAATATACGAGTTCGAATGAGATAGGTGCACAATATTCAAGTTTGAAAGATTATTTAAAATGGCTCCACCATTGCTCCAGCAGTGTATAAAAACAACATATTAAGGTAAGCAAGAGAAAGAGGTAGTGTGCTGATATATTAATTTCCTACAAACTATTGCCTATGAGCTGTTACTTTTTTTGGAGAACAGTAGGGGAGAACCCTACTGAGCTACTCCCTCTGTCCAAAAATGTAAAGCGCGCATGCATCTCAAGATTTACAATTAAATCTATAATATATTGGTTATGTGACACAAAAGTGATATCATTGAAAAGTATTTTCGAAAATGAATCCAATGATACCACTTTTGGAATGCATGCATGCTTTACATTTTGTACCAAGGGAGTATTACATGATATTTCACTTAAAAACTATTCAAACTGTACATCACAACACAATTACAAAAAGACATATAAACTGAACAAACTAGAAAAAATTCATGTGGTAACAACAGGCACCTCATAACATGTCTGAGCTTGATCAAACCTGTGTTGAATATGATAGTACTGTCCAAGATTACGCAAAGCTGTTCCAACCCTACAAGAGGCATGTAAATATCTTTTATGCAATCAATTTTTTAAGGCAATTATCCAACATAGGGAATTTAGATGAAACATCATGTGCATCGACAAGTGTCAAGATTACCCAAAGCTGTTCCAACCCCTACAAGAGCATGTAAAATATCTTTTATGCAACCAATTTTTAAGGCAATTATCCAACATAGGGAACTTAGATGAAACATCATGTGCATCGACAAGTGTCACCAATCATGCAAACACATACAGAGAGGTGCAGATTTAATCTCTAGTTCTATGCTATTATAAAGAGCAAAGTGATAGGCCGCTCTTCCGCCCACCAAAAATATTACACAGCGAGCAGCAGGGACGCATAACACGCATAATGGAACGGAAAAAATATCATGCCGCCTATGTATCCCTTTCTCTCCACTCCAGTTCAACCCTAATCACTGGCTCTTTGCCCCTGTGATATAACTTTATTTTCTCTCCTTTCATCAATTGAATTGAAGCAGAAGTTACTGAACAATAATACATAACAAAATAAAAGTACCGTATATCATCAGGTCCAAATGATTGCTCCAGGATTTCAATTGCTTCAAGATATAATGGTTCAGCTTTCTCATACTCTTTTCTTAACCTATAAAACTCCGCCTGCAAAACTTATGATAATATTAAAAACAGGGAACACGAAGGAATGTTGCTTCATGCAAGACTGGTATTAATAGATGTTTATGAAAGAACATGGCCTGGCCTAATTAAATTATACACAAAAACCATCTGAGTGCCAATGTGTTCAATGCAACCCGTACAACTTAATGTACTGGGAGAATACAGTGGTATATGAGGGATTTGGTACAAAATCCCAACGATTCAGGTCATTTAAAGTTGTGTGGTTCAGGGAGCTTAAGCAGTTACTGGTGTAATGGCCATCACATGACAGAAGGCAAGATTGGACTTCACATGCAGTTCCGTACATGTATGGAATCTAAAATACACTAGGTGGAATCTAATATTGATGCATCCAAGTATTTTGAGTTCTAAAACATAAAAAGTTATCCCAAAAAAGTGCTTTAGTTGACTTGCCAGACTATCTGATTCAATTGGTGGCCATGTCCTAGCGTAAGTTGTTAGTACCCCACCTCTGAGGGCCTATATGGTATACAATATTAAAAATAGACATAATTATGTGTATAATGGTATAACATTAATGCTAAGGGTATGTGAGGGCCTATTTGGTTCAATGCCTAACCTTGCCAAACTTTACCACACATTTCTTGCCAAACTTGCCTAAGGTTAGGCCAAAAAATCTACGCCATGCTTTAGCAGCCTAAGAGAATTTTGCCACACCTTTTGAGTCTATGACAAGTGGGACCCAGCTGTCAGAAAAGGAATCTTGCCTAGGGTGCTGCGAACGAAATCCATACCTAATTGATCAAAATTGCCTAACTTGGAGTGCGGAAAAGTGTGGTAATGTTTGGCTATGAACCCCAACAGGCCCTAAAACTCATAATCTAGCTTATGGACTTAAATGAGTACCTCAGCTCCATTCATTGGAGAGGAAAACAGAATGTATTTCAATCTTCACTTCATAGTCAGTAGTAACAATTACCAGTTGTTCAGGGCTGATGCAGCATGTGGATCTCTCAGTCCAAATCCTTCTTTAGCTTCATGTAGGGCTGCCTTGAAGAACTTCTCGGCTTCATCTAATTTTCCCTAGAAAATAGATAAAATAGGCTAACAATAACTGTAATTTAAAGGTCGAATGAAGAGTAAGAGTAACTAAAGATCCACCCCTCCTCTTCCTCTCATACAGTTACACTCCGAGCAGCATTAAGGTGTTCAAAACTTGTAATGCACAGGGCATATTGTCCAAATCATCATACTGAACGCAAACATGGTTTCCTAACTGAAGCAAGGTTTTGAGTATGTACTTACTAAAAGTTGCTAAATCCAAGCTTTCGAGCAATAGCAATCCAAAATAATATGCTAAATTACCATAGAGATTCAGGATATGAACATGAAAGCAGCACGTAGTTCAATGACAAGCTAAATTTTCCAATTTCACATGGTTTCATGAGCAAACTGAAGGCCTGTTTCTAAGGTTTCCAAACCCCATAGTAAGAGTTAAAGCAGGTAATAAAAAAGTGTGGACCAAACAAGTTTTATGAAAATCAGTCAGCATCAGGGGACTAAGCACTAGAGTTGTTCTCTCTAGGTTATGACATATCAAGATGACTGTGGTTGAGTTCGGCATCATTCTTGGGGAACACTCAAAAAAGAAGGGAATTACTGTTTGAACATTGAACGAAGGGGGAAATTATAAAATAGTAATTTTTTTTATCAGAAACAAGATAATGCCAAAAGGTGGTGCAGATGAAGCTAAGGCTAATGTGATACTTGCTTTCAGGAAAAAATCTCGTGCATTATCAGTGAAGATTCTCCATTTGATCGTGTGTTCATTTGAGATCACTGAACCATCTTCAATCCGGCGTAGGTTAGTAACATTTGCATCAGCTTGCTCACTGCTAGCTGCTGGAGCAACTGAATCATCCTGAGCCAATGCAGAGTTGTTGCTCAGGCCAAGAAAAAAGGCTGTAACAAGACTGAAGTTAGGATTGCACGGTATCAAATATGAAATGCACTTTATTAAACTAGAAAAGTAAAATCTTAATGTCAACTCATGGAAGTATTAAAGATTGAATTTGTGAGAATGAGAGGGAAAAGTTGCGAGGCCATTGGAATAGTCCCACGCTGGTTGTCGAAGGGCAAGATACCTAGTTTGAAAGTGGGGGACTCCCTAACCTCATAAGGTAGCTTTTGGGGATGTGAAGACCCTTAACGATCCTACATTCCTACAATTGGTATCAGAGCCTAGTTCTAACATCTCTGGCCTAATGGACACTAGTGTGTGAAGGATTGATTGATGTGAGTGCCTACAGGACCGTCAATGTACGGTGAAGGGGCCTGTGAGCTTGAGGGAGCGTCAGTATGAGGTGAAGAGCTGACGAACACCAATGTGTGTGACCGATTGCTTGAATAGCCCCATAGGGGAGCCCCTCACCTCATCAGCTGCTTTTGGGAATGAGAATGATCTTTATGATCCCATACCATTGTCAACAGCGCATCCACTCATACTTCTGATCAAGTGAAGGTTCTTTTGCTGTTTGGAGTTGTAATTTTTCTTTGAGAGGACTGTGATGTTTGTATTTATCAGAAAAATGTAGTAATATTTTGTTTCGTAATGTGCAACAATACTTGGGTCATTGACCAATCAGTCAAAACTGCCTTTACAACATCTGCAATGATTTGTAACTTAGTTTGTAACTATGGGGAGAGAGAATACCCAACTTCATCAAAGGAAACAAGCTCTCCAATGCATTATATCTTCAGCTTTTGTCTAAGACCCCACAAGACTATTAATTGTTGCATGTGTGTTGCGAGAGGGTGGCCCCAGAAAATGAGCTTTTTTAGAAACAAGGTAGCTACCAGTAAAACATTTGCTTGTTTCTTGTTTCTTGGTATGCACAATTAGCTTGTTTCTCAATCTAGTAACAAGCTAACCCTCTCTCAACTTTTCTCATCCACCTCACCAAAAATGCTGAGTTTGCATATGGCATACCCTTAGTAACAAGTGATATTTACTATTGAAGATGCTCTTAGCCCAACTGTTGTCTTGTAGTAGATTTTATGGATTGAGCAACAGCCAAGCAGCATGCATTGCATGAAAAGGGAGGGTGCATATACAGAGATCAGACCTGCTTGTCCAATCAATATAGCGCCAAACGTTGAACCCAACCGTCGATTCAAACTATAACTGAAGTTACCATCATTAGAACCTGATAGAGAAAATCATGCATTTGTTAAAATGATTCGTGATGGGAAACACAAGCAATACCGCTCTTAGTTGCACTAGAAACAATCGCAGCAGGACAAATTAAAAATTCAATTCATAACAGTCTATCAAAAAAACCATTATGGATCAACCAAGCATTAGAGTGCTGCATACTCCAATCAACTCCTAGGAGTCTCAATTTACTCATAGGCTGTAGTACCGTACCCGTAATCCTGCACATATGAGTCTGAATCTGCTCTTAATTCATTTTGCTCCTCACGTATCTCTCAACGTAGCCATCAAAGCAATCGAAGGCATTAAGGCAACATCATCGCAATATTCCTCACGAAATCCACTAAATAATATAACCCAGTGTGTACCACACGAACCCCTCAAAGTCTTAAACCCATCAAGAATGTATCCCTCCACCTCGCTACAACTATTTCACTGCTAAACTAAACTCTCCAAACCCAGCAGGGGGATAACACGAAACCACAGTGCGGAAACTACAGACACGGGAGGTGCTCACCAGATGCGAGGCGGCGCCGGCGATCGCGGCGGGTAGGTGGAAGCTCCGAGAAGATGGCGCGGCCGTGAGACAACCTGCCGGGGCGAGGCGGGTGTTCCGCAGGAGCGAGAGCAGCCGCCGCCGCGAGGACATGTTTCGTGACTGAAATTAACGCAAGGCTGGGTGAGGGTTAAGTTGGTAACTATTCTCTCTGTCCACATATGTAAGACGTGCACGGAATTTAATGTTAAATTTTGATTAAAAATTAAATCAATAATATTAAATTATATGACATAAAAATAATATTATTAGATTTATATTTAAACATACTAGTAATCGTGCACGTGCAAGGCACGTTTTTCTCAATATGCAAACTTACCAAAAGTTGAAAGCCACATCAACTTGTAAAGATATGACAACCTAAAGTTTGCTAGCTTAGACATATTAAATATTTTAGAAGTGTGATTCTTCTTGTAGCTCCCACGTAAAAATATAAATCATATGGACTATTTAACCTCCTAAAAGAAATGTTGGAAATGGCCTGGGGTTGACCCTTACTACCCACACTATGTGAGGATATAACACACCCGCTACACCAACTACTCTTTAGCTGGTTAGTCTTTCTTTCTTACTAGTTAGTGTAGTTAGTGTTCGGGGAGATCACACTTTTACCCAAGGAAACTCTTATTCATCGCTAAAACCATTGATACAAACTCTTTAGTTGCTATCCTAGCTACCACTCTACCAAAGACTATGCCACACTTGCTAGTATTCTATTCTACTCATGGTGATTCATGGTAGCTTCACTTACTTGTACATAGGAAAGGGGTGGCACCCCTATTTATACTTGTACAAGACCATTAGATGCATGACAACTGTCATCCTCATAACCATCATACTACAAATATCTCTATTCTAGAAATCTCTACAATATTTGCAAGTCATAGATACTTTCTTACTTCACAACTTCTCTAGCATTACACTTAAAATATCTTACTCTAGAATTTTCCCTAAATTCTAGTGTTCTCTAAAATATCTTCATCATACTTATTCATGATATTTTCTAGTGTCTTCTTCTCAAATATCTTTCTCTTAAAATACTCAAAGTCTTCAAGAGTATTTTTAAATATGCATTGCTCAAAAAATAATTAAATTAAAGCGATTTTGTGAAATACAAGCACGTTGCACGCCAGGAAATACGAACCCTAATTAAGCTCAGACACTACAACCCGAACCTGCAAACGCTGCAGAATAACAAGCGCACTCCACGAACAGTATGGATCCTAATTCGACTAAGCTCAGAAACCCTAGAATCCGGCCCCCGAATGCGCAGGCAAAAATTCCCCACGCACGAAGCCAGAGACCCTCGAATTCGAGCTCAACAGAGTCTCCCCAACCCTCACGAACCCGACCAAACCGCAACCAGGGCGTCCAATTTCGGAACCGAAGCAAAGCCGGAAGCAGAGGAGGAGGTGCAGACCTTCTTCTTCCAGCCGGAGGGCGCCGGGAGTTCGGCGCCCGCACCTTCCTCCCCCTCGACCGCCTTCCTCAACGGCGTCTGCGAGGGCGGGCGGCGGGAGTGTGCGAGGGCAGCCGCGGTGCGAGGGCGGGCGGTGGGGGCGTGCGTGGACGGCCGCAGCGTGCGAGCGCGGGGGGCGGGCGCGGCCGCCCGCGAAGGCGAATGGCAGGGGCGTGCGCGGGTGGCGGGCGCGTGCGGGGGCGTGCGAGGGTGGCCGCGGCGCGCGAGGGCGGGGGCGCTGCGGGTCGTGGGGGGCAGGTTAGAGCGGACGTGGTTAGGGAGAGTGCTTTGCAGCCATCCGATCGTTATTAGAAAATTAATTAATTGATATTAGATGGTTGAGATGATAAAAGTATTTCACTTAAATTGAGACTTTTAATATTAGTACAGATACAGATACCGATACAGATTTCTAAATAATATTATTTTTATATTATATAATTTAATAGTATTAATTTAATTCATGGTGAAAATTAGACCTAAAATACGGACGGAGGGAGTACGCTACACCGCGTGAAGGGCGGATCCGAATAGAAGCGAGAGGGCTCTGTGGGCCCCACACGAATGAGCCCGACGTCTGTGTGGAAAGTCGACTGTGGCCCCCTTCTATACGGCTTCGGCTTGTGCATAAGCCGGCTTAAACTTAATGGTGTGGGGAAGCTGCGGTGTGGGGAAGCCTGATAAGTCCCACCTTCCCCTTCTAGACGGCTTCTGAGATTTGAGCTTATAGGCAGAGGTGGATTGTGAAAAGTCTGTAATACCCTTTGTCTTGTTTGTTTGCTGTTTGAATGATATTAACACTATCTTCATATGTTTTTTACAATATAACCAGATGTTACCCTTCCTGAAACAACAGTTCTGCTACTTGATACATTATACACTAAAATTGACACATACATAACGGTGTGTCAGCTGTAGCTAACTGCGAACCTCAGACATTCTAACAAAGTGCAAAACCACAATATGGCACAAAGTCACCTTCTACTGGCGGCGGGAGGCGACCGGGGCCGGCGGGGGTGGGGGCGGGGCCGGGGGCGACGGGAGGGCGGGGTCGGGGGCGGGAGGCGGGGCTGGCGGCCGCGGGAGGCGGGGCCGGCGGCGACGGGAGGCGACCGGGGGTGGGGGCGGGGCCGGGGGCGACGGGAGGGGCGGGGTCGGGGGCGGGAGGCGGGGCTGGCGGCGGCGGGAGGCGGGGCCGGCGGCGGCGGGAGGCAGGGCGATGGGGGCGGGGCTATGGGGGCGATGGGGGCGGGCTAGGGCAGGAGGGAGTGCTGCGGGTTAGGGAGAAAAAAATCGAGATGTTTTTTTTTATATACCCAGTGGCAGTGGTGGGTAAATAACGTGAACTAGCATGGATAGATTGGTCATTTGAGAAAAAATTCACTAGAAGAAGCTCGGGAAGCACCTTTCACCCAGCTTTTGGCTATCTACATGATTTTGAAGTGGCTTTTTTCTACAGCTACCTAGAAGCTAACCCTTCTAAACAGCTTATGGCTTCCTGGGGCCATAAGCCACCCGATAAGCTGTCTAGAAGGGGGCCTGTGATCCCTCCTCCATTGCCGCTCGCTCCGCCATGGTCGCCGCCGCCGCCCGGGGCCTCAACTCTGTCTCCCGCGCCGCCTTCTCCTGGAAGCCGGTAAGAACCAACGCAACCACTCCCTAAACCCTGGAGCGCTGGCTGACTGACCAAACTTCTCCCTCTACCAGACAGGTGGGCCGCAGCAAACGCTCGCGGCGGCGGTGAGCAGGTCGGGCGTGGGGCTCCACTCGGGCGGGCTCGCGACCGCCACGCTGCTCCCAGCGCGCGCGGGCGAGGGGAGGTACTTCGTCGTGGAGGGGGACGAGGCGAGGGTGGCGGCGGAGGTGGGAACTGCTGAGGCGCAGTCCCCGTTATGCACCACTCTGCTGTGTGGCGGCGGCGGTGCGGGGGTGCGCACGGTGGAGCACCTCCTCTCGGCGATGGAGGCGCTCGGCGTCGACAACTGCCGGGTCGAGGTCAGCGGCGGCAACGAGGTGCGTGCCCTTTTCCTGATGTTGTTACAGTAGTCAAGTAGACGTTTATGTCAGATTCCACTGCAACGACGAATGTTGCAATACGATGTCTTTCCCATTTATGTGAACTAACTTAAGCGATGACAGATTCCTTTGCTTGATGGATCAGCCCAAGAGTGGGTAGAGGCGATACGAGGCGCAGGTTTGTGCGCGGCTGAGGATATTAGGGGACAAAAGTTGGAGAAACTGGCGCCCAAACTTGATGCGCCTGTTTACTTGCGGAAAGATGATTGTTTTGTAGCTGCATTTCCTTCCTCACAAATCCACATCACCTATGGAATTGATTTTCCAAAGGTATGTCTCATGCCTTCATTATTTAAAAATCGGGAAATGCTAGTTTGTTTGGTTCATCCACTTCTTTTCTGCGAATATTTTAGATTCTTCTATCTGTTCCTACGGCCTTTTCTATCTTTCCAGTGTTGAGTGCCTCTTAATTCCGCTTCGAACTATGTAATTTGGTTTATATTTTGATTGAATGATGCATTGTTTCTCAAAATTGAAAATTCTAAGTTACAATGGAGCATGATGGGGAATAAGAAAAGGATGTTATTTTGTTGCTATGAACTTGAACTGGACCTCACATTATTTTTTCTAATGTAAATGTATGGCATGATTTGGTAGAAGCCCATTAGATTGTTTGAATTTGGTCTTTGGTTTGTCTGACTGCATGTATTTTAGTGTTTTGTGGTGGAGGCCAAGTTGGGAGAACTTGGAACCTGTCACGTTGCTGAGGTATAGAACAATAGTTGTTCATACAGACAATGTGTACCAGAACATCGAATGTTAAGGTTTAACATTTTTGTTTGTTTTCTTTTACTTTGTGTTATTTTCTAATTATTATCTGATGATCATCATAGGAGTGGACCTTTATGATAGAAGTGTTAGTACCTTCATTTTCTTATCTGCATTAGTAAAATGTTTATGCAAGAGTTGAGGTTGATCAAATGCAGTGTGCTGCAAGACATGAACAAACAGCAGATTAGCTAGCTTCTATATCTACTTCCCAAGTATAAAATTTGATATGTGCTAAAAAAAATTGGATATATGTACGACTTGAGGAAACTATGCCTCCTATTGCAGGTGCCGGCAATTGGTTGTCAATGGTTCACTACTTTCCTGGATGCTAATATATACTCGAGCAAGATAGCTCCTGCAAGAACTTTCTGTATATTTGAAGAGGTTTGCTCATACATTAACTGATGTTCATGAGTTCAATCTTTTATCCATTATGACTGTTGCTTCTCCTTTTTGGCTCTATCTCTTAAAAGAACATGTCCCATGCTACAAACCTGTACTGGCAATATTATTAGTTGGATCTGTACTTACACATAAATATTAACTGAGCATATGTCCTTTTCATATTAAATATTGGTACCCTGAGTTTCCTCCAAGAATCATGACCAGATTGATAGTGCAACTTGCCTAGCACATGGTTTGGTTCTCATCATGTTTTCATGATGTGTGGCTTTATAGTTTATATTTGTTTTCACCTCTCAGACTAATCAGTAATTGCATGAATCTTGCATGGGTAAGGACATCAAGTATTCCTTATATTTCCTATAGTCCACTCCGTGCTTTATCCATTCTGTTGGGGATTTTGCAGAATCACTGGTTACATCTGACGCCCCACTCAGGAATTTTCTGGCCCGTATTGCCCTCCCTCCCACTCTCGTGTGCAGGTGTGTGTGTGCTTTGTATGTATGGGGTGGGTTTAGCAGCCCAATTTTCTCAATATTTTAAAACCTCTTAATTATCTTTAATTAATAGAATTTTTTTTGTTTTTACATGAGTTATTAAGCTTAATTTGGATTTTTATAAATTTTGGAGGCTTTAATATGAATTAATCCAAACTTGAATTAAATTTGGTTTAAATTTGAGATTTGGATTTTATTTGGAACTTAGGGCAACCCTTATTTTCTTTTCTCCTTTTTCTTCTCCTTCTTCCCTTTTCTCTTATCCTTTCTTTTTTCCTTCTCCTTTTTTCCTTTCCTTTTCTTTTTCTTCTTTCTTTCTTTTTCTTTCTTTCCTTTCCTTTTCTTCTTCTCCTTTCTTTTCTCTTCTCTCTTTCTTTCCTTGCCGAGCCTGCCACGGCAGGCCTTCTCCTTTCCTCTGTCGCGGCAACCTCCCTTTGTTTTTCCCCCTCGGGCCGAAGCCCCTTCTTCCCTTCAGCCCAATCGCCTCTTCTCTCTCCTAGGTTGGCCCGCTGTCCCCTTACCAAGCCTGAGTTCGAGTCGGACTCGGCGCCGCCGGCACCTTGCTTGGGCACCAAAGCTAGGTTTCTCTGAACCCTAGCTGGCACCCCCTCCCTCCGCCTATAAATAGAGGGGCTGCGCCCCCCTCTCTCTCGCACCTCCACCTCCTCCTTGCGCGCAAGCCGTCGTCAACGCCCTAGCTTGGACTGCCGCATCAACCCTGTTGCCGCTTGTCGTTGTCGTCTTCCTCGCCACTAGCCTCCTGAGGATCCTCTGGTCCTCCCTTCCTCACTGGAGCCCTGGCCCGCCGCCGATTGCTGGCGATCGCTATCGACAGCCCTAGTGAAGCCGCTAGCCGCATTGCCAATTCCCTGTCGTATCCTTGCCGCGGCAGTGGAATTGCACAAAGCGCTGCTACGGCAGCCCCGTGGCAGCATCCACGCTTGCCTCCTCTGCCATGTTCGTGGCGCGATAGCCGATCTGAGAAAAACTCGTGTCGCAACAGCTCCGCGGCACTATCCCGATCCAAACTGTTGTCGCAACAGTGGAAATCGCCAAAAGCGTCCCCGCACGTTAGCCGCGCTGCAGCAGTTCCCTCTGCCCCCTTGCCACAATTCTGTCGGTGCAACAAAAACAACCAAAACCCTTGCTGTGGCAGGAGCACGTCAAGGCTTGCCATGTCCATGCCGCGGTAGAAAAAAATCACCAAAACTTTTGCCGCAGCAGCTCTGCGGCAAAGATCTGAATCTCTTTGCTACTGCAACCTTGCCGCAACGGCGAAATCAATCAAAAGTGTTGCTATGGCAGCTCCGTGGCAACTCATCCAATCTGTTTGCTACCGCAACCTTGCCGCATCAGCAAAAACGGCCAAACCCGCTGCCGCATCAACTCTGCGTTAGGATTGTTTTGTCTGTATCTCTTTGTTGTTTGATCTAAACCTAATTTCTTCAACCTGAACCACTTCGGCAAGCTTAGTAGTGTTGTTTATCAACCATCCACTGTACCATCATCCAATTAGGGACGAACCCTAATTCTTCCCCTGGCCACCTCAAACCCTAATATTTTCGGGACCCTAATTTCTTCCTCGTTGCTCCGAATCCACTTCTATCTATACCTTTCTACTCTATTCTTACATAGCTTTGATTTTATCTGATCTTATATCTAGAGTTATTGCTTCTTATTTAGAGTTACTACAAATGTTAACGTGTAGACTTGCTTCTTATTTAGAGTTACTACAAATGTTAACGTTTAGACTTGAACGTGCCGGAGGAGTACCCATAAGGCTTTGAGCAAGGCATGTCACCTTTGATCATGTTGAATCCCATATTTTCAAACTATGGTTTTGATTGCAACTTATGCATGCACGTTAATGTAGCAAAGATTAATGGTTTAGTAAGCCTATTGCCATGATGTTATTACCCCCACTCAGATGTAACCATTATCCTTTTACTTCCATACCTAAAAACCTATGATCGTAAACCTTAGATCGTTAGCTCATGCTAGTGCTAATGACAATCACATCAATTGAGTTTAATCAACTTTAATTATGCTTAAGTTCTTTGAGTACGATGCATCAAAGGGCTGATGGTTGTTATTTGGTTTATCAACTTTAATTTGAGAGGGATGATGTCTCCTCAGCCAGTGTTGGTGCCTTTTTGTTAAGTTGGTTAGAACCAGATTTGGGCAAGAATCTCTCAAGTTGTTTGGTACTCAACGATGAAGGGTTGTTCGTTAACTCAGCAGCGAAGGGCTGTCTATGAGTAATCTTTGTACCAATCACGTGCTGATGGAAAGGTTTGTCAGGATTGGTATCATGAGAAAGTATTTGTAAAAGCTATGTTGTGACTTCTAGTTGGTACACTATAATGAGTACCGATAAAAAGAATACATCACATCTTATGGGTAAAGTTGTACAACCTTTACAGAATGGTCAAACTAATTGATTAGCCATGTTCGTGGTCATGAACAAGCATAATCTACTAAGCATTGGCTACTAGCCTCCTACGTTGTTAATTTGTATTGTTGGTGATACTTTGTGGTCTCGTTGGTAATTACTTTTGGTAGTTGGTGCTAACGTTCTCTTCACAGTAATTACTTTTGGGTTGTTTGGGATAAGTACGTGCGGGTCAATGACCAATTCTGACCAATGTTGCTTTGTGAACTTATTTACTGTATTTCAACTACTTGCTCACTTTATGGAAATGAACCGTAGTAGCCTTTCTTTGAAACCTTTGCATCATGAATATTTTGTTACATCTCTCTGGTAACTTGTGGAATACGCCACGTACTCACCCTTGCTGTAACAAATCATACAGAGGAAAGGATTTGTCAATCTTTTCCTTGAAGAGGATTACCTTGAAAAACGCTAGGGTGCGTGTGTCCGTGAGGCGGATGGATGGGCTTATCTGTCAGAGTTTATTTACTAGTTTTTCCGCTATTGTGAACTTTGTAAAACTTTGCCATAAGGTAAGACTACGTTTTACAAATTATTATGCTACTTGTTAGTGCAAGTATAGTTATGGTAAGTATGCATTTTTGTATCATGTGTACACTAGCTTGATCCTGGAATAGTGTAGTATATACAGAGGGTTCAGATTTGTGAAATCAGGTCCAACAGTTGGGAGGGGCGGCATATGTTAGGGGCCATAATTTATGCTCATGAATTACATACAAATGCAGACACCATCTTATGTTTTCTGCATTTATGAGTGTACAGGTTGAAAAAATGCGTGGTGCTGGGCTCATAAAAGGAGGATCACTAGAAAATGCTTTGGTTTGCAGGTGAACAATAATATGCTGGAACTTTTTCTTATTTATAGTTCATATAGCTTTGTGTAGAACTGCAGATTGGTGGTTTCCTTGTTGACATATTTTGCAAGAATACATCTGAGGATGCCTACGTGTATAGATATATCATCCGTCTTTAGAAAAAAATGATTAATTTTCTCATCCATAGTTCAATTGCAGTATTAACAATTTGTACTACTTATTTCTTAAATCTTATGGAGGAATAACTGAACGATTGACTAATAAAATGGTCCTGGTTGCTAGAATTTATAAAATACATATGCATGCTCAGTATTTGCTGTTTGTGTTGACTAGTTCAGTATGAGTTTTTAAGGTGTAGTTTAGTATATGGATTTGTATTGCAAGTTTTAGGAAAGCTGCTTATCTAGTTCATACTTCACATAATAGCTTTACAGTTAACAAATGTAGTTATTACTCATTTTTTCCCATTAGATTTCAAGAGAATATGTTATTGTTAGCACACTTAGGCCCCTTTAAAAAAAAACTTGTATGACTCATTTGGCCCAGCTATCTCTAATTCCTGGCTCCACCACTGATTGTAGGTTCTGTAGACTCATTATACTACTGTTGTAGTAATTAACCATCCTCATGTTGATTTAGTCATATAATGGTATACTTGTTTGGCAATTGACAGTACGACTGGTGGTTGGCTAAATCCCCCACTGCGGTTTGAGGATGAACCTTGCCGCCACAAGATTTAGATCTTATAGGTGATTTCTCACTTCTTGCACAGAATGGCAACCAGGGTTTTCCAATTGCTCATGTAGTTGCCTACAAGGTATGTTCTTTAAATCCAATTGACTTCAACATTGTTATTGTATGATGTAGCAACTGCATCATAAGTTCATAACACAGAGTGTTGTTACTGGTACTATAGTACTCAAGGCTAGCAACTTTGGGTTGGCATGTCATATTTAGTAGTTAAAGCATTAACAGTATGCTAGAGCTATCTTGGAGTTAGCACACATGGAATATCTTATATGGAAGCGAGTTTGTATGATCTTTACCCAGTGCTGTGTCATATAAAACCAGTTTTACCTTTGAATAGAGTGGATAAATAGAAGGAATTTTTTGGAAATGTATTCTTTGTTGTTAATGTAACCTAAGAAAAGTACAACTTCTAATGTGACATGTCCAATCAGTAACTCAGTATTACTTTGGTGGTAGTGCTATAGTTTACAGGAAGGACATATATTTGTCTGAAATGGTGTGATGAAAGTGAGAATCCATCTTTAACTATTCAGGGTACGAACTTATCTCCAAAGACACAGCCTAGAGAAAAGCCTTTTCTTTTTGAAAATTGTAGAGGCTAGTTACATCTGCTATGAAATATGGATTTCTGAGCCCCTGCACGCTAGTTCCTGTGCTGACGTCTGAATCTGAACATCATTTGGTTGTCTTCTGCATTTGTGTTCCCATGATCATTTGGGTTGTGTAAGTTCACTGCTGGTTAAATTGCCATCCAGTCCATCTTTGGGTTTGATTTACTCCATGCTTTCTTGACGATTTATCTTCTAATTAAAAAGAATCTTGAGCATTCATGAAATCTCTGAGCTACGTCAAGAATATACTCTAGATTACTTTGTTTAGGTAAATTTTGACATAAACATTTCATGTGGTTCTGTTCATTTTGTTTACTTTTGTGAGTTCACGTGTCAAGTTTTTGGGTTTGATTTTCTGAAAATAATGAAGGAGCATGTAGGACGAACTACATAATATATTATAATAGATAAGAAATCGGAACCCAAATTTGAGTCTATAAGGACTTGAACCCAGGTGGTTGGTTTGTAACATCCACTCCCCTAACGAAGTGAGTTAGGCTCACTTCCTGGGTTGATTTTGTGATCGTCACATTGACTTGCTTTTTCTAGCTTTGGGTTGATTACTCCCTTTACAAAGTTAACGTTCAATCCCATTTATAGTGGTAGGCATTAAGATTATGGAGTTCATGACAACACTCTGAATACTGACTCCTGACGAATGATAGATAAGAGATCTAGTCAAAGTTTGGCAAAGGTTACAGTTCATCAGTCAATTACGAAGTAAAAAGTATGGTTATTGTGACAGGTTATCTGACTAAAGGTTTTGAAAGTTGCAATAACACTCATTATTCTGATTGTGACCTTAAACTACAGACCACCTTTTTGTTTTTGTTGGCATATCACAACCTGCTTTCAAGTACTTCTCTGTGTAACATGTGGTCCTGAGCTAACAGGGTTTATCTGAAGCCATGGCATATTCCTCTGCTATATTTTTCTTTTTGTACAATAATTTTTTTAATCTGATAGACCAAATTATAAATTATTGTCCTAGTTTTGTACTGCTATGTTATCTTGTTCATGCTACCGCTAGAGCTCTGCAAACTAGTTTGTGACATCTGAACATAATATTTCCTTTTCTGTGACAAAGGCTGGTCATGCCCTGCACACCAATTTTCTACGTCATCTAGCGGGAACGATCACTGCGGACCAAGGAATGCTTGCTTAGCAAGGTTGAAACATATGGCTGGTGTTCATATCTTTTGATAGTTGTAAGAAAGCAAATTTCAGGATAATCATGTGATGGCCCTCGTCCAACAGTCGGACCAGTGTCTGCTTTCTAGTCGATTTAAATTTAACATCTATATGTATTCCGTATCATTGGCAAGTAGTTTCTCAGTTTCATGAACTGTATTACCATCGTTCAGAAAATTGGTCTGAGGAATCATGTAAGTTATAACTTGTACAGCATGCTTAATCTGCCATTGGGTGTGTATGCTTCTAAATAACTGAGCATAACCCGAGCTGAATTCGTTTCAGACTTCCAGTGATCGTCCATTCGATTTGGATGCAGAAAGCTGCCATCCATGGTCCAACTAGTGGTCGCCGAGGCCTCGCCATGTCGAAGCTTCCTTTTTATTTCTGCCTGGATAACTACGAAGGAAGTTGAGGTGGCACGAGGACGCGGGTGGACGTGAAACTGTGAAAGCGAGGTGTGGCCATGGGGGAGTGTCTTTAGAGGTGTTTGGTTGGGTTTTTTAGGACCTGTTTGTTTGGGCTATGGCTTGGTTGGGCTATGGCTGTTGACGAAGCTACTGTTGGTTGTCTGTCTGGAAAAGCTGATGTGGCTGTGGGAAACTGGACATATGCTTTTTGTTGATCCAAACCACCTACAGCATTTTGAAAAATGAGCTCTGAAGCATCAGCACATTGCAAAAAGCTAGCAAAAGGTAGCTTTTTCAAATAGCTATTTGCACTGCAAAGCTCACAGCTATTGTTGGCAAAAGCTGCTAAATACATTTTCAGCAGCTTTTGCTAACGGTAACTGTGGGCTTTGCAGTGCAAATTTAGCTGTTTAGAAAAGCTGCCTTCTACCAGCTTTTGCAATGTACTGAAGCATCTGTGCTCACTTTCCAAAATGCTATAAATAATTTGGATCAACTAAAAGCCATATGTTCACTTTCCCACAACCACAACAGCTTTTCCAGACAGCTAGCCAACAGCAGCTTTGTCAACAGCCACAGCCCAACCAAACAGGCCCTTACGAAGGTAGCAGTCGACTCAATGTGGTGGCAGTAGTAGGCTGTTTGATGGAGATTTAGCCGACATGCGCGTCCCTGGAAGCCGTTGCTTGCTCGCCATGTAGAGATATGGCGTTGTCTCCCTGTGCAAAAATCGAAGTCATATTTCTCTCTTGTCGAGGCAAACTGGCACTCGGATGTTAGCTGAGAAAATGTGTCCTAGATGTTAGCTTTCTATTGGCGGATGTAGGGGTCCGTCACTGGTTTGGCCAGAGTTGGATGGCATGCTTGGCTGCTGGTCCTGGGCTACCACTCGCTACTTGGCAATTCGTGGTTTTGGTCTGGGTCCTACTGCCGCTGACTCAATCGCATGATGGAGGCCGAGCGGAGCGTCTATTCTTCTTCATGCAAAGTTTCCCTCACGGCTCCTTCACATTCTATCGTTCCCTCCCTCCCTCTCCAACCCCCAACATGTTCCCCTTTCCTGATGTCCTTCGCTGAAGCAGCTTGCCTTGTCAGCCCCTACTATAGCTATGACACGCCTCACAGGCTCACAGCAGCTGGAGGTGCTATGACACACTGTCGTGGCCACCTCACGGCACTGTTATTTGAGTGACAGGAGGCCTGGCTGCGCCGGAGGAAGACAAACCGAACTAAGCATGGAAGCCAAAACCTTAAAAGCTCCCACTTTGAAATTTGCGAAACCTAACATGAAGTTTTCAAAACCGAATTGGATGTTTTAAAGCTGATTTCGAAGTATCCAAATCCCGAATTGAAACTCAAACCACAAGTTTCTAAAACCAAGTTGATTGGTTAGTTTCTTTAAACTCGAATTTAAAGCTTCGAATCCGAACTGACAGTGCTTCAGAGTTGAAAGTTGCAAACTGAATTCAGAGTTTCTCGATTGTATGTTTGGAAGTTGGATGGAGGACGCGTCCACGAGTTGTGAATCTAACGGACTCCGAGGGGTAGCCGTACAAATTTTCCTACCCCTGTAGGATTGTAGGCACATATTCACTTACTCCTTGTAGGATGATCTTCTAAACCTATGAAAATAGACAATTCGTAGGTCTTGAGCTGGCCGATGATCTTTCTTATCGAGAGCACCTGATTCATATTCTTGATGAAGCCGAGCATCAAACTCAGTGTCCCTCCATCAAGTTCTACAAAGTCTAGTGGAGCAATCATATCGAAGATGAAGCTAAATAGGAATACGAAGGTTGGCTCCAAGCTGAATACCCATCTCTCTCTACTGACCATTAGGAATTTCGGGTTGAGATTCTTTTAAGGACAGTAGGTTTTGTAAAGATCCTCATGCGTAATATATGTACATGAGATTAGTAATAATCAACATGTAACAAAGTTGTATTTTTCTCCATCCTATGTACGCAAATAGAGCATTTAAAATAATTCAAAACTAAAACCCTAAAATTTTGACCTAGAATTAACTTAAACGAAATTTATGAAACCAATTGCACCAAAACTTTATCCTAATAATTTCTATAGTTCTTAGACACCTCATATAAACTCTCCAAAAAAATTCAAGTTATTTGAAGATGAATTTCATATTTAAACAAAAATATTTTAAAAATATTTTCAAATGAACAGAACTGAAATACATTAGTTAAGTAATTTTCTCTTATCCAAATTTTATATTTGAGAGTTAATTATATCCGTAAACTCAAATATAAATTTTTCAAAAGTATTTGAAAGGTATTTGAACTACCTATAGTTTACACCTACATTTGAACAAATTTGCATTTATATTTAAATAGCAGTTGAAAATAAGTTATTTTAATATGAGAAAATTATGGAGATTTTAAATGCCCTAAGGGTTTCTCAGTGAATTTTTTCAAAATCAAAGAGTGAGGTTTGAATCCTCTGCTAAGTTCAAATTTGAAAACAAAACATAAATAAGAATAAAGATAAAGAAACGAAAACCCTAACTAGAATTGGGCTAGTTTCCTGGCCCAGTCCACACCTCTTGGACTAAGCCCTTTTCTCTTCTCCCCTCACCTGACGTCTTTTCTCCTAGTGCTGGGCCGCGCCGAAGCCTACCATCTCCTCTCACTGGTGCATTGAGCCCACCATTAACCTCCGCCCGCACCTTCTCTGTTTTTTCCCTTCCGTCATGCAGGGGCGCCCGCACTATGTGTTTCTTCCCCTCTCACCGACATGTGGGGCCCACATGGCAGACCTTCTTCTCCACAAGTATGGCAACGCAACGTGCAACCGCAGCCTATCGGCGGCAGCCATGCAACGGCCAACTGCTCTGTTTGTAGTTTCCCCTCGACTCTGTCGTTCTCTGACATACTCATCCCTCTCTTTGAGTCACCACGTCCACCTAACAGTTCCTAATCACCGTCAAGAGCTCACCACGGACCTCACCATCCCTTTTAGCCCTTTCCCAATTTCTCCGAGCCCCTCAGCCATTTTCCCTCCTAACATCGTGGCTGAGCTCCGGATCCCACCCTCCATCCCCATGAGAAGTTCTAGAGCTTGCCACGGATCCAACGACTAGAAAGGTCTCGGGGCTCACTACCATGGAGATCCACTGAAGATCTGTCTTCATTGCCGGTGCGGGGGACTACCCATTCTCCTCTGACCTCACGTGCTAAATTTGTCGCGCCTCCTAGAGCTCACATGCACATCTTCTTTTTCGTTTTCATCTAGTGTGGAGCATGAGCCTCTTTTTCTTCCTTATGTCCCGCGAGGCACCGCTGTGATGATGCTGACAATAGCCACCGTCATCTCCTCTCCTTCCTCTGCCCCGGTAAAGCTTTCCTCCACCCTCATGGTAAGTAACCGACCCTTTTTCCCTTCCACTCCCTTGTTGTCTTCTCCACGTTTCTTCCGTTGCTTTGCATCGCCGCCGTTGGCCAGCCAACTACCATCACTAGTGAGACTTGGATCACCATGCCCATGCCGTCAAGATTAAGAGACCTCGCCAGAGAAAGCGCCGCCAACAGCGGGCTCAGGCATGCCTCGTGCTGTCCACGCGGGAGCTCAAAAAAGCACGTGCATAGCGTCGGTGAGCTGCCAGTTGCCGGTCTGACCGCTACGGTCAGAACAATCGTATGTTGTTTCAGTTAGAGGCCAGTTAATTAGGGTTAGTTTAGGGTTAGATTTTTGCTTAGGGTATTAACCACCCAATGACAGGTGGACTGGCTGAGTAAATTATGTTTAATAAGACTTGAATACATGTGAGTATGATCATAGGTCCCACACTTTAATCATCAAAATAAATAAAAATGTTGAAAAACAACTATGTCATAGGCCCATAAATTTAAATAAAAACAAAAACAAATAACATTGTGTATGAAATGTTGGACACACTACATAAATAACAGGAAAATAAAAGTAATAAAAGAAAATAAAATGACATATAGGTCCCACATGTCATAGGGAGAAGGAATAAATAAAAAAAGAAAAATAAATATAGATAGAGAATGACAAGTGGGCCCAAAGGCCACTTGTGTCAGTCAACCTTTGACCAACCCCGATTGACCTATGGCCCTACTGATCAGCCTCTATGGATAGACTTCAATTAAGTATAATTTTTTTCATATTTTATTTACTAAGAAAAAGAAAGAAAATGTTTAAAACTTGTAAAAATGTTTGGAAATTCATATGAACTCCAAATGCGTTAATTCTTTTTCGTAAATTCATACTTTAATCTGTGGCATTTAATGATATAGATTTAATGCATGTTTCTTTCATGAAAAATTTATAAATTCATAAATTGATCTCAAACCCTAACATTTGAATGGACATCTTAAAAACTGCATAACTTGAGTTCTATAAATCCAAATTGAATCAAGCTAATTGCATTAACTTCATAATCTCATCTCCTACATTTTAGGTTGCATTTAATGCATAACATACTCTCTTATTTTTATTAGTATTGATCGATTGCCTCTTTTCATCATTTTCTGATGTTTTGGTATTCTTTTCGAGAGAATCGAGCAACGAGGAGGTATACGAAGTTGATCCTCAATACGATTAGGGGTATTACCAGCAAGGCAAGCTTGCCCAGATTCCTAAATTAATTTATGCTATGGTTTTGAATGAGATGTTATGCTTGGTTGCATATGTTTATGTTGCTATTGTGATGGATGTAATCACTAGCATGACTAGGTGTTGATTTTGGACCATGACCAGTGGGTCATGACATTAAATGAACTAATGAATGATGAAACCTAATAAGTGACACATGAGAGTCGGGGTATCGCTTCCGCAGATGGATCGATGGGCGAGGTGAACATATGCACCCCAATCATCTATTTGATGTAGGTGTCGTGGGACTTTACCTGTCACTCACGGTGGAAGTGTTAGACGGGAGTGTCGAGAAGTCAATTCGAAAGTGTTAGACGGGAGTGTCGAGAAGTCAATTCGGTCAACTATGAACTTAGACACTTCGGAATACTTCCCGATTGGTCATGTCTTGGTTGACTTGCTTAGAACATTGGTTCAGTCTTTATTGATTTAGTTAGATAATTGAATTAAGTCTTGGTTGACTTTATATGATAAAAATGGGTGAAATCTTGATTGATTTTCATTGCTTGTTGATCTAAGATTTATGTGTTAAATCTAGGAATTGATGAACATGATGAATACATGTTGATATTGGTTTATTCGTCATGTTCATGTCATGCTTTAATTTGTTAATGATGAAATACTTGTATTCTTGTTCATTGACATGTTTAAGTTAATTGGGATGAACTTACAAAGCATCTTGCAAGTACGAAAATAAGAAATTCAATTCCTAAAATGTTGCAGGTGATCCTAGTATAAGTGACTACTACGATGCCGATAATGTTGATGCTGATGCCTAGTTGCATAGTTTGTCGCTTTTAGTCATACATGGGTTAAATGTTGCTTTTGGAGATGATTATGGCTGTCATCTTATGTGTTTTTAAAAATGTTCCATTGATGTTTGTACTTTTACTTTTGTGAATGATCTTCGAGTCGTGTTGGTTGTATGTCAAATAACTGCCCTGCATATGAGACGTACTGCATATATCTTGTAACTCTTTCTTTAGAGTTTTGTTGGGACATGTATGTGGCACTGCATATACCATGTGTGCATGTCTTTAAAATGTATGTGGCAGCCGTAAAGAATTAGGTTTGTTCTTATATTTAGTTATATGTTATGATTTGTTGATTGAGTGATCCACTTGCTATAGTGCGCTGGCTGGCTAGGCAAGGTGTGAGGGGTTGTACCAAGCTTTCGAGCGACCACTAGCCTTAGGGCTAGGTTAGAGTGAGGGTATAATTGTTAGGCTCCTCTGGAATCACTATGCTTATTGGACACAAGAATGACGCTACATCTTTACAGAGATTTTTGGAATTGACTTATGGCTTTTGTTATAATGTGTATGTCTATGTCCGATTTGACCAACGATGATGCAGATGTTTGAAATGCGTATAAGATGTTGTTCTGGTGTCAAATTATCCAATAATAATCTCTTATGTATGGTATATTGGACGATTTCTTAAATAGTCACACGGTATATCTAAAGGTTTATCTAGCCCCTAAGTGTGGTTTTGGTAATTAATGACAATACCTATGGACTAACAATTATGTTTAGAATTGTTTGTGAGCTTGTGTTCCATAGGTGATGCATGAGGATAGAAGATGGATTCGTAAGGAATGACATAAGATCAAAAGAGATGCATCGAGATCAAGGAGCTCTAGGTGATGCTCATGTGATCAAGAAGAAGATAGAAAGAAGAAAACCTCGGAGATGATCGAGGTAGAAGATAAAGAGGAAATCCATGAGTTGGACTTGAAATGATTGACAATAGAGCATGAAGGCTAAGTCACTTGTGTGGCTCAAGTGACTAAAGGTATGCTATTGTCAATACTATTTATGGACTAACCTGTTTACTTTGTGATAGAGTGTGTTGGGGTTAGGGTCCATAGGCTCATATGTTGAGCTAAAGATTGAAAGAAAAATCTATAAGTTGGATTGAAGTAAAGAGTTGACCAAGATGAAGGAGTTCATGTCAATGAGCTCACGATGGTAAAAAAGAAGTGCTCATGAGTTGAGCAAAGATGATCAAGATATATGATGCTAGGAGTTCAAGAGAAGAACACTAGTTGTGGCTTCATGTGATCGAATGAAGGTAAGCAATTGTGTATTGCTTTTGATCACTAACCCTATGCGATGTATGCTTTGTGTAAGTGTGAGGGTTAGGTGTGACTCATGGGCATGCAACAAGATGTCGAGTTCATGAAGCCCATGAGAAGATGATATCAAGTGGAGATAGTCATCGAGTTGAGACGTGCAAGTTTCAAGACGAGCATCATGAGAAGATATGTGCTTGAAGCTTGCAGTCCACCGAGTAAAGATAGACAAGTGAAGATGATGTGAAGAGAAATCCTTCTATGCTTGGTTCATGTGGAGCTATCACTTAGACTTCATCAAACTTCCGAAGATTGAGAGAGGATCGAGATAGAAGCAAGGATAAAGATCGTCATCGAGCTCAAGTGAAGTTGATGACGAGCATAGAAGAGCAATGAGAAGTGACGGGACTTGGATGATGTGTTTGTCAAGTCTGGCAAGGATTGCTCAAGGCAAAGGTATGCCATAGACTAGGGTTTCTAGTTTTGCCGATCTCACAGAGTTTGGTGGGAGACCGGGTTATAGGTTCGATAGCCGTACTATCAAGAGGGGCTACCGGACATGTAGCGCGATCATATCGGTTATCGGTGTTAATGACGTAATTTGGCTAGAAGGTTTATTCAGTTGAGCCAAATTAATTCAAGCACTGAGGGTTGAGATAATTGATTAACAAACTATTTGGAATTAGTGTTTACTCTTAATGCAGGGTTGACGATCTCAGTACAAACCAGGTGGCCACGGCGTTCCCAGATCCCACAAGCGTAATAGCCCGTGATACTTCCAAAGTGGTCGGGCATGACTAAGTCAATCAATACACTGGGTGGACCAAGCCGAAGTTCTTTCTAGCGTGCCCGGGGAGCCTGTAGCGTACCCGAGTCCGTCCCCGAGTACCGAAGTGCCCACAGAAGCTCACGAGTCCCGAGCAGTTCACTTTGTCCCCGAACACCGAGTACTCGCAACATCCCCGAGCAGTTCACTTTGTTTCCGAGTGCCGAGTGCTCGCAGAGTTTCCCGAGTACCGAGTAACTCGTCCCCTAGTGCCGAAGTACTCACAGAAGCTCCCGAGACCCGAATAGCTTCCCCGAGTGCTAGGGCGCCTGTAGAGGGCTCTCGGGAGCCGAATAGCTCGTGTCCACAAGCACCAGGGTACTCGCGGAAGTCGCCATGTGGTCCATTTGACCCCAAGTACGGAACAGCTTGCAACGCTACTGAAACATTTTGCGGTACTCCTGAGTCATCCACGACGAGCGGCTCGAGCCGAGTCTTTCCTAAACAGAACCACGTCGCGGCCCTACCGAGTTGATCTGCGGATGGGTTGATGCAACGAGCCGATTACTTCAAAATCTTGTCCGATGCTAGAAACTTTGACTTGGAGATGCCAGAGACTTCAGGACAAGAAACCATGGGCAATCACAGAAGGAAAGATAATCATGGGTTCGGAAAGGTACTCGGTTTATATGGAAAGAGATCTCGTACACAAGGAGGAGTCCTGATCACGATGGTCAAGCTGCTTAGAGAAAAAGAAAAGTCACATGTACATCAGGATCAGGATCCATTAAGAAAGGAAAGTTATGTATCTGTATTCAGTTAGGATCAGGAGTCTCGATCTCTTATGGAAAGAGACTAGCCGCCCTATAAATGTGTAAAGGGTGACGGCCGATTAATCAACACAATCGACACAAATCAATCTATTACTTTTACCTTTTATCTTTTCGTTCTTAGCAGTAGATCTTTGCCGCTTTGCACTGAAAAGCGGTCGTTTCTTCTTCACAAAAGCAAGATCTTTGTTGCTTTGCTCCGAAAGCAATTGTTCTTCGTACACGAAGTGCGATAGTTACCCATCCTTTGCTGCTTTGTTCGGAAAGTAGTCGTTTGTCATATACGAAAGTACGATAGTTATCACAATTGGCGACTCCATTACCTAGGTGTTCCACGAATTGATTTTCGTGCGAACACAATTGGCGACTCCGCTGGGGACGAAGAAAAGAGCTACACGATGAACACCGACTCGAAGGACGAAAGCATCGTCAACCCCGACAACATCATCGCCGTCACACTCGACGATCTATCCGAAGATGAACGGCGAGAGATTGAGCGGCAGCTGGAAGAGGAACAGGCGGAGAGACTCCGACAAAAATTGGCCGGCTACCAGAAGACAAGAAACGGTGTCATCAAAAGGTAGTCGTGCCGAATCCTTCTTCTACGCTCAAAACCGAGGTAAGTAAACCGACCTGTTCTGAAGATATTGCCCATCTGATTGATGTGTCGGTAGCTAGTAAGTATGGCTCTGATATGGATAATACGGCACAAACACTCACCAAAGTAGTGTCTAGCCGATTTGATGATTTTAAGGAGCAACTCACTAAAGATCTGGAGAGTAGTTTGCAGCGCCAGGTTAGGTCAATGGTGTTACGGGTCAATGATGAACATCGGGATAAGCGGCCGATGTATCCGGACACTAACGGATTTAATCACCTGGTGGAGGTTACTCCTGCAATTACTGCATTTGCAATCCCGACTTCGGTTTCCCAGGGTCTTACCAACAAGAACAAAAGTCTTAGCCTTAGTACAAACGTGCCACAGCCATATTACCAGACGGTGGCATATAACACGCCACCCTTGCCGCCTCTCGGTACCGGGGTTCCTCACGGGCCGGTACCAGATGCGTATTTTAATCCACAACAAGTCCAACCTGTGTTGCCGGAGCCGACCTCGTATACTCATGTTACACCAGTGCCACCAGCCAATACAAATTTTAGAGATCAACTCGCCGGAGCACTCAGAGAGTTCGGTTTAGAGCCCAAGGGTAGAGCACGTGCTTATCAAAAGCCGTATCCTGACTGCTTTGACTCAATGCCATATCCCCGTGGGTTTAGAGTTCCAATTTTTGTTAAGTTCACAGGGGAGGATGGTAGGTCCACTTTTGAGCACATAGGACAATTCTTGGCACAGTGTCGTGAAGTCGGCACGTCGGATATTTACAGAGTGAAGCTATTTCCTCTATCATTGTCTGGTATGGCTTTCACGTGGTTTACGTCGCTTGCTCCCAAATCTATTACAACATGGGCCCAATTGGAGCAGAAGTTTCATGAGTATTTCTATAGTGGCGAAACCAAACTCAGACTATCAGACCTGACGATGGTTAAATAGAAATATAATGAATAGGTTTATGATTATATCAAGAGATTTAGAGAAGTCAAAAACCGGTGTTTCAGCCTGATTATAGCTGAAAAGGATCTAGCCGACCTTGCTTTTTCGGGCTTGCTTGCTCATTTAAGGGTTTTCAAACGTCAATCAAGTCTTGCAGAGAGCTGTGGCGCAGGAGAACCGTGCTAAGGAAGTTAAACAGTATAGCCGGTTTGGGGATAATAAGAGCAAAAACAAAGAAAAACCTGCGGTCAATATCATAGCATATGATGACGATTCGGCTAGTGACGATGATGTCGATATATGCGTAGCCGAGTGGGTTCAGGCGCCCAAGTCAAAACCCTTTGCATGCGCTGCTTTAAAACCTACACCTACTAGGAGAGAAGAGATTAAGTACACTTTTGATGTTAGCAAGTGCGATAAGATTTTTGATATGCTCTTACAAGGAAATCTGATCAGAGTAAGAGAAGGACACGTGTTTCCATCTGCAGAAGGCTTGGGCAAAAGAGCCTATTGCAAGTGGCATAATTCTTTTTCTCATGCCACTAATGATTGTAATGTGTTTCGTCGACAGGTGCAATCGGCCATTAATGACGGACGATTGACGTTTGCACAGAGCACCAAGATGAAACTAGATAGCGATCCTTTTCCAATCAACGTGATCGACTTGGAAAAGAAGAAGGTGTTAATTCGGTCAGATCAGGCCGAGTCAACAAAAGGGAAGAATGTCATCATCGATGATAGTGCCGCTCCAAGGATGATCAAGCCGAAAAATCCAAAAGTTGGAGTGTGGAAGGTCAATCGAGGAAAAGGACAAGTCCCGAAGCCAAAGCCGACTGTGAAGCAACTGTTGGATAAATACACGACCAACAGCGTGTTCGCTCGGCTTAGAAGCGCTAAACGTCCTAGGTCGCCTCCCCGATCAGGTTTTGGTGGTTCCGAGTGCTGGCAAGCATGTCCATATGTTCAGCCACCATACTTCGCAACGGGTCCTCCATATTGGGGATGCGCACCTCCGTTTTATCCACAGTTTCCTCCATGGGGTTTTAATCCCTGGGCACCACATCCTGTTGGACCAATCGGCGTTGTCCAGCCGAGTTGGATCCCATCAGGACCCGGGTTCAGGGGGCATCCACGTGAGAAAAGGACTCGGTTTAACCCGAGAACCAGGACGCCGAAGGAGATTGCCACTCGGCGTAAGGAATTCGGCGCATTAAGTCACTCGGCGGCATCAAGAAAAGCTCAGAGAAGCAATTCGCCAATTAAGCGCGTTTGGGTACCGGTCAAGCATGATGAGTCCAAGTCTGGCAGTACCACTATGATTCAGCTCGTGCCCGACTCGGATAGAGCAGGTGTTATCCGAGTTCCAGAAAGAAGTCGGCATGGACAGACTTCCGGATTAATCAGCCTGAGGACCAACTCGGCATCATCAGTAGGGACTCGGCATGTACGGTTTGGCACGATAGACAACTCAGATATTCTAGAGACCAGCGGTGCTGCCAAGCCCGGCGCACGAAAAAATGAAGTTGACAAGCAGATGCCGAAAAAACAGGTCATCAAGATCAAGTCGATTGATCCAGGAGTGAAGCCAAAGCCTCAGTGGTGCCCTACAGGACTCACGCACACTCAGAAGCGGAGGGTACAACGTCTACGGGTGCTCGAACTCAGAGAAGAGCTAATCGAGAGGAAGCGCGACGAGTTGTTCAATCGAGCAAGGCCAATGACGCCAGCAAAGATGACTTGGAAAGAGAAGCGCATTGCGAGGGAAGGAGATGACATCGCCAATGGCGATGTCAGGGAAATACCCGCTGATATGGATGTCAACATGGTGTTCGAATTGCCCATGGATTTTCGTGCACCCGAGTCAGAAATTGCAGAACTTGTACTCGGGCCGAAAAATGCCACATTTGAGAAGCCAAAGAAACATGGAGAGCATCTGAAACCTTTGTTCATCAAAGGCCACATTGACGGGAAACCAATTGGTCGTATGCTTGTTGATGGCGGCGTTGGAGTCAACATCATGCCTCTCTCGGTTTTCTCTAAGTTAGGCCGTAAGGAGCACGAGTTGATGAAGACCAACATGGGGCTTAGCGGATTCTCGGGAGAATTGTCCGAGGCCAAGGGCGTGATTTCGGTGGAGCTCACAGTCGGAAGCAAGACATTGCTGACTGCTTTTTTCGTCGTCGATGTCAAAGGCCGATACAATGTGCTTTTGGGACGCGACTGGATTCATGCAAATTGTTGCATCCCTTCTACTCTGCATCAATGCTTGATCTAGTGGGTGGATGATGACGTGGAGGTCATCGAAGCAGACAGCTCGGCTTGCATTGCTTTTACCGAAACACCGGTTGATTGGCAGCACAGTGATATGAGATGCTTGTCGGGAAGGAATTTATCAGATTATGACTATATTAGTATTGGTCGAGATGGCTTTGTACCAGTACAGGCACAGCCGGCTTGTATAGCTCGGCTTAATAACTTATCTTTATAAAATGAATACAGAAGACAGCATTAAGTGGTTGCAGAGGCGTATTGAAGAGTATCGTTCCGGGAAGGATGATATGCATGAAACCATTGAAGACTTTGATGATATGGAGAAGCTCGAACAGGGATTCTCATCGGCTGACCCGCTCGAGGAAGTTGATATTGGCGACGACAGCATTCCTAGACCAACGTTCGTTAATGCCAATATGAAGGCCGACCAGAAGAATGAGGTACGTACATTACTTAAAGAATTTGTTAACTGCTTTGCTTGGAATTACACTGAAATGCCCGGGTTGAGTAGAAGCCTAGTCGAGCACAAGTTACCTATTAAGTCCGGCTTCAGGCCGCACAAGCAACCACCTAGGTGTTTCAATCCTAATCTATACGATCGCATCAAAGAGGAAGTCGACCGATTGTTGAAAGCCGGGTTTATTCGGCCGTGTAGATATGCCGAATGGATCTCTAATATTGTGCCGGTCGAGAAGAAGAACACCGGCAAGATTAGAGTGTGCATTGATTTTAGAGATTTGAATAAGGCTACTCCTAAAGATGAATATCCTATGCCAATAGCCGACATGCTGATAGACGATGCTTACGGACATAAGGTGATCAGCTTTTTAGACGGCAATGCCGGGTACAATCAAATCTTTATGGCCGAAGAGGACATGTTTAAGACTGCCTTTCGTTGCCCCGGGTTTGTAGGGTTGTTTGAGTGGGTTGTCATGACATTCGGGTTGAAGAATACTGGCGCCACATATCAACGAGCTATGAACTTGATATTTCATGATCTTTTGGGCATCGTGTTGGAAGTATACATTGATGATGTCGTCGTTAAGTCAGGTGGATTTGATCATCATTTAGCTGACTTACGACTAGCCTTTGAAAGGATGCGTCGGTATGGGTTGAAGATGAATCCACTCAAATGTGCTTTTGGGGTGTCGGCTGGTAAGTTCTTAGGATTTATAATCCATGAACATGCAAAAGGGATGTGCAGAGTCTATTGGGAAAAATAAATTATTTAAGACGATTCATATCTAACCTGGCGGGAAAGATTGAATCGTTTGTTCCTTTACTTCGGCTAAAGCACGAAGCCGAGTTCACTTGGGGGGCAGAACAGCGAGATGCTTTCAATAACATCAAGAGGTATTTGTCGAGTCCTCCGGTGCTTCGAGCACCTAAGTCGGGCGTGCCGTTCCAGTTGTACATTGCTGCGCAAGACAGAGTGCTCAGCGCAGTGCTGACTCAAGAAGTTGACAAGAAGGAATGCATTATCGCATATTTATGTCGCTGTCTGCTCGATACCGAAAGTCAGTACGTGTTCATTGAGAAGCTATGCTTATCTTTATTTTATGCATGTACCAAGTTTCGGCATTATTTACATTCGAGTACTTGTGTGGTAGCTTGCCAAATTGATGTGATCAAATATATGTTGCAACAACCGATTCTTAGCTGTAGGATTGGAAAATGGGCTTATGCATTAATAGAATATGATTTGACGTATGAGTCGTTGCGTTCAATGAAGGGTCAAGTCATCGCCTCAAGAAGCTTGTGAGGAGCCTGGGAGATTGTAAAGTGGTTTTGGAGCTCGTCATCTCCGGAGTGGAGGAAGGAACTAGCCGTAGTGGTCGAGGAGACGCCGGGCGTCCTCGAGGGATAAAGACTTGAGAGGAAGCCGGCTTTTGATCATGAGTGATCGAGCTCCCCAAATGGAGACGTAGGGTATCGGTGGATACCCAAATTTCGATAGCAAATCTTTGTGTCACCATGTCTCTTTACTTTTATGCATTATATTGATAATCTTGTCTTGCAATTCATTCTTGCTATATTGTATATCTTGTGTAGAATTGAATTGCTTGCCATATTGTATTGCTAGTTTATCTCTCTAAGTTTATAATCATACACTTGTTGTTACACTAGTTGAACCTAGTTCTCGTGGTGGATAATCTAGTCCATAGCCAATAGTTTAACTCCACATTTGAATTGGCTTAAATTAGCTAGAAGATTTGATTGCCTATTCACCCCCCTCTAGGCGATATTTTGGTCCTTTCAACATCATATATACGTTGATAATAATTCAGGGTCTCACACGACACCAAGCGTGGCATTGGCGGCGGGCACCACCGTCTCAGTCGTGGCTGGGGAAGCACCAGCTGCACCATTCACCCCCTCAAATCTTGTACTTGGGCTTGGGGATCGGCAACCACCTACTTCTAGTTGTCAAATGCTGCTTGGATGGCATCGGTCTAGGCGTAGCTCTTGGTCACAGCGGTGGTAAGCTCCACGATCTACTCTTCCATCGTCATAATTTCCGGGCTTGCTTCGTCTGGTACCTGACTTCTCTAGTACCGAAAACTCTGATACTAGATGTTATGTTTCTGAGATAAGTTCTCGCGGTTGGTGAAGAATTGGGAATGAAAGGAGGAAGAAGGGGGATAGAGCATAAGTTCTCGCGATTGGTGAAGAAATGGGAATGATAGAAGGAGAAAGAAGGGGGATAGAGTGCAAGGAAGAAGCACCACTTCCTTCCTGCTTCGGTTTCGTTCAGAACATTCAGAGTTAACTTAAAACAGGCAATGAGTTGGTTTATAACCATCTCGTCCTACACAACACACACACGACTGTCCTCAGGAAACCCACTCACACCATCCCTCCTACTCCTGGACACTGACGGGTGGTCCCCTGGCCACGTCCGCCAACACAGAGCGTGACAACCTACACCGCCCCCTCCTCCTCGTGCGTCCCCCTCCGCCATCGCACCCCTGCGTCACCCTAGAGTACGCCACCCTAGGCGTCACCCTAGAGGACACTGCCACGTTGGCCTTACCCTCCGTGTGGATTTTGGTGGCTGCGAGCTGCGTAGCCCTAGCTCTGCTCCAGCTTCCACGCGACGGTGGCGTTCCAACAACCAGTCTAGAGGTGGTTCAGATAGGAGAGGCACACCGCTAGCTTCTTGAGGTGAGCTTCCATTGGTGTCAGTGTTTAGATCCGGCAATACTGAATATGGGGCAGCATACGCACAGCAGATCAGGATGGGTGCACACGGGAGACAAAGATTGAGCAGGTTCAGGCCCTCGAGAAGAGGTAATACCCTACGTCCTGTAGTCGGTGAGTTGTATTACTTGTATCCCACGTGAGGGTGTGTGTCTATGCCTATGATCTGATGATCTAAAGCTGTAGCTATGAGAGCCTGATTATCTAAGAGCCTTGCCTATCCGGAGATCCCTACCTGGCCTTGTATAGGTGACCGGATTAGGGTTACAAGAGCCCGGATCGGCTTACAGATTGTTTTCCTAATCGGTTACAACTGTCGTCCAGGTATATTTCCTTGCCTTGTACTCCAAGTCGTTGAGGCGCCCCGTGTAGAATTCGGACTCCGAGTAGTCGGCCCAGCCTACCCTGTGCCCATAGGGCCGGATTCGTCCTCCTTGACGATACCCGGGTGCCATGCCATCGTCAGTAGCCCCCGAGTCCTTCACGATCTGGCTGTTGTTCGCCTTTCTCCCTTGGGCAAGTTTCCCGAGTGATTTCCGCCTGAGCACGCCTTCTGGTTGCTCGCAGGGAGATTGTGAGGGACTCATAAAACTCCTGTGAAAAAGACAATAAAGAGCCGAGTAGTATTCACCCGGAGGGCAGGAATACCATGGCAGGTGAGCTAATAGCGGGTAAGTTCTGGTGGAATCTGGCCTATCCTGATGGACAGAGGTCAGGTAATAGCCCAGCGTGGGACATACCATGAATCCCGACTAAATTCCCGGAGTAGCACCTGGTTTCCCGAGTGGATCCGGTCCAGCTAGTGTCCCCGGGGGGGATGCCTCCGGAATCCGAGTCAGCACCAGAACACAAGTTATGGCGCATAGGTTCCCGAGTGATGAAGTCTGATGCCCGGATGTTCCACTGAATCCGGAAATTTCAGATCCCGGACATTCCGGAATGAAATCCATGGAAGGTCCAGGTGGAGAAACTGGTGGCTCCGAGTTGCTCGGCATCCGACTAGTGGCCTGCTGAAGGTGCACCATAACTGCCCTTCACTCGGGTGTATTCAAGTGATTGCGTTCCTGCTTGAGGCCAATCCTTGAAACCCTTCAAAACCGTAACGCCCGATCCCGAGTTTATTCGGTAACCGACTTGCCGCCTGTTTAAGGCACGTTACAGCCGCTTTATGTGGGGAGTATCTGAATGGCTAATTAACCCTGGAAGGCCGATCGTTGGATCCCTCAATCAAGCCGCGCAGACTGCGGGAATGCCGCGTCGTGGGCGCGGTGAATCCGGTGAGTGGGAGTAATGGAACCGTGACGTGGGCCGCCTAATCCGCAACGTGGGCCGCGACAGAGGCGGAAGGCTGTGTCATGGGAACGGGAGAACCGCAGTATCCGGCCCATCTCTCTTTATAAGACCAGCAGGGGGCCTGTCCGTTCGCCTTCCACGCATTCACACTTAGCTCTCTCTGCGCGCGATTCATCTTCTCCACTTCCCTCTGCCTCCTGAGCATTCCCCACCTCCACCGGCAAAAACCCTAGATTCGGTCCGCCGCCACTGAATGCCCGGCTCTGATTGGGAAGTAGATCCGCTCGAGGAGGAAGAGGACGCGCTGGTGTGGGCTTCGCTCCGTGACAAGTCATCCTCGATTAGCGAAATGGCACCCTGGTCGAAGTCCACCGTGTCAGAGGCCCGGCTGCATGCCATGGTGGAAGATGGAGTGCTCCCTCCGAAGGAGCTGATTGGCTGGCGCGCCGCCGACGGGGAAGAGTTCCTGACCCCCGAAACAAAGGAGCTCATCGTGCACGCCGCGTTCTTCAGGCGCGGCTTCTCTGTCCCGGTGCACCCGTTTCTTCGGGGTCTCCTCTACTTCTACGGGCTGGAGCTCCACAATCTCAACCCCAACGGAATGCTTCACGTGGCGTGCTTCATCACGCTCTGCGAAAGCTTCCTAGGGATCCAGCCCCACTTCGCACACTAGAAGCACTTGTTCATGGTGAAGCCCCAGCCGAGCAAGAGCAATCCAGGCGTTGTCGGGGGAGCCGGCTTGCAGCTGAAGTCGGGAGCCGTCAAGTTCTACCCGGAGCTGCCATTCCAGACTTCCAACAAGGGATGGCACTCCGAGTGGTTCTACTGCGCCAACCCTGAGCCTTCGCTCCCAGGCTTCATGGGTCAGCCTCCTGCAATCAAGCCGAGCTGGTCGGAGTCACCGTAGGAGTGGGAGTCGGGCTCGATCGACGTCCTCATGGGTGTGCTCGCCGAGGCAATCAAGGCCGAGGTGACCGGAGTCGTGCTAGTCGCTACCTTCATCCGGTGCCAGATTTAGCTAGCAAAACTGAGGAGCCACCCGATGTTCGAGTACACCAGTGAGCAGGATGCAACCCGGGAATCTTCGGAAGAACTCCCAGAGGATGAGGTACGTCGCCGGGTCGAAAGGCTCATGGCCCAGGGAGCAAACCTGGATCTATCCAGGTGGCCGCCACCTTTTAGTCGGGCGAACCCTCCGAACCAGGTAAGCAGCTAACTGCCTAATTTCTTTTGATTGTAGATTATGATTCCTCCGAGTCGCACTCGGGCTAATTCGTGCATTTTGACTTTACAGGATCTTTTCGGCTTCAGTTCCAGCGCACCTCTCCCGGAGAAGGAGGTGTGGAACTTGCCGCTGTTCTCCACCATCCCCAGCGTAGGGCAACCGGCCCAGGGGGAGCCGGGACGTCCGCTCCCGGTGCCGGATCATCGGCCGCTGACGCTGGGTCTTTGAAGGGGAAGGCGCCCGTAGCAGAGGAGCCCGTGGCTCCTCCACCGAGCGCACCCGCACCGGAGGAGGAGGAAGCGGAAGATGATGATGTCCCTCTCATCTGGCGGTCGAGGAAGAGGCCAGCCGCTGACGCTTGCTCGGGAGGACAGGGCGGCTCCTCCGCCTATCCCGACCCGATGTTGCCGACCGCCGCTGCCGAGGAGGATCCTCAGGCAGCCGGTGACACAGTCCCCCCCAGTCGGGGGGTGAAGAGGACAGCTTACTCTGCCTTTGGAGGGCAGGGTGGCTTCGCGGCGTAACCAGCTCCGACAGCCAGCGCGCCAAAGCTTAGGAAGCAGAGGGCGATGCCCCGGTCTGTCAAGTAAATTGCCTGTCGGACATCGTTTGTTTCCTTCTTCTATGCTGTTACCTATGAGAATGACAGCGAGTGCCTTTGCAGGGTGAGCAAAATGGTGGATCCCAAGGGCATGCCAAGTGTCCCAGGATCTGACCAAGGAGGGAGCGGGGCGGCGCCAGGGGCCCGACCCTCATTTCCTGCGAAGACCGTGGAGGTCCCTCCTCCGGCGTCTTCGTCCGAGCCTGACACCAGGGCACAGGACGCAGAGATGGCGGAGGCCGCGATTCCACCCCCGGTGGGGGGATCGCCGCGGGATCACCGGGGAAACCTGGTCCTCCCGCAAGAGGAGGTAGAGGTGGACCGCGTGCCGCCTTCTGCATCTAGGAGCGAGCTAGCCATCGTCCCTCTTCCGGGTGTCGTCCTCCGGGAGGTTGATGATGTCCGCGAGGCGGAGGAGTGGAGAGAGCTCCTCAAAGCCACCGCCGAGCTCGGCGAGAAGCTCTCGGGCCTACTGAAAGGCATCCGGGAGAGTGTCAACCTGGTGAACGGAAGGATTCACCCGTTGGCAAGCACTGAGCCCTTTTTTGTCTTGACATTTCTTTTTCTTGCGTAGTGGGCGCACGGGTAGTGCACCTGCTACCGAGTAGCCCCCGAGCCCTTGGCCGACTGGATCGGTCGGGCGGGGGCTCCTTCTTCTTTAGACTTCACTCTGGGGGCACGAACAGTGCACCCAGAGGGTGTAGCCCCCGAGCCTTCGGCCGACTAGAATAGTCGGGCGGAGGCTCCTGAGCTTGTTGTTGATTTTTACTATGGGGACACGAACAGTGCACCCAGAGGGTGTAGCCCCCGAGCCTCCGCTTGGAGGGTTCTAAAAATGGTCCCGGGTAGCTAACCTTTTTGTATTTTTCCTTGCAGAGCTTGACGAAGCGGTCTGTGGAAAAGACCGAGTTCCTCCAAGCTCAGTTGCCCGCCTTCGAGTGACTTGGCCAGAGGAAGGCCAAGCTGGAGAACTTGACAGGCAGCCTTAACGCGACACGGAAGCAACTGCGTGCACGAGAGGCGGAGGCGACGTCGCTGAAGGAAGGCGTCTCACGTGAAGCCGCCCGAGCCCAAGGTAACAATCCCGTGCCCATTTTGCTTTTGCATTTTTCCTGTGAAGCTGACTTGCCCATGTCCTCTGTAGCTACTGAAGACAAGGCCACCAAGCTCTGGAGGGAGCTCGAGGCGGCGAATGCCTGCCTTAGTCAGCTAGCTTTGGCCGAGGAGAGGGCTGCCAAGCTTGAGGAAGAGCTCGGCATGGAAAGGTTGCGCGCCGATGACCTCAAGAAGGAGTTGGCCGTCAAGGACGGCTGCTTGAGGCGAGCCGTGCATGCCGCCAAAGCAGCAAATAAGAGGGCCACAGACTCCGCCGCTGGTAAGTGTTTGACTGGGGGTTGCCGAGTCGGAGCCAGCTAGAAGTGTTGCTAATATGTCTGTTTTGCCTTTACAGATTTCAAAGAGCGCCTGGGGACGGTCACCAAGGCGATGGGTGACTTGTATGAGGCCGGCCGGGTCACCTGCGGTGCCTTGTGGGAAGAGTGCCGGCCCCGGACCAGGTGGAGGTCGTCGCCAAGCATCTTCGATGGGCGTCGGACAAAGTGAAGGTGTTGTCCGACGAACACTACCAAGCTGGGGTAGAGTTTGCGTTCGTCGTGACAAAGTCTCACTACCCGGTGGTCAATTTGGTGGAGGTGCAAGACGGGATGGCCACCGACGTCCTGGAAGATGAAGCCCCGGCGCTATTCAAAGCAGTCCGGCCCTTCGCTACCAACCTAGTCACCCGTACAAATCAGCAGGAGTAGGATTAGGATTATATAAATAAACTGATTTGTTAGGGACTCAGGAAACCCGAGTATTTTTTAATGAATGATCCCTTTTTTATTAGACTGAATGAAAGTCTGTGTCTCATCTTCCTTAATGATTCGTTTGTGTGTTTTAGCTTTTTGTGTATGCCCTTTCCGACCCGTCGTAGCCCCTTTTGCGTAAGGAATAGCCGTGGGCTGCATCCTGTGTAGCGTCGGGTTGTGGCGTAGACCGGCGATCGAAGACAAATGGTTGACGTCCAGCGTGTTACATAGTACTAGAAGAGGTTATGGAAAAAAGAGCAACCAATCCGAGTGCGGGGATGCGTAGTCGGAGTGTAGAGCCTCCGAGTTCCCGCTATGTGTAGCCGAGGGCGTTCATATCGAGGTAGAAAAATTACTCGGATGGGACAAATATAGAATTGTTATTCATTCAGAAAGTATAGAAATATTCGAAGTACAAAGTTTAAGCATAAAAACGGCGTAGCTGTTCTATGTTCCATGCGTTGGTGAGGAGATTGCCGTCCATATCCTGTAGTCGGTAAGCCCCCGGGCGCAGCACTTCAGCCACAACGTACGGGCCTTACCATGGCGGGGAGAGCATGTGTTGCCCTCGTTGGATTGGACTCGGCGAAGGATTATGTCACCAACGTTAAATGCACGCCCGCGTACGTGTCGGCTCTAATAGCGTCGCAAGCCCTGCTGGTACGTGGCCGACCGCAATAGGGCGACTTCTCGGGCTTCTTCAAGCTGGTCGATAGCATCTTGTCTGGCTTCCTCCGACTGGCCCTCGTTATAGGCACGGATGCGTGGAGACCCATAGTCCAAGTCAGTCGGCAAGACGGCCTCGGCTCCGTATACCATAAAGAAGGGGGTGTATCCGGTTGACCGGTTAGGGGTAGTCCGGAGACTCCAGAGTACCGAGGGTAACTCTGCTGCCCATTTACCCGCGAACTTCTTTAGGTGCTGGAAGATCTGAGGCTTGAGGCCTTGCATGATAAGTCCATTGGAGCGCTCGACTAGGCCGTTTGTGTGTGGGTGTGCCACAGCAGCAAAGTTGAGGCCAATGTTGTAGTCATCGTAGAATCGGAGGAAGGCGCCACCGGTGAACTGAGTGCCGTTGTCCGTGATTATACCATTGGGAACGCCGAAATGATAGATGATGTCCAGAAAAAATTCAACGGCCCGTTCGGCAGTGATCGTAGCAACTGGCTTGGCTTCAATCTATTTAGTGAACTTGTTAACGGTGATGAAGAGATGTGTGTAGCCCCCGGGCGCTTTCTTGATGGGACCGACCATATCCAATCCCCAGACAGCGAAGGGCCATGTGATCGGGATAGTTTGGAGAGCCTGGGCCGGCAAGTGTGTCTGTCGGACGAAGTATTGGCATCCTTCACAGGTGCGCACGATGTGCTCGGCGTCGGAGACGGTAGTCGGCCAATAGAAACCTTGTCGAAAGGCTTTCCCGACTAACGACTCTGGCGCCGCGTGGTGTCTGCAGACTCCCGAGTGAATGTTGTGCAGCAGCTACGTCCCATGATCTTGAGATATGCACCGCTGGAGGATTCCAGAGGTGCTCTTTTTGTAAAGTTCGCCGTTAATGACGGCGTAGGTTTTGGCGCACCTGGTAAGGTGCCGAGCCTCGGTCTGATCCTGTGGGAGTGTGTCCCGGAGGATTTAATTGAGGAAAGGCACTGTCCAGTCAGGATTGACGACTAGGACTTCTTGCGCAGGCTGCGGGCTGTCGTCGGAGCCTTTAGGCTGAGGCTCTTCGGTCTCGGAAGCAGTCGCCACCTTGATAGAGGGCATGTGCAACTCTTGGAGGAAAACTCCAGCTGGGACAATGTCCCGACTGGAACCCCATCTTGGCGAGTGCATCTGCGGCCTCGTTGTCTCGGCAGAGGACATGCGTGATCTCGAGTTCGTCGAACTTGGCTTCAAGTTTGCGTACCTCTTGGCAGTAGACTTCCATGGTGAGGTCTCTGCACGACCATTCCTTCATGACCTGCCTAACCACCAGTTCAGAATCTCCTTGGGCGAGGAGTCGGCGAATCCCGAGCGACGTCGCAATGCGTAGACCGTGCAGCAAAACTTCGTACTCGGTGACGTTGTTGGATGCCAGGAAGTGTATCTGAAGTACATACTTGAAGCGTTCCCCTTTCAGCGAAATGAGCACAATGCCATCCCCCGCGCCCTGGAGCATCAATGAGCCGTTGAAGTAGAGAGTCCAATGTTCGAGGTCGACGATAGAGGGCGGGGATTAGACCTCCGTCCACTCAGCCATGAAGTCGGCAAGGGTCTAGGACTTGATAGCCGTGCGGGGAGTATAAATGATGTCGAATGCTAGCAATTCCATTGCCCATTTGGCGATTCTTCCAGTGGCATCCCGATTGTTGAAGACGTCAGTGATCGGGAAGGAACTGACCACCGAAATTGGATGCCCCTGGAAGTAGTGAACCAACTTCCGAGACGTGACGAACACCGCGTAGACAATCTTCTGTATCTATGGGTATCGTGCCTTGGACTCGGAGAGCACTTCGCTGATGAAGTAAACGGGCCGCTGAACTTTCTGGATGTGGCCCGGCTTGGGGCGCTCAACAACCAGAATGGTACTAACCACCTGGGTGGTCGCCGCGACGTAGAGGAGCAATGGCTCGTTGGGCATCGGCGGGACTAATACCGGTGACGTAGTCAGCAGCTTCTTCAGTCCATTGAGGGCCTCTTGGGCCTCAGGTCCAGGTGAAGGTATCCGACTTCTTCATTAGCTTGTAAAGGGGTAGGGCTCTTTCTCTGAGTTGAGAGATGAATCAGCTGAGAGCTGCCATGCACCCGGTGAGCTTTTGAACATCCTTGAGGCATTTCGGTGGCCCTATCTTGATGATAGCGTCGATCTTCTCCGGGTAGCTTGCCCGAAGGGACTCCAAAGACACATTTCTCCGGGTTGAGCTTCATATTGAACCGCCTGAGGTTGGAAAAAGTCTCGCCTAGGTCGGTCAGGAGATCATCCTTCTTTTCTGACTTGATCACCACATCGTCGACGTGGGCCTGTACGTTTCTGCCGATCTGCCCCTGGAGGCAACGTTGTATGCACCGTTGATACGTAGCGCCGGCGTTCGAGCGATCAAAGGAGATCACAGACTCGGACCAGCGGAGATACTGCGGTATGGCCGGCTCAATGGTGTTGACCTTGCGGTCCGTGAGCTTCTGGCGTCGCTTGGAATTGTATCCATTAGGGCTGCCAAAGATCATGAGGCAGGCTGACTCCTTTGGGAACTCGGAGTCCCCGTCTGGAGGAGGGTCCTTCTTGTTGTGGGCGGGAGCAGAGGGTTTATTCAACTTTTCAGGGGATTGCAGTCTCGCGTGAGGTGATTTGATTTAGGGCCATGAAAGTAGCACGGCTGGCTCATCATCTCCTCAAAAGTGGCGTTGGTACGCTGAGGGCGGCGCTGAGGAGCGTGCTCAGCCGCAGCAACGAGGTCTTTACCTTTGCGCTTTCGATGCCTCTTCCTAGGCGACTCGGAATGATCTCTTGTGTGTGTGGACTCGGGAGCCTTGCTTTTCCCCTTGTCATCCTTGGTCACGCTACGAACTGCTTCCTCACCAGTCGCGAAGTTGTTGGCAATGTCGAAGAGTTCACGAATGGTCTGAGGATTTTGCGCGCAATCTTGTGGATGAGCTCCTTGCTCCGAATGCCTTTGGAGAAACCGGTGATAACATCTCCTTCTCGGACTTCCGGTAAGGAATTTTTCTTCTTGGAAAAGCGTTGGATGTACTCTCGGAGGGTCTCATCTGCCCCCTGAGTACAGCTGTGGAGATCCCACGCATTCCCGGGCCTGTTGTAGGTACCCTGGAAGTTGTTGATAAAAAGGGTCTCGAGGTTGGACCAGGACTGAATGCTGCCCTGAGGCAGGCTGGTGATCTAAGCTCGAGCCGAATCAGCAAGAAACAAGGGCAAACAATGGATTGCAATGTAATCATTGCCTCCGTTGGTTCTACATGCCGTGTGGTAGTCGGATAGCCAGATGTCCGGCCGGGTCTCACCTGTGTATTTGTTGATGCCGGTGACTCAGAATCGAGATGGGAAGACGATGTTACGGATCTGAGGGCCGAAAGCCTTTGGACCCGAGTAGGCCATGTTGGGAGAAGTGGTGGAGTGACGTTGCTCGTCGCGATCACCACCATCGTCTACTCCCGCGTCGCGGCGCGCATTGCGCCGCGCGTTGAGAGTGTCCCGAATGTCACAGTTTGCTCCGATTCTGGTATGCACCGACCCGGTAGGGCGCCTGGCCGCCTCGCGTCAGGCACGCTTCCTTCCCTCAAGAGTGTCCCTTGCATCGCGATCTGCCCCGAGTCGGCTATGAACCGACTTGGCGGGGCGTGGGTGCTCCCAGCTATCTTGACGACCTTCGTTAGCCCGCGAGGAGGAGGGCCGACTCCCGGTACGCGCCGGGGAGACAGCATCTTCCTCAGAGAGTGCAGCTTGCTGGAGGGCCACTTCTTCCATTAAGATCTGAAGTCGACGAAGCTCGTCGTGTCCTGGAGTGCCTTTTGGGATGTTGATAGCATGGGCCACCACCGTGGCCGTGATGAGATTATGACTGGGTAGTGGAAAGATGGGAAAGCCATCTCTCTTAGTCATGCGGAGGGCGTTATGAACTTGACGTCCTCGATCCCGCACGTCCCCATTGCGTTGTTGTTCCTCGAGCTGGCGAGCTAGTCGAGTTTGCTGCTCGGTGAGTTGCACCTCCTTGGCGAGAAGGCGGAGCCGAGTGGCCTCAAGCTCAGTGGAGGTTTGATTCGCAATGGGAGTTGTCGGGTTGCTGTTGTCGAAGCGAGCGTCTGGGCTGGCCATGAAGACTTCCCGAGAGGGGTGATGACTCCCAGCGCTCTCGTAATCATCCGAGTCCTAGTTGAGGACCCGCAGGAGGGACTCGATCGTGCCGACTAGCCGGGATCCTTGCTCGATGGGTGAGAACCCGAGTTCGAGCAGGAGATCCGTTCCTAGTGCGATCGGGTCTGCGAAGATGATCGCCGAAGTCATCAAGTCAGATGCGGGTCCGGGCGAAGACGGCGATGAGGTTTCTGCCGACCGGCTGGAAGCCGAGTCACAGAGTCGAAGTTCACCGAGCATGTCGGCGACGAAGTCGAACTTGCCGAAGTGGAAAGCCGTCCTAGATCATCGTTAGAGTTCTAGGGGTTGAAACTCATGATCAAGCCCGGAACAAAATTACCGTTGATGTCAGAAAAACTCATCTCGATCTGGTCAGATGAATCTGTGCACACTCCCCCTACCTGGCGTGCCAACTGTCGGTGTTTGGATCTGGCAATACTGAATATGGGGCGGCCTACGCACAACAGATCAGAATGGGTGCACTCGGGAGACAGAGATTGAGCAGGTTCAGGCCCTCGAGAAGAGGTAATACCCTATGTCCTGTAGTCAGTGAGTTGTATTGCTTGTATCCCGCGTGAGGGTGTGTGTCTATGCCTATGATCTGATGATCTAAAGCTGTAACTATGATAGCCTGATTATCTAAGAGCCTTGCCTATCCAGAGATCCCTACCCAGCCTTGTATAGGCGACCGGATTAGGGTTACAAGAGTCCGGATCGGCTTACAGATTGTTTTTCTAATCAGTTACAACTGCCGTCCGGGTAAGCTGGACGGGTATATTTCCTTGCCTTGTACTCCAAGTCGATGAGGCGCCCCCGCGTAGAAGTCGGACTCCGAGTAGTCAGCCCGGCCTACCCTGAGCCCAGAGGGCCGGATTCGTCCTCCTTGACGATACCCGGGTGCCATGCCATCGTCAATTGGCTATGTGCACCGTTCTTGGTTGTGGTTATTAACAAAACTGCTATTGGTTGGCTGCGTGGAAAAGCTGCTATGGTTGTGGGAAGTGAATATATGGCTTTGGTTGATCCAAACCATTTACAACATTTTGAAAAAATGAGCACAGGATTTCCTACAGAACAGTCATGGCCTCTTTTCGCGTATTGATGGGGGGCTTGACCATGTATAGTATTGACGATGTATAGTATAGTACCCCGTATACGAGGAGGTATTCGTATACAACCATGTATAGTATTGACGATGTATAGTATAGTACCCCGTATACGAGGAGGTATTCGTATACAATCTCCTAGATTATTGGAATAGAGTGCGTATCCGGTAAGGGTCCCAGGAGATAAGGTAATCCCCCCGTAAGGAGGGAGGACACCCCTTAAACTAGGAAATCGATCCTGACGTTTAAGGAAGCCAGAGTTCTACTCGGGCACAAGTCCATGTCCGGTACGACTCGGGGAACCCCCTATATAAGGATGAGCGATCCCATAGGGGAGGACAAGCCTTAATAGATCCACAAGCCAGAAGACATCCAGAAGCCCTAGCGATTCCCACGAGAAGACCTGCTGCCTCGAAGGAGTCGAGCCCAGCGGAACTAGTCGGATTAGTCTACGATTAGGTCTAGGATAGCCACTAACATACACCCCCTTTGTAAGATACCCCTTTCATCAATATATATGAATAGGACGTAGGGTTATTATCCTGAGGGAGGCCCAAACCTGTATAAAAGTCGGTTCCTTGTCATCAGATCCTTTGGCGGCGTGCCCTAGGGGTCCCCTACCCAACAGCGAGTATCACTATCTCACGACTACCGTAAGATCGGCGGTTTGCCAATCGTCGACAGAACTACTATAATTTTACTAGCCTACATTACTATGAGTAAAGGTTTACCTTCAGTAATCTGGCCAACAGTTTTTGAATAGCCTCAACAGCTTCAAAGTAATGGAAGTTTTGATGATAGGACTTATTGTTAGCTCAAAGGGAAGATAGCAATGACAAGGTGACTGCCAGGCGCAAGACAAGAACAACCTCAACTTGGATCGCCGTTGGATGCGACGATTCTGCAGTTTCTTGGACGATCTTGAACCCCGGGAGCTAAACCTGCACGGTAGACGTTATACGTGGAGCAACGAAAGGCGATTGCCTACTCTTGTGCGCTTGGACCGGCTATTTTGCTCCGTGGATTGGGAGGAGCTCTTCGGTGATTGCTTACTGCGGGCGGGATCTACAATGGCGTCTGATCATTGCCCGATCCTGCTACATACCGCTCTCCTCTGACTGCGTGCGTTCTGATTCCATTTTGAGCCTTTTTGGCCGAAGCTTGATGGTTTTTTTGACGTAGTTGGTATGGCGTGGTCTGCGCCCGAGCACCTGGATCCGTTGCATCGACTCGCCCACATGCTGTCCAAAACAAGCCGGGCTTTGTAGTCGTGGAGTGCGCGGAAGGTGGGCAGTGTAAAGGGGCAGCTTCTGATCGCCAAGGAGCTAATCTTTCAATTCGATATCGTGCAAGAACATCGGCAGCTCTCGGATGATGAGGCAGCGTTTCGGAAGGAGCTCAAGCTCCAGGTTCTGGGCCTAGCCTCTCTTGAGCGGACAATCATGCGCCAGCGTTCTCGTCTAACGTGGCTTGCCGAAGGTGACTCAAACACGCGCTTCTTCCAGATTCACGCACGTCACCAGCTGTGTAAGAACAATATCGTTGCTCTGGCTCATGACGGGCTTGTTGCAACATCCCATGAAGATAAGGAGGAGCTGTTGTTTAACTACTTCAGTGAGGTCCTTGGCACTGCCATTCCCCGGGCTCACGATCTTGACCTCTCTTTCCTTGGTCTTTCGTCATGCGACTTGTCGGAGCTCGACGAGCCATTCACCGAGGAAGAGATTTGGAACGCCATTAATGATATGCCACTGGACAAGAGCCCGGGGCCTGACAGCTTTACTGGCAAATTCTTCCAAGCTTCATGGTCAGTCATTAAGGCTAATGTTGTGTGCGCCATCCAGTTTCTCGTGGCGGGCAACACGGGCGGGCTATAGCAGCTCAACGATGCATTGCTGATCCTATTGCCGAAGAAGGAGGTTTCGCTTGAGGTGCACGACTTCAGGCCGATAAGCCTGGTACACAGCTTTGGCAAGTTGTGCTCCAAGCTCGTTGCCACCTGTCTAGCACCGCGGCTGCGGAGCTGGTCAAGGACAATCAATCCTCCTTCATCAAGGGCAGAAGCATTCATGACGGCTTCCACACAGTGCAGATGGCCACGAAAGCACTTCATGCACGCCGTTCACCGTTGCTGCTACTCAAGCTCGACATCGCGAAAGCCTTCGACTCCGTCTCATGGCCTTTTCTCCTGCGCATTCTTTGGCACGTGGGTTTTAGGGCGCAAACGGTCAACTTCATCTGCGCCTTGCTGTATTCCTCCACCTCCCGGGTGTTGCTTAACAATGTGCCTGGTCAGAGAATACGACACCGTCGTGGGCTACGGCAGGGGGACCCTCTGTCCCCCATGCTGTTCCTACTCGTCATGGAAGTGCTGAATACACTGCTCTGGGTGGCCGACGTCGCTAACATGTTGCAGCCGCTTCCGTGTCGCGAGATCAAGCATTGTGCGGCCCTCTATGCCAATGATTTCACGGTATTCCTATCGCCCACGGAACGTGACCTGTCGGTGATGCGAGCAGTGCTCGACTGCTTTGGTGGCACCTCTGGGCTTAATACCAATGTCAAAAATTGCTCCGCCACCCCAATACGGTGCACGCCAGTGCACCTGGCAACTATTGCGTCGCAATTTCCATGTGCCCATGTGCCGTCGTCCACTTTCCCTGCAAGTACCTTGGGCTTCCGCTGTCCTACAAGAGGGTGTCCAAGGCTGCGCTGCAACGTATCATTGACAAGATTTTCCAGCGCCTGGCCTTGTGGAAAGCCAACTTCCTAACCCCGGTAGGCCGCTTGGTGCTCATCAAGTCTGTGCTATCCTCTATCCCAGTTTACCATGCCATTGCCATGGATCTCCCGCAGTGGCTGATAACCGAGTTGGACAAGCGCATCAGGGTGTTTCTGTGGAAAGGCACCGAGTCGGTTCATGGAGGGCACTGCCTCGTCGCCTGGGACCGCGTGTGCCAGCCAGTTGAGTATGGCGGCCTCTCGGCATCATGAACCTCCGGGTGTTTGGCTGCGCCCTTCGCATGAGATGGCTATGGCAACGCCGCACCATGGACTGCACCTGGGCAGCGCTGGATGGCGAGCCGGAGAAGGCGTTGCTCCCTATGTTCCGCGCCTCAACATCCGTCATCCTTGGGGACGGCTGCCGCGCGCTGTTCTAGACAGACAAATGGCTGGACGGCTGTAGTATCGAAGATTTGGTGCCATCCCTGTTCGCCGCGGTTGTACCGCAAGCCCGCTCCACCAGGACAGTGCGCGATGCACTCAACCTGGCCACATGGATTGAAGACATCACCGGCATTCCGACGGTGAGAGTGGTCAACGAATTTCTCGATGTCCTTGACCTCCTCGATGCCCAGGGGCTAGCGGATGACGTCGCAGATCGCTTCATTTGGAAGTGGTCTACATCCGGCAACTACTCTGCCTTCGGCACCTATCGCGCCTATTTCCATGGTCGCGTTGCACGGACGTCTTTGGACGGCGGACCGGCTTGAACGTCGACAACTCCAAAATCATGGGACATGCCCTTTCTGCTCCCAGGAACAGGAGACCTCGACGCATCTAGTGGTGAATTGCGTCCTTGTCCAGCAAGTTTGGGTGCAAGTGCTCACACGCTGTGGATGCATTGGCCTCGCGCCAATCGCGACCGTGTATCTCGACGACTGGTGGACCACTTCACGCAAGCAGGTGCCCAAGGCAGCCCGCAAGGGTTTTGATTCGCTACTGCTGCTTGTCGTCTGGGTGCTTTGGCTGGAGCAGAACAATCGAGTGTTCAACGCGCGGGCCAATCCTCTGCAGGTGATCATACGCAGAATTGAGGGTGAGTGCACAGTGTGGTGCAGGGCCGGTGCGAAGGGGTTGTGTGAGTTCTGGAGATTTCAGCATTAGGGTAGTGGGCGTTGTTGTACAGCTGCTTAAGAATGGGTTTGCCCAAACCTCTATCTTAAGCGGAGCCTAGTGCTCCTTGTAATGCCACTTTTGGATTCTTCCTTTCTAATACAAGTCGGTGCGCAAAGCTTTTGCGTGTTCGCAAAAAAAAAGAGGGGACTGCCAACCAATCACTGGTATGTTACATTTCACGGTGCTATGTTTCAGAGCAAATAAGTTATACTTTTCTAGATTAGTTGTCTATCCTGCAATAAGAGCACTTACATGGAGTGATAGAAATAATATTTCCAACCTAATACATCTGCTTGGGTCATCCACCTGTTTATTATTCATTGGAGCTTTGACGGGTTAGCACGAAAGAAAAGACCATCAAGTAATAATTTCCAATTGTTCTATGTAAAGAAAACTACAAAGATTCGCACCAGACCATCGAAAATTGTTCGCCTCCTTTCCCACCACAAAACCCCCAAATGAGCGTAAGGGAACACAGGATAAAAGGGAAAATCATTACCGAAACAACAAGTTGATATATAATTTGGATTAAAACATCATTTTGTAATTCCAAAGGATGTTGAGGATTGTACCAACTTTGCTTCTGGCTAGTATGATCTAAGACACAACTACATGGTCAAGATTCAAGAATTTATCTGAATGAACTAAAGGTGAAGATTCATGGTGCAGTGGGGTCGACGAATCTATAAACATTTTGTTCCAAGTATCTTTATCAGCAGATAACATTGAATAGTAGTGCTGGTGCTGCTATGGGTTTTTTTAAACTAAGTTGTACTAGACTGCTAATCTTTTTAGAGACATAACTATTAATCTTAAATCAGTATGGTTAGTACTGGGGAATCGAGTAGTTGCAATTCACACCATTGCTTTGCTTTAAGAGTGGTGTTCGCTTCTTTGTAAAGTAGTTAAGCAGTTCTCTGTTTTGAATTTATTTATTAGTCAATCCTGATTGATTTGAAAATGGTCTCATGGTTTACTCCAGATGGTTGTTGACAGCTGAAGCTACCATCCATGGGAATCTGCTACTCTAATCTAATGACCTGCGATAATTTCTCAAGGGCTTAAATTTCTAAAACTATATAGCTTCTGATTCAGATTAATAAGGAAACAATCCAGAAATGGATGGACCGTGCCCTGATGTCTCCTGAATTATACACTTGTGTGTTCAAAATAGATAGAACCAACACTCTTCTTGATAAAACTGCATTGTCTGAGACTGAAAGTGAAAACTGTTTCAGTCTTATCATAGCACTTGACAGTAATTCCCTTTTGTTTAGGTAATAACTTTGTGAACTTCTTATGAAGTCGTTGTGTTTTTTTCACTCTTTCTCCATGGATCTCTCTTTCAGATCATCAGGACAGCCACAACCGGTGGTATCTTCTGAGGACCAAGGAGAACTGTCCATCCGCTTAGTGTTCAGAAACAGGGTTGACATATGGAGTTGTTTGTCACTTTAAAGATAGACCGAATGGAATAGCTGGTATTCTATGGTGTTATATTTTACTGTTGTACTGTGGCGATGCGGAAATGTGGCGAATTTAAGTTATATGGAGGTCATCTAAAAGGAATTTAAATATGATTGCACCTTGATGTACCTGTCATGAGCATAGGCTCCTGCTTAGTTTTAATTACTTTGTATGCGCATGTCTCTGTTTGTGAATATATTGGCACCTAGTTTTGTGAATATATTTTCTTAAATCGAAATGAGAATTGTATTCAGTTGCAGAGCTACGCTGATCTGCTTACATCTCGGTGATATCATGCAGCGTTGAACGGTATTGGAGACCTTAAAGCCCCGAGACCAGATGGAATGCCGGCAATTTTCTTTAAAAAGTTTTGGGCAGTGGTGGGGGATAAAGTCCGTGAAGAAGTTCTCCAGGTCCTCAACGGTGGTCCTATGCCAGCTGATTGGAATGCCACTACTATAGTCCTAATTCCAAAATTAAAATGCCCTGAACGACTCAAGGATCTTCGGCCCATTAGTCTCTGCAATGTCATATACAAAATCGTGTCAAAGGTCCTGGCGAACAAATTGAAAGGATTCCTAAATGAGTTGATCTTCCAAAACCAAAGTGCTTTTGTGCCAGGGAGATTAATCACTGATAACATCCTTATTGCCTACGAGATGTCCCATTTCATAAACAACAAAAGAGCGGGGAAGGATGGACACATGGCTCTCAAATTGGATATGAGCAAAGCATACGATAGAGTGAACTAAAACTTCCTTGAAGCAATGATGATCAAGCTCGGCTTTCAGAGTTCCTGAGTCCATCTCATTATGAAGTGTGTCCGTTATGTCTCCTACCAGATCAAGATTAATGGTGAGCTCACCGATACTATTATGCCCTAGCGAGGTCTGTGGCAAGGAGATCCCCTATCACCTTACCTCTTCTTGTTCTGTGCTGAAGGATTCTCTTCCCTTCTCCATAGCAGAGAAATGCAAGGCCGAATTGAAGGAATTCGTATATGTCCCAATGCCCCGGCTATCTCCCATTTGTTGTTTGCAGACGACTCTTTGATTCTTCTTAAAGCAGATAGGGAGAATGCGCTGGAGCTTAAAAGAATCCTGGATTTATATGAGGTTTGCTCTGGACAGCTGATCAATCGGGAGAAGAGCAGCGTCAACTTCAGCCACAACTGTAAACCATGGTCAAAAGGGATGTGATCCAATGTTTACATCTTGGTTCTGAAACTCGCAATGACAGATATCTTGGTCTCCCTATATATATTGGCAGATCAAAGTCTCAAACTTTCAGTTACCTCAAGGAGAAAATTTGGAAAAGAATCCAGGGTTGGAAAGAAAGGTTGCTAAGCAAGGTTGGGAAAGAAATATTGATCAAGGCGGTGGCTTAAGCAATCCCGACTTTCGCAATGTCCTGCTTTGATCTTACAAAAAGCCTCTGCGATGACATCACGGCCATGATTTGTTGATTTTGGTGGTCCCAAATGGATAATGAATGCAAGATGCATTGGCTTCCGATTAACAAGTTGGCCAAACCGAAGAGAGAAGGTGATCTGGGTTTTAGGGACTTGCATCTCTTCAACTTGGCAATGCTAGCACGTCAAGCATGGCGCCTTATTCAGAATCCTGAGTCTTTATGTGCGAGTCTGCTTCGTGCCAGATATTTCCCGGATGGAAACATTCTTGTGGCAACTACGAGCTCAGGTATTTCTTATGCCTGGCGGAGTGTGCTGAAAGGAGTTGAGCTTCTCAAACAAGGCATTATTTGGAGAGTTGGGAATGGAAGGAATATTCGTATCTGGATGATCCTTGGCTTCCACGGGGGATCACTAGGTGTCCTTCTTCTTACCGCGGCCAACATCTGAGCCATACAGTCAGTGACCTCATCTGCCCAGTTGATGGGGAATGGAACAAGGAATTACTTTTTCAGACTTTTCATCTAGATGACATCAAAGCGATCCTTAGTATTCCAATTGGAGATGGCATTGAGGATTTTACCGCCTGGCACCCAGATCCTAGAGGTTTGTTCTCAGTCAAATCAGCATACAATCTGTGCCTCACGCTAGCAACTATTCAGGCAGGGCAACCAGCTACAAGTCATACTGTAGCAAATCCAACAACAGCTAGTAATGGGATTTGGAGGAAAATCTGGAGGCTCTGTTTTCCCAGGAAGATTTGTATGTTTCTTTGGCAATTTACGCATAACAGTCTGCCTCTGAGGGTGAATCTCCAACACCATGGAATCGATCTGGATCCTATTTGCCTCATGTGCAAGAGAATGAATGAGGATGGTGGACATCTGTTCATCAAATGTAAATATGCCAAATCTTGCTGGAGACTGGCAGATATGGAGCAACTTCGGATCCAGCTCTTGGGATGTCATAGTGTTCAAGATGTCACCTCTGCTCTGCTTTTGCAACCAGCTGAACCCTTAAAGCATGCGATGGTGTTGCTTTGGAATATTTGGCATGCCCGTAATGTTGTCAATGCTGGTGATCAGGTATGCCAACCAGTTGATCTAGTGTCTAACTGTCAAAGGCAGCTGCTGGATTTTGAGGGACTGTTGCTCCAGAATTCTCCATCCCAGTCTTCTGCTAATTCCTGCTGGTCCGCTCCTCCACAAGAATACCTGAAGGCAAACACTGATGGAGCTTACTGCGCAGAGTACAGAGAAGGTGGCTGGGCCTTCTGTATCAGAGACGCACATGGCACGATCGAGGGAGCAGGTATGGGTCGTCTGCAGAACCTTGCAAGTTCTTTACATGCTGAAACAATTGCTTGTCTCCAGACTCTTCAGTTTGCGACTGAGCATGGTATGAGCAGAGTGATTTTGGAAACTGATGCTATAATCCTCAAGCAAGCCTTGCTGTCCCTGACCATGGTTTCGCCCAGCTTGGTGTTTTGTTCTGGGAGACCAAATCTCTTCTTCACACCTATTTTCTAGATTTTAAAGTTATGCACTGTAAGCGGGTTTGTAATAGTGTTGCTCATGCTCTAGCTAAACTGGGGGCTAGTTTGGCGCCTAGATCTGTTCATATCTGGCAATCTGATGTTCCGGATCATGTAATCGGTTTAGCGGCCATCGACCTCCCTGGGCCTACGATTCCGTAAAGTTCTATGATGTTGAATTCAAAAAAAAACCAAGCGCTGAACACTGCCCCATACGCGCAACGTCGGTCTCTCCACCCTCACGCTTGACCTAGGGTTGTGATGCTGATCGTGCTCCCTAGCCCACGACCCACCGCTGCGATGCTGCACATGCCGCTCCCCTGTGCCGAACCACCTCTTCCTCGGCTATAAAGCCATTTGAGCAGCGCCCGCGCCTGCCTTCCGCAACAGACACCCGTCTCAGTCCCCTGACCTCTCTCACACCACCAGCCCACACCCTCTCACTCGGTAGCTTCGCCACTGTCATTGTCTTCCACGACCAAGGTAATCACCTCCTTTTCTATTTCATCTCACTCGTTGATGATCTCGTCCATCCACTACATCCCGGAGCTACCTCGTGACCCTAGGCACCACCCACGCGCGCCCAGCACTAGCACCATTTCCTCCTAGCACCACTGCCATGAGCACCGCCGCTACATGCATACTATCACCATCGAGAGCACGACACAAGCTACCTCATCCTTAGCCTCGCCGAAGCGCCGCCAGGGAGCTTGCCCGATCCTCACGAGCATCACTGCTACTAGCCTTTTCCTGCATGAGAACCCATGCTTTACCTCACAAAAGTGGATTCCCCATGGTCTTTTACCTCTACCTGCATCATCCTTCGTCAACTTGTGTCGTCGCAGTCGTTGGAATCATCCCCGCTACCACTCCTCTGTTCCTAGCCCCATGAGCAGAGCTTCAGCTCTTTTCGTGTATGTGCAAGTTGCCTACCTTGCTAATGGGCCCTACCTGGGCCTAAGGAAACAGCCAAGCCTACTAGGATTTTTGGGCCAAACCAAAAACAGAAACAGAGAAAAAAATCCCAGCCCAAAAATTTGTAATCACTGTTCACCTGGCTTGATCCACTACTGTACCAGCTGGGTCGCCCCATTGTTCATAGCCCCGACCCGTTTACTGATCGTTAACGGGTTTCGTCATTGTCCACCTCTCTGATTCGCAATGAGTAGTACCCAGCTTGAAAATGTTCATTAGGCCTGTTGCTGCTCACCAAAAATTCAAAACACGTAATATATCCATTTTGATCATTTCAATTCCCCAAATCTATTTTTCCATATCAATGAACCGAAATTAGTGTGATACTATCATTCTTTCTAAAATTCATATCCGTCGCAACATACACGCACTCTGCTAGCTACCACTAAATGCCAGAGTGCCTTGGTTTTTAGAAATGAGGTTGAATATCTTCGTACTGTAGTTAAATGTACTGTTGACGATGTTTAGGTATGGTCCAATTGCTGTAATAACTTTGTTTTTAAACAACTTATTGCTCGGGAAGAAAGATTACAACTTCTAAGCACCTAACTCAGTATCCTCTTTGTGCTATTTTGTAACTCATATACATTGTTATACCGTAAAAGGGTGGACGTAGCTACGAAGACCTCAGCACAAATGGGGGGGGGCCAAAGGGTGAGGACGTACTCTCAACTCCGTGTCAAACTCGATGGACATGTCACATCAATGAGAGATTAGCTAAAAGGTCTCGTCATAATCTCCCTGCCGGTACACCGATGGGTGTGTACTACGCTGCGACAGCTAGTGGCAACAAGATGAGATTGTGATATATGAGTAAAGTGTACAACCTCTGCAGAGTGAAAACTAATCGATTAGCTGTATCCACAGTCACTGATTCCACATGATTCATTTCTAATGAAAATGACATGTTCTTCTCCCACTTGCTATTTTCCTCTACCCCATATCTGAAAAGTGAATAGATGGTTCGAACCAATGGACGAGTCCAGATAGGATGCCTTACTTGTATGTGTTGATTGTGGACTCTTACATTTATGAGAAACACCCCTGAGATAAAAACTTGTTTACATTTCAAAGCCGTCTTTGAAATTATTGTAGTATCTACAACCACAAGTATATTTACACAAAAGAGACATACAGTTTTCCTTTGCAGCCTCATATATCTTGGTTTATGATGTTCTCTATGAGAGGGCACGCTGGGTATGCGAAGTATTCATCGTCATGTTTTGTTATGGTGGTGTATAGAGGAATATGCTGATGCAAGAGTAGACGGAGATTATTACTACAATGATCCGAAGGAGTAGATCGTGTGGACTCCGTCGACTGTTTATGGTACGGATGGAGCCGCTTCGTATTTTAATTCTGTTATTTTTGCTGATTGTCTTAATGTCCTAAAGACATGAACTATGTAAGTCATGTGGCATATCGTAAATCAGAGTTTTATTATAACTGTGATGTGTGCAATGATAAATATTTCGTCTATTTTTATCAATTTGATTCTGGACTGATTAGAATATACACAGCGGATTCTAAAGGTTAACTCTGGACTCTCACAACATTCTTCTTCTATGTCTACATTCACGCCTCGTACTTCTTGTATAGGACCCGTCGGCACAGGTTGGGAGACTACTTCGTCTGTTGCTAGCCGATGCAGCAGTAGAGACAACTGTGTTTCCTCCTGTAGTTATTTGTAAAAATAAGAAAAGTTCACCTGTTGCAGTTCACTAAATCCACTTTACCGGCGTTTCAATAGTAGTTTGCGGCTGTCCTGCCATACACAAAAGATTCGCCACCTCAGGTGGATTTAGTTAATTATCTACTGACAATCGGAAACATGACCACATATCCTTTCTTGGGGGAACAAAAGAAATTGGGGAGAAAAGGCACTCCACGATTCCCTAGCATCTTGGACACCCAATGCTAGTCCCTCCCATCAGTCGGAGGTTTTCGTGCATGCTAGCATCCAGATCTTCTCGTCGTGTGTTTTTGGCAATCAACTCACCTTGCTCTGCTTGGGTGGGTTGTTCTCGATACCCAAAAAGTAATGGATACAACAAGCTAGTAGGCTGCTAGAGAGAAAACTATGACTCTACTCTATCGGTGTTTGGTGGGCTGTTAATGCACAGTCGTCGGACGCAGTGAAGGCACATTGTATACACGGCTGAACTGATAAAATTGGGCGAAATCCAAAACAACAATGTCGCAAATAAGGTATAAGTGATATTAGGTGAAGTGTTAGAATAGCCACTAAAAAAGTTGTACAAAGTTTTAATAGTGAATAAGAGAGTTCCCTTATGTAAGTGTGGCCTCTTCGATAAGCCACATACTTCTAATATTTAGTGTTTATTGAGTTGTGATTCGACGTGAGCGGCTCGGTCGCCCGAAATCACAATGGTGCTTTAACGTGAGTGGCACAGCCGTCACGAAGAAAAATACTAATTAAGTATAAAAAAAATGCTAGTCGGTATAGAGAGTATGCATAGATCCTCACATAGTGTGGGTAGTAAGACCCACCTCGAGAGCCATTCCTAACAAAGAATATATCTCGTAGACATGTCGACTGCTCACGTCTCTAGTTCAAGAAGACGTCCAAGAGAGGACATCATTTTATGTTTCCTCCCCAACTAACAACAACTAACAAATGGAGGGACATGCTTTGCTCTCTCATTATTTCACTCTAGTTAACCTACTATTGCCGCTGCTATTCTTCTCTGTCTCTGATGGTCTTTTCCCTCTTCAACATCTTCCTTGTCACCTGCGGCGACAGGAGGTGGTGCTTAGTTGAATCTCTTTAATATAAGGAAACCAATGGGACATATATAGGAACCCTGGTTTAAAATTCAGCATTCGCAGAAAATGAAACCAAATAAGAAAAATGTCATCAAGACAATAAGAGGGGACCTTTCTCCTAATAGCAATTATGATTTTTATATGAAAAAACTCCTATAGATAACTTGGGTAAACCATGTTTAAAATTATGACAACAAAACTAGAAAGTACCAATTGATATTCCTTTGTTGAGAAATATAAGGTGTTTGATTTTTCATATTCTCCAATGCTTTTCTACCACGATTTTCGGTCACAATTGGCTATCAAAAATAATTTAATACATAATGAAAGAATTTTGTGAGTCAAATTCATGATGTTATTTTCATATAGTTGATCTGTATTAGTATTTCTTACAACTAATGGTTAAAGTCCCATAAGATTGACTACACTGATTCTAAGGTGTTCTATATTTCTTAATAGAGGCGGTAATATAAGTTCGTAAGTATCTTGGTTTACTATCATGGTTTGCCTTGCCAACAAAATTTGGCTTCCAGTTAGTTTGGCTCCATAATTTGCCAAAGCTCGTGTGTACTCTCGCATTTTCTTTATTCTAATTTGGCTCGCAATTGGTTTACCTCAATTTTGGTAAAATAAAGGGGTTGTTTGGTTCCCAGCCACAATTTACCACATCTAATCTTAAGCGCGCCACAGATTTGTAGGTACATATTTGTTTTGTACCGTAGTTGTGGTTTGTCACATCTTATTATGTATATAGTCCACATGTCAGATTTAAATTTTTACTAATTTGTCACATCTTATTATGTATATAGTCCACATGTCAGATTTAAATTTTTACTAATTTTTGACACATTTATAGCTAAAATTTTATTAGCTATACTTTGTGACAAACCACAATCTATTTAAGATTAGTTATGACATTGTTAACCTCGAATCAAACAGGTCCACAGAGTTTAACGGTAAATCAAGCAGGCTCTTCGTGCACGTTAGTTTAACGGTAAATCAAGCAGGCTCTTCGTGCACGTTAGTTTAAAAAAGACATTCAGTGACCTAATCTTGTCCGCAAGTGATCTTGTGTTGTTCACAGTTTGACGAACGGCCCAAATCGATGTACGTAAAACCCTAATTCAGATGCACTACAAAAAAGAAAGACCGGTTCCTGATGGTAAGCGCAACAGTAGAGCAGCTGCTGGGGTCAGACTGTCACAGCCCTGAGTGGTTTCTTTTGCGGCTCTTTTGCGTTGTCAGTCGCCCATTAGTTGTATTCAGAATCTCTGAATTGAGTATTCTATCGTGGTTGGTGCACAAACCGATGTAGGTTCATTTGGCTGCCGAATGGCTTGTTCAGTCTTGATGAGAGCTAGGACGAGATTTCACATCACAAATTAATGTGTGTCTTTTTTTCTGAGCGCACATGCGATATTTTAAAGAGACGAAAATGAGTTATTGACTCCCTTCGTGCATAAATGCAAGTTATATTTTAATCTATTAAAATAAAATTTTACTAATTAATTATTTTATTAGTGTGACATGTTATTGATATCATTAGATTTATATTCAAAAGTACTTATTTATGATTTTGATCTTGTATCACATAAAATATATATTAATAGAATTATTATTGGTTAAAATCTTGTCTTAACTAATTAAAATATGTCTTAATTTCTAGATGGAGGGAGCGGTACAATACCATTTTAGCACCGGACGAAAAGTGTACCATTTTAGAATTGGATAGTAGGAGCATTTTTTACATATGTAGGTGTGCATTTAATTTTCAGATTAACCAAATCTAAGGGCATCTTCAATGTATTATATCTTATTGCATTAAATAACTATCTAGATACAACCTTCTCAATGGCTTGTATCTTAGTGATATTTCTAAAAGGCTTTCATTTATTATATTTTATGATTAATACTACCATTTTAACCTTATAACTATTATGGCATAACTCTAGTACATAGTAGTATGTGTGTGAGCCATATAAGATCACTCAAAAATAATTTGAATTGATTACACCGCTAAGATCCATCTCTAGATTAAGAGACTACTTCTCTCTCTCTTTCATAATTACGTCCCACATAAGCTTTTTGCCTATGTGGCATAGATTAAGAGACGGCTGAGGTGGAGCATTGAGACTGCCCTAAACATTCATTGACAAGGGATGCGTCTCGTGGGAGAAGTTAAACATTTGCATTTGGCTTTCATACACTTCCTTCAGTCAATACTCAAATGAGCTTACTGAGGTAGTATTAGTATATGTAATGGTAATAAAATTTTATTTGCTAGCTTATTGGTTTAATTGATAGGGATTTACTACCTTTCTAATATTGACGTAAGCTACCAATTGTTTACTTCTACGAAATTCAGAAGATGAAAATTGGACTTGACCTTGCTTGATTGCGTTCAACAAAAGTTCTATTCTACCATGGTTCCGGGAAAAAGCAGTAAAGATGTCAACAATGTGGGGTAAGCTGTTAAATTTTGATGGTATTATGATGGATTTGGTAAATATGAGCTAACCCTTTCACGTGTTCATTCTAATTTCAAATTGTGCCCGTGAGTCTCTCTGCATCATTCAACTTCTAACAATACATAGTTTTGTCTTTCTAAAAAAAAATTGTATATTCTCCGGTGACAGTTGTATGGTGTATGATGAATCCTAACTATATGATATCTCAATTGGCATTATATTTACTCGTAGTGGATTTTGTAAATAGCCTACGCCCATTTAATTTTTGCATCAAATTGATCATCTTTGAGTAATTAAACAGCCAAGTAGCTTGTCAAGTGCCAGAAGTACACACAGGATTCGTCCATCATGCCCTGCACTGGCTAATGTGCCAGCCTAGTACGTTTGGGTGTTTGCCCAGTGTATCAAAAGGCCAAGTCCCATCACATGCAACGCACACGGGGTCACGTCACGGGCTCGCAGATCATCTATCCCCAACCACTAGATATATCGTAGTCATCCTAATGTTATTCTGCGTCTCTCTCCGGTGTGGCCAACTTTGCAGCGGCGGTATATGCCATTGGTGGTACCCTAATACCTAAAAAAATATACTAATTGATTAAGATAAGATTTTAACTAATAATTACTTTATTAGTATATAGTTTATGTGATTAAAAATACTTACTTATAATTGTGACTTTATATCACATAAATTACATATTAATAGAGTAATTATTAGTTAAAATATTATCTTAATCAATTAAAATATGTCGTACATTATAGAATGGAGAGAGTATATACCAATAGTAAATGTTTACATAGATTATTAAACTAAAAACAACATACATTTCGAGTCTTTATCGCCATCACCCACGATCGCTAATGAATTTATGGTTTGGGGTCATGGGATTCGAGAGAAGGGAATGGGGGAATTGACAATGGAGGCTTTGGGAGAAGGCGTATAACCATATGAATCGACGCCTACGGGTTCACCGTAGCTGGCAATTGGATCGAGCTATGGTTAGGAGCTCAGAGATCGAGATAAGGATAATTTTATTGGTTATTGGGGTGTGCAGGTGGAATTGACACGGAGAAAATCAAGGATGATTAAGACTAAGTAAGTGGTGTCTACAAACTTTCCGTGGGTAGAGACCGTCCCTTGGATCACGATCCGACGGTATCGTTTTGGGTGTGCACATGATATGTTGCTCCTATAATTAGAAACTTCATTTATAGCACGAGAGAAATAGCAAATATAACACCACGAGTTAAGCCACTTTCCTTATCGGGCTTAGTAGCCTCGGAAAGACTAAACGCTCGCGGCTCGCCGTGGCACTGCACAATAGGTTGGTTAATCGGTTTGATTCCTAATGATCATAAGAGCATGGAGAACGAGGCATCTTTTACGGTACATCATACTACTGTTTGAAGGAGTAGTATAGAAGCACATGGACCATTGGATTAATAGGTAATCTAGATATTTATCATTTAAATTTTTTTCTCTTAGGGATGATTTGATCCTTCTCTGATAATTATCCAGTTTTTGCTGCCTCTAGTTCAGTTGCCACCACCTTCATGGCTTTCTCTAGCTGATTAAGAAGTAGTCAGTAGACGATTGTGCTGAAACTCAATATGCCCTTCAAAAATGGAAGACTTGGTTGTTGGTTCTTATTTACTCATATATGCTTAGTAACATATTAGCCATCCAATGCCCGTTACATGTCGGGGGGCAGAGTACAGCTAGATCCATCCGCAGAGAACATGCTAAAAAAACCAACTTTTATTAGAATAATAAGATGAAGCTTATTGTAATTGCTTATCGAAAAGATGACAAAAGAAACGATTGTATGAAAATGGGATTCATGCTTTGTACCCTCGGTGTAAAATTGAAAAGAAACATGACCAGACCAATCACAATGAAACATGGATAAATTATTTGCAACATGTGTAATATGTAAGACATTGAAAGCTTTCCGTGAGTTAACTGGTTGTCATTGTTTCATAGTGTTGTACTTGCCCCAGCACTTTTTATTTCACCTTGTTCATAAGCTCTTCTCAAGCTAAATCTGAAGGTTTATCGTACTATGCTGATGATATTGCACAAATGCCTGTGATCTCGCAAAAGAACGAATAATAAGTCTTTCTGGTACATGCTCTTTGTCTCAAGTCAGATCTGATATATTCTTGCTTGTCTTGCCATTTATCAAGGTTTCAATCATTTACCCTATTTTCTGGTTCAGGATAGACAATGCACTATGGTGGCACCGGAATTCTAGGCCGCCATCTGTTTCACTTCCTGTAGTATACTGATTGTCAGCTAAAGTCTCTAGTATATCAGCACTCAGCGGGCCCTGCATCCACTGGCTAACTGTAGGTGGCCTCCCCAACGGCGGCTGCATTGGTGGTCATCGATCATTCAATCTTACCTCATGTGAGCAATCAAGCAGCCAACAATCCGAGAGAGTTCAGAGATTCAGAGGGAACGATCCCAATAATCTCCTAATCATCGTTCCTAATAGCATGTACGAACTCTTGTTCACAGACCCTAAGGTGTTCCTTCAGTCTTGTCACTGCCTCTTTCTACCTCTGCCTCCGCTTGATCGGTCTCGCCGACGCCAAGCCTCTCACGCAGGCGGTGCGCCTTCTCCTGAAGCCGCACATTCTCCCGGACCACCACGGGTGCCTCACCTCCGAGTGGTTCAGCTCCACGATCAGTCGCCGGTTCGCCGTGCGGAGCTCTGTGACGCGCGACGAAAGTTCTTCTACCAAAGGAATGAATTGTTGTCCGTTCATTATTTCCAATTTTGCCCCTCAATTTCATATACTATTCTCATACTGCTCAAGCTAGATTATATATACTGCTCATAAAAATCAGCAGTATAGATTGATCCCCACCATTAAATTTTTCTAAATGGACGGTTCATATTTAGCCGTGGATATTGTAAAAGCTCCCATACGAAAAGGTGCGATCTAGCGAGATCAGGCTAAGGAGCGTTGAAGGAAGAGGATATTGAGTTGTATCTAGTTCATATATGCAATACTAATTGTAGACTAACTTGTTTGGTACCTCCTTTTTGGTGGAGAGGTATCAGTACCTCTTGGTACCTTCCATGAATAATTCAAAAACTCATATAATAAAGCCTAACTCGATTAATTGATGCTATATGCGCATCAAATCATTTTTTCGGTAACCTTGGCTTATCAAAAAATGATTCAAAACCATGCCACTGGATTCGTATGACGATCATGTTTTTAGACTTCCATATTGCCAAGCAAGTATGCTTTTGTTCGCATGTAAAGTGCACCGAATTGTTTTAACAGAATTGCTATACACCCGTAGGCATAACTTTTTTGCCATCTCAGTCAATTTTTTCACTATTTGATTTGATCCGATATCCGTGTGCATCTTTCCTTATCTCTCACATTTCTCTTTTCTAACTCTCTTCTGCAATCTCCTTTCTCCTCTTCCTCCTTGACACCCTGCCAATTTCTCATCATCGCCGCTGCCAATCAACACCACTGACCACGCTCCAGCATCCCCTCCTCGACTGAATTGATAAATCCGCACGGTCACCTCACCCCTCTGCCCTTGGTTGCGCTGCTACGGCGAACCCTAGCCTCGCCGGGATGCTCTCTTCTTCCGCTTCCTCATCGTCAGCCGTCGTCTTTTCCTCCTTCCTCGTTGATGTAACTAATACGCCGCCTCTAATGGATTGGTATGCCACCAATTTATTTTTAATTTTCTCATAGGTTCTTGATTTTCTCTGTGTTTTCTTCTACCTCTTCCTTGTCACCGGACGGGGGTTTCTTCTTCTTCCTTGTCGCTGGTGAGGTATTCTTCTTCCTTATCACCGTGGATGGGTACAACACTGGATTTTCCCTAGATTTTGGGGGTTTCCCTGTGTTTTATTCCTTTTCCTCGTTGCTACTTTGCTTGCCGGGAGGTGGAGGGTGTGCAGCGGTACCAGTGGAGGAGGAGGAAACTGTGGGCGATGGCTCGCCAGTGGCAATGTGGACGAGGTGATGGTGCGGTGGTGGATAGGACCATAGTGAGGTGGAGTGAGGAAGGGGATGTGTACCCAATCTCTTGTTTTAATCGTACATAGTTCAAATGGTGTCATCTTGGTGTGACATAACTATTTTTTCCTAGACGTAAACATGCACACGTTAGAAAGGATATCAAATGTTTCATCTCCTTACTCCATGCTTCCCGTGTCTAAGGTCTAAAAGAAATCTATTCTACATGTAGTGAAGGGCCTATAGAATAGGAACATGTAAAATTTGAAGATGGCACACATACTTTCAAGTCCAAATGATATACTCAAACAACGGAATCTATGAAGACAAAAGGGATCTCAGTGCAAAACCAATGAAAACTTCCCTAAACTTGCAGGCATAAAAGGTAACAATACAAATATTTCTCGCTATATTTTCAATCCAGCCAATCTAACAGTCGTGACATTACTGAGAATACCATAACTACACGAAGGAAACTTAAGTTATTCCATCTACCAAAAGGTCAAAACAGAGTACAAAATCATAGAATTATGGAAAGAAATCAGTAGAAAATCAATACAACCTGTTTTTAAAAGAAACATCCCGGTAGCCGCCAGCTAAGCGCGCACGCAGCCATCTCAAGGGGGAAAGAGAAAAAAAAAGCCGCCCCCAGCCGCAAGTGGAAAGCGCGGAGGGGCACAGAGAAGAGAACACGCTGCAGAATCATTAACTCCTAATCTCTCTCCCCCTGACAATTTTAACGCCGAAATCGCGCATTTACTTGCTTTACTAATCACGCTTAGCGATTTAGTCTCCTCCCCAGCCCACCACCTCTTCTTCTTCCTCCCCCTGCTGCTCCCTTTCCCCCCGCCCCCTCCCCGTCCGAATCCGCAGCTCCAGAGGGCGACGCCGCGGCCGAGGAGCCGGAGTTGGACGCCGCCGCGCGCACTGTGCCGGATCTTCCGCCGCGATGGAGGCGATTGGCGCGTGATTTTCCGGGAGGCGCGAGGGTCGTGCTTTCGCGGGGGATGGCGCCGCCAGAGGAGGCCGGCGGCGGGGAGTTCCCGGTGGGGATGAAGGTGCTGGTGGTTGACGACGACCAGACGTGCCTCGCCGTGCTCAAGAGGATGCTCGTCCAGTGCCGCTACGACGGTGAGCGGATTGCCTTGCCCCCGACCCGCCTTCTCCTTCTTTTCTCGCTCGCTGTGTTGTGGTATCATGCTGCTCTGGTGTGCTATGATTGGTTGCGTGGAGCCGCTTGTTGAAATAAGTTTCGACGTTTCGTAGTTATGTTTTGTGTGTTGATTTGCCTGGGGTTGGAAAGGTTGTTGCTTAGGAGTTTGATTTGCTCTTCTCGTGATTCTGGGGAACTTTTAACGCTCTTGTAATTCTCTGTTTTTTGAGAAATTGTGCTCCTCTTTCCCGGTTTTCTGTATCTGGGAGTGGATTTGTGACGTATATTTGCCTAAGAACTGGTGATTGTGTTGGAGATCTGAGTGGATTCGTTGTACGAGGAAAAAAAACCTGAGCAGGCTCATAGCTACTCTTGCTGATTGCCAATTCGATGTGCTTTAGTCTTATAAGCAGAAGTAAGATTTGGACGATTCATTCGAGCTCCGAATTATGATTCTAGTACGTAACAAGACGTACAATGTCTTAGGAATAGATCGTCTTTTGACGGGAGGAATAGATAGTTGATGCACCTACGACCTATCTTTGGCCCTTTATTATCCTGGTAATATTAGGTTAGGCCTAATGAGTGCAAATTGTGATGTACACTTCGGTTCTTTTCGTGATCAGGAAGTTAGTACAGGTGCTATGCATCACCTAATCAGGGTTATAACAGGATATCTTCCGCGCAGTTAGTACTGCTGCAAATGCAACACACTGTTAATATGAACACAACAACGATGAAGTGCTTCATCTGTAGGTTGCAAGCATATATGGAATCCGTGTTCTTTAAAATGTTGATATTTGCTTCTAGTTTCCACTCCGGCCCCAAATGCACACACGTGTACATTACACACTCAGGGAAAAATAAAGAAGAGAATCAGGCTCCTGATTTGGTTGTGGTGCTATTATTACCGTCACTTAATTTTTCTATTCCATACATGGTGTATTTACTAGACATTCATACCGGTAGCTTGCCCGAGGAGCTTCAAGACTAAAACTGTTGGTGGTTGTACTTTTTCCCACACTGTTACTGTTTCATGAATGCTCGGTTGCTAGATATAGGATCTGAGATATTGACTGTATTAAGCATGAGAAACTATAGGACTTGATTTTCTTATCCACTGTTGTTCCAGTTGACTGATTTCCCTGCTATAAAAGAGGGCACATTAGAACATTATGCACGCCCATGAACATATCAGAGCACCTACATCTGAATATACATGACTTATACATCACGCTGTGATGCATTGTGCTGTTATTGTGATGCAATGCAATAGTAGGTAGCTGTCTCATATTTGGTGTTGCTGTATGTCCTCCAATATATGCTTCTTCATTCTTTTCCTTTTTGCTTCTTATATCATGCTGCATGCTATACTTTTAGTTTTTTATTGCTTCATTTTGTTTCCACCAAACAGGGGGATTTATTGATTTTTCCTTGTGAATATATTTAATCACAATTCAGTCATATAATCCTTTTTCTTTTCATGTGCAGCAACAACTTGTTCTCAGGCCACAAGAGCATTAACTATGCTGCGAGAGAACAGGGGTGGTTTTGATGTCATTATTAGTGATGTTCACATGCCTGATATGGATGGATTCAGGTTACTTGAACTTGTAGGGCTTGAGATGGATCTTCCAGTTATTAGTAAGCAAATTTATTATGTACCATTCAGTATGTTAAACTCTTAGGATTGGAAGGCGATACTAAAACTTGATAAAACTGCAGTGATGTCTGCTGATTCAAGGACAGATATCGTAATGAAAGGAATAAAACATGGAGCATGTGATTATTTGATTAAACCAGTCAGAATGGAAGAGTTAAAAAACATCTGGCAACACGTTGTAAGAAAAAAATGGGTTGGAAACAAGGAGCATGAGCACTCAGGCAGCCTAGATGATACAGATCGGAACAGGCCAACCAATAATGATAATGAATATGCTTCCTCTGTAAATGATGGAGCTGATGATAGCTGGAAATCTCAGAAAAAGAAACGGGATAAAGAAGAGGATGACAGTGAACTGGAAAATGGTGATCCTTCTTCTACTTCGAAGAAACCAAGAGTTGTTTGGTCAGTCGAGCTCCATCAACAATTTGTAAATGCAGTTAATCACCTTGGAATAGACAGTAAGCTTTTCCTACCTGCTTTTGTACTTATTTTTATCAACTTTAATGTTCAGTAGTAGTATATTATAGTGATAGATTTTGCCAATTAAGTGCCTTCTAGATTGGTTTTATTGAGTAAGTTTGGTTACCGTTCAACACCTGAGCTTTAGAAGTATGCCAAATCTCCCCACTTTCATGTTTCATTTTATTTTTAATTTTTGTACAGAAGCTGTTCCCAAGAAAATTTTGGAGTTGATGAATGTCCCTGGTTTAACTAGGGAAAACGTTGCCAGCCATTTGCAGGTTTGATTATGGCCTTCGATCTTGGTACCATTTTTAGTATCCTTAATGAGCATGATGTACTGGACTTAATGTTTACTGATAACCTTTGGAGCATTTTTACCGTTTTCTATAAGAATGTTTCTACTTATGTACATTTTACACCTCAATGTCCTCAACTCAAAGAATTTACTCTAGTTTAGACAGCAATACAAATTAAGGGCTTTCTCCCAGAGTTAGCTCAGAATGTCAGGAACTTACGCTTTAATGTCTACAGTGCTGCTCCACTCTTTTCTTTGTAAAATCTAACTGTATCAAGTCCTAGATTGTTTACGGAAAACTTTATTGTGAAAAGTGTGTGTGGCAGGTTTCGTTCCATATGAAATGGAACCGGGGGCAAGATCCCTGTGAATCTAAAAAGATAAATATTGTAAGAATACAAATTAACCTTTTTTAGTAATATTTTTGTAGATGTCTGGCCAGAAGCATTGTTTTGATGCTGACATGTCAGCCATCTACCTTGTTTTTGAAATTTTCAAACTTGAAGATGAAATTCCATTAGTTCCACCAGCTTCTATTGCTTGATGTATGTTGAGCCCAAAACTATCCTTATTGTCCTCAGATTTTTCATATTGTAGGACCTGTTTAGTTCATATTCATCATAGAGCAGTTAAAGTTACTGTTTGTTTTTGACCAACCCATATGCTGGGCTGATTTCCTTGCAGTAACTTCATGTTTTTCAGTTATACAAGATAATCATGGTGCTAAAATGCAAAAAGAATTCTATTTGCAGAAGAGCATGTTTTTCAGTTATACACGATAATCATGGTGATAAAATGCCTCTTTTTTTTTCTATTTGCAGAAGTTCAGATTGTATCTGAAGAGAATAGCTCAGCATCATGCAGGAATAGCTAATCCATATTGTGCGCCTGCTTCTAGTGCTAAAGTCACCTCATTAGGAGGACTTGATTTCCAAGCTTTGGCTGCTTCAGGTCAGATCCCTCCTCAAGCCCTGGCTGCTTTGCAGGATGAGCTCCTAGGGCGACCCACAAGCAGCCTGGTGTTGCCTGTAAGGGACCAGTCATCTTTGCGACTCGCTGCAGTCAAAGGAAACAAGCCCCATGGAGAGAGAGAAATAGCATTTGGTCAGCCCATATACAAGTGCCAGAATAATTCATACGGGGCATTCCCCAAAAGCAGCCCTGCAGTTGGAGGAATGCCTTCCTTTTCAGCTTGGCCCAATAACAAACTTGGGATGGCAGATTCAACCAGCACACTGGGAAATGTGAATAATTCGAGTAGCAATATAGTGTTGCATGAATTGCAACAGCAGCCAGATACCATGCTGTCAGGAACCCTTCACGCTCTAGATGTGAAACCTTCTGGCATAGTTATGCCCTCTCAGTCATTAAACACTTTCCCAACTAGTGAGGGTCTCTCTCCTAATCAAAATCCCTTGATTATACCTTCTCAATCGTCAGGTTTTCTAACAGCCATTCCTCCATCCATGAAGCCCGAGTGTGTTCTCACAACTTCTCAACCATCAAACAGTTTGTTAGGTGGGATTGATCTGATCAATCAAGCTTCAACCAGTCAGCCTTTGATTAGTAGCCACGGAGATCTTCCTGGTCTCATGAACCGTAACTCAAATGTGATACCTTCACAAGGTGTAAGTAATTTTCAAACTGGGAATGATCCGTATCTGGTTAATCAGAATTCTATGGGGGTGGGCTCTAAACCACCAGGTGTTCTTAAGACTGAGACCACTGACTCTCTTAGCCAAAGCTACGGCTATATCTGTGGTAGCACTCCTATGGATTCTGGCTTGCTCTCTTCTCAGTCAAAAAATGCACATTTCAGTTTTCTGCAGAGTCCGAATGACACCGGTGGCTGGTCTCCTTTGCAAAATATTGATGGTTATAGAAATACTATTGGGCCAAGTCACCCAGCGTCCAGTTCATCTAGCTTTCAGAGTTCCAATGGGGCCCTTGGGAAATTGCCTGATCAAGGACGAGGAAAGAATCTAGGGTTTGTTGGGAAAGGCACTTGCATCCCAAACCGCTTTGCAGTGGATGAGATTGAATCTCCAACTAACAGCTTGAGTCACAGCATTGGAAGCAGTGGAGACATCCCCGACATTTTCGGATTTAGTGGACAAATGTGAAGGCTTCTTGAAATTGTAAGTAGGTAAGCATCCTTTCCTAATCTTGGTGGCAGATATATTGCTTCGGTGCAATCTCATCGTTTCAACTTACTGATTTAACTCAACCAAATCCTTATTCATCGTACTCTCTCTTTGGACAAGAATAGACTTGGTCAGCTTCCAAGCTATCAACACCTTGGTTTCCCTATCTATTTGAACTTTAGACATTTGTAATGATTGTCAAACACTTGCATTGTTTTACCTGTTGTCTATCTGTACCGATCCTACTTAAGTAGTAGTTATTTTCCTTTCTCAACTTGAGCACAACTCTGCCAGCTAATCTAACCATACCTTATTATCAATCCTAGTGCATTATATTCATTAATTAATTGGGAAATTTATATTGACTTTGTATTTTCTCTTTTTTGCCTGATGCAAGAACACCATTATTTGGTTTTACAGTATAACTAAACACCTGTTTTCTTACAGAATTGTTTGCCTTGGCAGGGTAATCACTGGAAACAATTTAGTGGTTTGATGAATGGTTGCTCGCATGTTCATTTCATCTTTTTTCCTCTGTAATTTGTTTATAAAGGGAATAATTTATGTGACAGCATGTGGAATCTTGGTTTATAGAAGGTTGTTCGGTTTAAAGAACTTTGAATTATTTAGTCCCATGTGACATAGCACCTTGGCCCTAGTTCATTTTTTGTGTGTATAGTTGAGTTATTCTGTAGAATGTTCGCTGCTCGTCTAACTCCGATGTGGTTTCTGATAGTGGAAATCAGGGAGCCTATGTCTCTCTCTCTCTCTCTCTCTCTCTCTCTCTCTCTCTCTCTCTCTCTTAAAAGCCTGCTCGTCGTAGCACTTTCTTAAAACAGTTATCCCTGGCATTCATCGAGACTGAAATATGTGCCTGTATACCTCAGTGAAATTCGCTTTCTGAAATACATGTCCCAGTCAATTTTCCGGTTTCATGGATGAAGTGTTCACTAACTTTATTATATGTTTGGCTTTAAGTTGCAACATAAAGCCACACATATGATAGATGAAAAAAGAAAGTAAATTTTACATTATGTAAAAGTATGCATGCATCTGCAGTAGAAAATCAGATACAGAGAATTTGTACACATTGCCATAGATGTAGGGTGAGAGAAGGGTACAACTTAATAGGCACTCGCCCTTCAGTGATACGGTTTGCCTTTTCCGGTTTATAGGAGTAATCAGATGTGTTAAAGTATAACTAGGAAGCAAAGATTGAGACAGCAATTGAACACACGAGAGAATAATTTCTTGTATTGATCTTTGGATGATGTCAGATATATATACAATCTGAAATGACAGCATCTTGAAATGTCATTGGCAACCGCTAATGACGGTTGTTTAATTGATCACAAAGCGACGTGTCATTCCAATGGGACATGTTAGTTCACAACACTCCCCCTTGATCAATTTTACGTTTATATAAAGAGCATTTGCAAAACTCCTCTAAAACCCTGTGGGAAAAATATGAAGAGAAAATGATATGACATATATAGTGCTTGTATCAATATTGCCTCATTAAAAACTTTTTTATGAGAAACCATTTAGGAAAAACTCATAAAGGAAAATTGTGCAATATATATAATCTGATAATCATTATCAGGTTATATTTTAGGAGTTTACTCCCCCTGAACCTTACAAATCTTGAATTTGCCTCATACCAATTCCATAAACATATTTTTCGAATAAAGATGTTGGTAGAGATTTTGTGAATAAATCTGCAAGATTTTCACAAGACTTAGTTTACAAAATTTCTATTTCTCCGCTTTTCTGTAATTTAGGAGCAATGTGATTTGTGATATTGCTCTTGATATAACCTGATTGCATTTGTGTGATACAAGCATAATTATCTTCGTAGATAATAGTAGGTGATTCTGAGAAACCAATTTCACCTGACTGTTGTATGTGGTTAATCATTCTTCGAAGCCATACACACTCATGTGATGCTTCATACAATGTAATTATTTCAGAATGATTAGTGGAAGTAGCCACTAAAGTCTGTGTCAGGGTTTATTTCCGGCAATACTGAATATAGGGCAGCGTGAGCACAGCAGAATCAGATGGGTGCACACGGGAGACAATGTTTGAGCAGGTTTAGGCCCTCACGGAGAGGTAATACCCTACGTTCTGTGTTTGGTGGATTGAATTGACTGTATCCCGTATGCAGCAAGCCTTTGAGGGCAAGACTCAAGGTTGCTTGGGGTAGGGTTACAAGAGTCCAGATCGGTTTACAGATTGGTTCCGAATTAGTTACAACAGAATCCGGGGTTGCCGAATGCGTTCTTATCTCTGTCTTGTACTCCAAGTCGATGAGGCGCCCCTGTGTAGAAGTCGGACTCCGAGTAGTCGGTCCGGCCCACCCTGTGTCCAGAGGGCTGGATTTGTCCGCCTTGACGATACCCGGGTGCCACGTCATCGTCAGTAGCCTCCAAGTTCTTCACGATCTGGCTGCTGTTTGCCTTCTTTTCTGAACAAATTTCCCGAGTGGCCTCCGTTTGAGCACACCTTCTGGTTGTTTGCAAGAAGATTGTGAGGGACTCATAGTACTCCTGTGGAAAAGACAATAACAAGCCGAGTAATATTCACCCATAGGGCCAGAATATTATGGCAAATGAGGTAATAGCGGGTAAATCCTGGTGGTATCCGATCTATCCTGGTGGACAGAGACCGGCTGATAGCCCTGCGTGGGACATACCATGAATCCCGACTGAATTTTCAAGTAGCATCTGGTTTCCCGAGTGGCTCGAGTCCAGCTAGTGTCCCTCTGAGGGAATGCCTCCGAAATTCACGTTAGAACCAGAACACAAGTTACGGTGCATAGGTTCCCGAGTGACAAAGCCTGATGTCCGGATATTCCACTGAATCCGAAAGTTCTGGATCCTGAAAACCCCGGAGCGAACTTCGCGGAAAATCCGGGTGGAGAAACCGGTGGCTCCGAGTTGCTCGGCGTCTGACTTGTGGCCTGCGGAAGGCGCACCATAACTACCCTTCACTCGGGTGTACCCAAGTGATTGCGTTCCTGCTTGAGGCCAACCTTTGAAACCCTTCAAAACCGTAACGTCCGGTCCCGAGTTTATCGGTAACCGGCTTGTGGCTTACGGAAAGCACGCTACAACGGTTATTTATGGGGGTATATTCCGAATGGCTATTTAACCCCGGAAGGCCAACCGTCAGATCCCCTTTCATTTAAACGGCGCGAACCGCGGCAAGGCCACGTCGTGAGAGCTGAAAAGCCACGATGTGGGCCGCTTACGGCGCTTGGTGGAATCTGAAGGGGCGATTTATGGGCGCGAAGAAGTCGCGCGCGTGCGGAAGCGGGGGAGTCGCGCCGCCCGAACCGTTCCCTTTATAGGGCCGGGGGGACGGTGAGATCCACTCACGCCTTCCAGAGCACGCTTCATTCCCTTTGCGCCTAAATCCCTTTGTCTTCCTTCGCTCCCCACTGGTTCGAAAGCGCCGCCATACCAAAACCCTAGCTCCACTCCGCTGGCATTGGATGCAAGCCCCGATTGGGAAGCAGATCCAACCGAAGCAGAGGAGGACACTTTGGTGTGGAGATTGTTGAGTGAGAAGGACTCTTCTGCCGATCTGATGGCCCCTTGGATCAAATCGACGGCGACTGAAATGCGGCTGAAGACTCTGGTGAGGTCGGGAGTGCTGCCGTCGAAGGAGTTGGTCGAGTGGCGCGCTGCCGCGGGGGAGACGACCCCTACCCCAAACACGGGCGAAATGGTCGTCCACGGCTCCTTCTTCGAGCAGGGCTTCTCCGTGCCCGTCCACCCTTTCCTACGAGGATTATTGTACTACTATCGGTTAGAGCTCCATAACCTCAATCCCAACAGCATGCTTCACGTCTCGTGCTTCATCACGTTGTGCGACTGCTTCCTCGGCATCCCGCCGCATTTCGCACTGTGGAAGCACCTCTTCGTCGTGAAGCCGCAGCCGAGCAGAGACAGCCCGGCCGTGGTGGGAGGCGCCGGATTCTAGTTGAGGTCCGGAGCGGCAAAAAGCTACTTGGCCCTGCCGATGCAGACCTCCAACAAGGGATGGCACGCGAATTGGTTCTACTGCGCCAATCCCGCGCTGTCGCTCCCGGCGTTTGTGGGTCTGCCTCCGGAGGTCAAGCCGAGCTGGTCTGAACCGCCGCTGGACCGAGAGCAGGATGCGATTACGGTCCTGATGGCTTCAGCTTGCTGAAGCAATCCAAGCTGGGGTCACCGGGGTCATCGTCGTTTCGACCTTCATCCGGTGGCGGGTGCAGCCCGCGAAGCTGAGGGCTCTCCCAATGTTTGAGTATGCCGGCGACGAAGACCCGACCCGAGAGTCCGCCGAGGAGCTCTCGGAGGATGCCGTCCGATGCCGAGTCGAGAAGCTCCTGGCGCAGGGGACAGATCTGGACATTTCTGGACGGCCGCCACCCTTCAGCAGGTCGAACCCCCCGAGCTGGGTGAGTGACCGACTCCCTAATTCTTTTTGTTGGTCGTGACGTCAAGTCTGACTCGGGTGATGTTTCTGTTTTCCGAATTCTCAGATTCTTTTCGGCTTCAGCTCCGACGTGCCTCTTCCGAAGAAAGAGGTCTGGAACTAGCTGCAGTACGCCGACATCCCCAGCGGCGGGACACCGTCGCAGGGGACAGCTGGCGCGTCTTCCTCTGGAGCCGGGTCTTCGAAGAGGAGGGTTCTCGCCGCAGCGGCCCCTAGCGCTCCTCCGCTGAATGCACCGGCCTCGGAGGAGGAGGAGGAAGATGAAGATGACGTCCTGCTCCGCTTTTGAAGGAGTCGGGTGCCGCCTGTGGGCGCTGCCCCGGGAGGACAAGGTGGCTCCTCCGCCCGTCCAGACCCGGTGGCGCCGACTACCACCCCACCTGGGGCTCCTCAAGCAGCCGAAGATGAAGCCCCCTCCAGCTGGGGGGAGAAACGGACGGCCGACGTCGCTTTCGGGGAGTAGAGCAGCTTCGCGGCCGGCCTTGGCGGCCGACTCGTCGAAACAGCCGGCCCCGGGGCCCAAGAAACGTACTCCTGTTCCTCGGTCCGCCAAGTAAGTGGTTTGGTGAATATTTCTTCACTTTTGTTTTTGCTTTCTGAACTGACGAGCCTGAGCACTTCTCTATAGGGCGCAGAGGTCGGGGGACATCCCCAAGGTATTGCCGAGCGCCTCGATGTCCGGCCAAGGCAGGAACCCGCCGGAGCCAGATGTCCAGCCTTCGTCTTCTCCGAGGGCGGTTGCGACTTCATCCCCACGGCCTTCTCCCAGGCGGGATGGCGCGCCTATGGCCCCGCCTTCTGCTCCGCAGCCGGAGGAGCCTCCCGGCAAAGTGCCGGCCTCGGCCATGTCAGGGGGCGCGGGTCCGAGTTCGGGAGCCTCTGAGGGAGCGGGCCCGAAGTCAGCGGGGGCCGCCCCGCCGGATCGCAGGGGCAACCTCAAGCTGCCGACCACGACGGAGGAGATCGACCGCGTCCCGCTTCCTCTGCCGGGCTTCGAACTGGCGATCCAGCCACTCCGGGTCCGACAGGCGGACCCCGCACGGCCGAGCCTGGTTATCCGGGAGATCGATGATGTTCGGGAGACGGAGGAGTGGGAGGACGCCCTGGAGGTCGCCGCGCAACTTGGAGAGTTGCTCCCGACGCTGATGAAGACGGCGAAGGAGGGTGCCAACCTACTAAATGGCAGGCTGCGCCCTCTGATGCAGGTATGACTTTTTTACTTGGTTCTTCTTTGATTTTTCACCTGTGGGTGTGCGGATGATACACCCGCTGGGGGCAGCCCCCCCTTCGGCCGACTGGGACGGTCGGGCGGAGGGTCCTTCACGTAGTTCGTAAAGTCCACTCTGGGTGCACGATCAGTGCACCCAGAGGGTGTAGACCCCGAGCCTTCGGTCGACTACGATAGTCGGGTGGAGGGTCTTTTTGTTTAGTTGGGAAATTTGACTCTGGGTGCATGAACAGTGCACCCAAAGGGTGTAGCTCCCGAGCCTCTAGTGGGTCCAAGGGACCGAGTGGAGGGTCTTGACAATGTTTCCCAGGTGACTGACTTCCTTTGCTATTCTTTTTGCAGAATCTAACCCGACGGTCCAAGGACAAAACCGCTTTTCTTCAGGAGCGGCTTGAGTCTTTTGACCGAGTCGAACGCCGCAAGGCCGAGTGGGACAAGCTGTCGGGGAGCCTCCAGGCAGCCGAGGATGTGGCCCGCAAGCGAGGAGTTGAGATCAACGCCTTGAGGACGGGTCTTTCTCAAGAAGCCGCCCGGGCTCGAGGTAAGAAGAGCCGCCTTCTTTTAGTTAATCTTGCTTGGTACCGTGCTGACTTGTCGTTTGCAGCCGCCGAAGACGAGGCTGCCAAGTTCCGGTTGGAGCTCCAGGCAGCGAGGACCCGTGTCAATGAACTCGACTCTGTCGAGGACAGGGCCTCCAAGCTGCAGGAGATGCTCGGTGCGGAGAAGGCCCGCGTAGAGCATCTGGAGAGCGAGGCGGCCATCATGGACGGCAGCCTGAGGCGGGTACTAGAGGCTGTCGAGGCTGCAAACAAGAAGTCCGCCGACGCTCTGGAGGCCGTCGAGATAGCAAACAAAAAGGCCGCGGACTCCGAAGCCGGTAAGTTTTGTCTCAGGTGCTTAGTCGGTCGGGGTTCGCCGACCATTTTGCTCACGCCCTTGTCTTGCCGTTGTAGCTTTCCAAGGCCGTCTCAACAAAGCCGACGAGGTGATCAAATCCTTGCACGTGGCAGGCTGTGTAGCCTGCAACGCCTTGTGGGAGGACCACCCAGTCTCGGACGATGCGGACATGGTGGGGAGCGTCGTCGGCAGGTGCCGGATGAAGCTAAGCGCCAATTGTCGGATGCAACGCGAGCCGGGGTAGTGCTGTCGCTCGCGGTGGTGAAGTCCCACTACCCACTGCTTGACATGGAAGCAATCGGGGAAGGATACGCCGCCGACGTTCCCGGCGAAGACGTCCCGGAGCTAATGAAGTTGGTAGAGGGGACGGTGAACTCCCTGGTTGATCGTGCCGGTCTGTAGAAAAACATTAATCGTAAGTAGGTCAACTGTCCGAGTAGATATTCTGTCTGAGGCTGCTATTGATAGACTTATTTTGAAGTTATAAGAGTCTCATTTCTTCCAATGATTTGTTCCTATGTAAAGTTTGCTTCTGTGTGTGCCCTTACCGACCCGTCGTAGCCCCTGTTGCGTAAGGAGTAGCCGTGGGCAATGTCCCGTGCAGTGCCAGGGTGTGGCGTAGACCGGCGATCGGAGACAAAGGGTTGACATCGAGCGTTTTTACATAGTACTGAAATAACTTGTGGAAGGAAAAAAAAAGTTGACCGAGTGCGGCGATGCGCACTCGGAGGGTACAAACGCCGAGTGCCCGTCATGTGTAGCTGAGAGCGTACATAGCGGGCCAGTTGGGAGCCCCAGGACTTGTCGTAAGTGGAGCGAAAGATGTTTATTTATTTTGTCAAAAATGAAAATATGTAAAATTTCTAAGCATAGAAACGACGTAGCTGCTCAATGTTCCATGCGTTGGTGAAGACGTTGCCGTCTTGATCCTTCAGTTGGTAAGCCCCTGGATGTAGTACTGCAGCAATTACGTACGGGCCCTCCCATGGTGGTGAGAGCTTGTGCTTGTCGCTGTTGGACTGGACTCGGCGCAGGACCAAGTCGCCAATGTTGAACGAGTGACCGCGTACATGCCGGAATCGAGACGGGAAGATGACGCTGTGGATGCGGAGACCGAATGCCTTGGGGCCCACGTATCCCATGCCAGAGGGGGTTGAAGAGGGGCCACGGCTAGTAGCGCTGCGTTCACTGCTATCACCACGGCGATCGTCACGGTTGTCCCTCTCTAGATCCCGACGAGCATTCCGTCTAGCATCGGGGGGGTTCCGCGTGTCCTGATCCAAGTCGGCTATGAACCGATCCGGCCTTATGAGCATTTTGGTCCGCACCCTGACGGGCGCGGAGCCTTGCCGCAATGGTATCCCGCGCTTCACGATCGGGCCCGAGTCGGTTGCGGACCGCTCCGGCTGGTTGACGACGGTTGAGCTTGGCATGGTGACCCTCCGTGGCTGGTGGATTCTTTGGAGGGGGAGGGGAGTGCCGACTTCTGGCGCTCACCGAGGAGACCACACGGTCCTCGAAGATCGCAGCCTGCTGGAGAACTGCTTCCTCCATCAGGATCCGGAGCCGTCGGAGCTCGTCGTGTCCCGGGGTGCCTTCAGGGATATTGATGGCACGTGCCGCCACCGTGGCGGCGACGATGTTGTGACTAGGAAGCGGGAATATCGAGACGCCGTCCCTTTCATGCATGCGGATTGCGTTATGCACCTGGCGCCCACGATCCCGCATGTCCTCATTACGTTCTCTTTCTTCACGCTGGCGGGCCAGCGTGGTCAGCTGCTTGGCCAGCTCCTCCTCCTTGGCGAGAAAGCGAAGCCGAGTGGTTTCCAGTTGATCAGGAGTCTGGTCTTCAATGGGAACGAGCCAGTCGTCATTGGCGGCCGGCGCATCCTGGTTAGCCATGAAGACCTCTCGGGAAGGATGGTGACTCCCCGAGCTCTCAAAGTCGTCCAAATTATACTCAAGGACGGGTAAGAGAGAATCAATTGCACCAACTAGTCGGAATCTCTGCTTGACGGGTGGAAACCCGTTCTCGAACAACGGATCCGATTTCAGCGTGACCTCATCCCTGGGGAGAGGAGCCGAAGGCACGGACTCGGGATTGAGTCCGAGTGAAGGTGTTGGGGTAGCCTCCATTGATCGGCGAGGAGCCGAGTCGCAGAGGTGTAGCTTGCCGACCTGATCGGCGATGAAGTCCAGCTTTCTAAATTGGAAAAGTTGGCCCGGACCAAGAAGAACGTCTCGGGAAGCGAATCTCATGATGCTGCCTCAGACGAAGCCGTCGTTGTTGACGAAGAAACCCATCTGATCGGATGGATCTATGCACACAGCCCCTACCTGGTGCGCCAACTGTCGGGGTTTATTTCCGACAATACTGAATATGGAGCAGCGTGAGCACAACATAATCAAATGGGTGCACACGAGAGACAATGTTTGAGCAGGTTCAGGCCCTCACGGAGAGGTAATACCCTACATCCTGTGTTTGGTGGATTGAATTGACTGTATCCCGTATGCCGCAAGCCTTTGCGGGCAAGACTCAAGGTTGCTTGGGTGTATGTGTATGAGAATACTAGAGCGTATGAAAAGCCTCCTAATCCAGAGATCCCTCCCTGGCCTTATATAGGCGACCGGGGTAGGGTTACAAGAGTCTAGATCGATTTACAGATTGGTTCCGAATTAGTTACAACAGAGTCCGGGGTTGCCGGATACGTTCTTATCTCTGTCTTGTACTCCAAGTCGATGAGGCGCCCCTGTGTAGAAGTCGGACTCCGAGTAGTCGGTCCGGCCCACCCTGTGTCCAGAGGGCTGGATTTGTCCGTCTTGACGATACCTGGGTGCCACGTCATCGTCAGTCTGTTTTGGGGACTTCCAAGTAATGGCTGTTCTACCATGTAGAAATACGAAACTAGTTTGTGATCTAGCATCATGAGGATCAGATAAATAACCAGCATCAGCATATCCTACTATAGTCATATCCTGATTTTTCTGATAGAATAAACCAAGATCTTTTGTGCCTTGGAGATATCTGAGGATATTTCTTACACCACCCATATGCCTTTTAGTAAGGGATGCACTATGTCTAGCCAATAGATTTACTGCAAATGAAATATCAGGCTTGGTGCAATTTGCTAGGTACATAAGTGTTCCGATGGTACTGAGATAAGGAACTTCAGGTCCTAGTATCTCTTCGTCATCAGCCCTAGGTCTAAATGGATCTTTATCTCTATCAAAAGATCAAACGACCATAGGAGTCTTGGATGGATAAGATTTATCCATACTGAATTTTTTCAAGATTTTCTGGATATAAATATACTGATGTACAAGAATTCCTGAGGAAAAATGCTCAAGTTGTAAACCTAAATAGAATTTGGTTTTACCCAAATCTTTCACCTCAAATTCCGTCTTTAGATGATTACTTGTCTCATGTATATCTTGTATAGTTCCAATGATATTGAGATCGTCAACATACACAAAGATGATACAAAATCCCTTTGACGATTTCTTTCTGAATGCACAAGGGTGATCATCGTTGTTTGAGTAACCCTTCTGAAGAAGAAACTCACTTAATCGGTTGTACCACATTCTTTCCGATTGTTTTAAGCCATAGAGTGACTTTTGTAATTTTACACAATACATGTTACGATTTGCATTTGGATTCAGGATTTTAAGTCCATCAGGGACTTTCATGTAAATATCTGAATCAAGTGACCCATATAAGTATGCAGTCACTACGTCCATCTGCATGGATAACAGAAGAGTAGGTCTCATCGTAATCGATGCTGGGTCTTTACGTGAACCCTTGTGCTACAAGTCTCGCTTTGTATCTCACCACCTCATTGTTTTTATTTCTTTTTCAAACGAAAACCCATTTTGCTCCCACAGGGAAGACATTTTGAGGAATTGGTATTACTGAACTAAATATCTCTCTTTTCTTGAGCGAGCGCAATTCTGCCTCGATTGCCTCTTTCCATTTGGACCAATCCGAGCGCCTAAGGCACTCTGCCATGGACTTAGGTTCTAGATCCAATTGGAGGTTGTTAGCAATTATTTAGGAGAAGTAAATGTTGACAACTCTAGTCTTTCTATTGAAAGACTCTCCTGAATCGATATAGTTTATGAAATTTTCATTATCATCTTCAACTAGTTGTTCCGATGTCCCAACACTTAAATTTATGTGCACATTTTTTCTGGGTTGTGGATGTTGAGCATCCGACAAATGTTTCTCTTTTGAGATTGATTTGCATATACTGTTTGAGGAGCTAGTGTCCTCTGTTTTCGCGAATGGTTTGAGAAGCTGGATCCTTTTGACCTAAGTTCTCCCTCCTTTTGCTCTCATTAGGGAGTTGAGTGGTTTTATTAGGTACCTCCACTTTTTCTGGCACATTAACCACCAGAATATGTGATTTTGTTACACTTTTATGGTTAGTAAACGCATCTGGCAGGTTATTTGCAATGTGTTGCAAATTTATGATTCTCTGAACTTCAGATTCAAATTCTTTAGTACGTGGGTCTAAGGATTGAATGCCTGTAACATTCCAATCTATTTCTCGGCATTCTTTGTGGTACTTATCTTTATCTCCCCCTAATGCCAGGAAATTATCTTCATCGAAGATGGAATCAGTGTACCAGGCTGTAAATAAGTCCCCTTTTAGGGGCTCGAGATATTTAATTATTGACGGACAATTATACCCCACATAGATCCTAAATTTTCTGTGAGGGCCCATGGACGTACACTGCGGTGGTGAGATCGGCACATATACATCGCAGTCGAATTGACGCAGATGGGAAATACTTGGTTCATTTCCACGTACTAACTGCAACGGGAAAGCCGTATGATATGCAGTTGGATGAATTTGAATTAATTCTGTGGCGTGTAAGACCGCATGACCCCAACAAGATGTTGGTAGGTTTGAATTCTGTAAAAGTGGTCGAGCAATTAATTTGACCCTTTTGATAAGAGATTCAGCCAAACCATTTTGAGTATGTACATAAGGTATAGAGTGCTCTAAATTTATGCCTAATGCTAGGCAGTATTCATTAAATGCTCGCGAAGTGAATTCTGTGGCATTATCCATTCGAATGGTTTTTATCCTATGTTCAGGATAATTTGCTCTTAATTTGATAATTTGAGTAATTATTTAAGCGAAAGCATGGTTCCTTGTGGATAATAGACACACATGCGACCATCTTGTAGATACATCGATGAGAACCATGAAATATCTAAATTGTCTAGATAATGGCTGAATTGGACCACATATAGCCCCTTGAATGCGTTCAAGGAAATTAAGTGGTTCATTTTGAATCTTAAGATGAGAGGGTCTTAAGATTAATTTCCCCGTAGCACATGCGATGCATATAAAATCTGAGAATTTAGGAAATTTTGTAAATTTTAAATCATGATGAACAGAATTTTCAATAATTTTTCTCATCATCCCTATGCCGGGATGACCAAGGCGATCATGCCAAACCTTGAACTTGTCAAGGTTTTGAAAAATTACTTTGTACGCAACATGATTAATTGGCTGATGTATGTGTAGTACAATCCAGATGATAAAGAAGGAATTTTCGCAAGTATTTGTTTTTCATATCCATCATTTTTAGCAATGAGGAGATTTTCATCATTGCTCTCAACGCTTGCTTCAATGTGGAAACCATTTTTATGGATATCTTTAAAACTTAGTAGAGTACGAATTGAATCGGGATACAAGACTGCATCCTCGATTGTTATTGTTGTACCCGTGGGGAGAATGATTGTGGCTTGACTAGAGCCTATGATTATGGCATCGCGTCCAGCGATAGTCATAACATTTCCTTTACTCTTTTTTATAGTTTGGAAATATTTCATTTCCCTTAAAATTGTGTTAGTGATGCAACTATCCACTAAACATATTTCCTCCTCCATTGGATTGTCTTGAAAATTCTAAATAAAGTAAAAGAAAATTCATTACGAACTTAATTTATATAGAACACATATATCATATATTTAACTATTATGTTTGAGGTACATAATTTAATAAAATACAACAATGGACAATCTACTATGTCTTTTACTACTTAGTACGTAAAATATAGGCTAATGACATAATTTATGGATAACTTGGAGACTAATTGAGGTCTCCATACATGTCTTGGGAATTAAATTCCACAAGCATGTCATCAAGGTCCATGGAGTCATCATTCTTCTTGGCTTGCTCTTGATTCTTTTTCTGAGAAAGATCTTGAGAGCATCCTACCTCCAGAGTGATATCTGGTTGTTCGTTGAAATGAGTTTTCGAATTTTGCCCCTTGAACTTGTTTGCCTTTGCCCTTGGATGGGGGATACAACTCAACCAGGTGCTTTGGAGTATAACATTTCTTTGTATGATGATTCGTACATCCATATCTATGACAAACTTGAGAGTTGTCTTTCTGATTATTTTTCTGAAAACGACCTTTGCCCTTGTCAAGCTTGTTGTATTTCTGCTTGTTGTTTTGTTTCCACTTTCCTTTGAACTCTTTACGGTTCCTCTTACGACTATGAAATTGGTTCTAAGTATTGGCATGAACTTCGGGGATTGCTATAGTGCCCGTTGGGCGACTTTGATGATTCTTCATAAGAAGTTCATCATGCTTTTCAGCTTGGAGAAGCGTGTAAATTAACTCAGAATATTTGGTGTATTTTTGTTGGCGATATTGCTGTTGCAATATGCGTATGGAGGGGTGGAAAGTGCACAAGGTTTTTTTGATCAGATCGGCGTCTGAAACAGCCTTGTTGTAGAATCTCAAATTAGCGTTGATCTTATGAATGACGGAATTGTAAGCCGCCACGGACTTGAAGTCCTAAAAACGAATGTTGGACCATTCGCGTTGTGCTTCTGGTAGCACGACCGCTCTTTGTTGGTCATAGCGCTCCGTGAGGGAGGTCCATAGGGCTAGTGGATCTTCCTCCATTAAATACACAGCTTTGAGATCGGGATGGAGGTGATGTCTTATAAAATGCAAAGCTGCATACTTTGTTATTTCTGGATAGCCGCAGCACCTTCTTGAGGTGGGGTTATAGTGGCACCTAGGCCATGACCTATTAAATTAATTTTAAGGTCCATGGTCTAAGTCAAATAGTTGCTCCCATCTAGGGCAAGTTCGGCAAAGTCCTTTTTGGATATGCCTACCATTGTCCTGCATGAATGATCATGCCTGTATTAATTTACTTGAGAGTAAATTTTAATGATGCAAAGGGTTGCGCAAAGTTTTGGGTTAGATGATTCTTTAATAACCCAGTGTAGATCTTCAATATAGTATAGTTGATAAAATTATCGCTAATATTTTTGGGCTTCATTTTTTAGGAAATGAGTGATACTACAATCACCGCCAAAAATATAGACTCTATACTTTGAATTTTGGTTATTCACTTTGAAGGTAGTCACCGCAAAGCGGTGTAGATCTCGCAATAATGGGCAAAATAAATTGCTGCTATTATCATGGACTCCGTTGCAAAGAACAGGCGATCCTACAATCGCAGTCGATGATATAGACTCCATTACCTTATGCTTTGCCAAAAATTTGAAAGATAATCACTCAACATATGCGTGAATTTGCATAATTTTTTGCAAATTCTAAAGCAAAATGATGCTTAAATAAGAATTATAAGCGGAAAAGATAATATTTGTAATAAAATATATAAAATAAAGTAATTGCAAATGAGTAAAGAAAATGCATAGTATAAAACTATAATATATTATAGTATTACGGAGGTAATACACACTTAATGCAATATACTAAGACCTAAGGGTCTAGAATATAAAATTACAGTAAGCCTGAGGGCTAATATGTAATTTACCTAAATGTTAAGTGCTAAAATGCAATTAACAGTAAACCTGAGGATTAAACTGCATAATTACAGTACTGTTTTTCAACTAATGCTAAAATTACATAATTATGTAAAAACTGGGGGGCTAAACTGCAAATATATAGCCCCAGCTTGTTTTTGCCTGAATGGGCTTTGTTGGCCCGTTCAGCCCACTAGTGTCGATGGCCGGTTGGCCCAATTGGCTGGCTTGTTGGCCTGGGTGGCCAGTGGGCTCATTAGGCCCGATAGCAGGCCAACCGCCCCATATGGCCCATGCGGGCTCTTGTGGGGTTTTTTAGCCTGGGCGGTTAAGGATTCCCCTAATCGCCGTCGCCACCGTTCGTTGAGGGCAGGGGAGGGGGTCGTCGCCGCTGCCATCGGGCTGGTGAGGGGAGGCCGGAGGAGTGTCGGAGGCCGCCGGATTGGAAGCCGTCAGAGGACGACCGTTGTCGGGAAGCGACACCGAGGCCGTGGGCGCTGGGCTGAGGCCGGCTCGGGCGGACGTCACCGCCCGCGGTTGAGGCGCCGGTCGTGGCGGGTTGAGGAAATCGCCGGGAAGGCACAAGACAGCGTGGAAGCCTGGTGGGGTGCCGCCGGAGGGCGGCTCCGCCTCCATTGGAAGCGCCGAAGCCGGGAGCTCGGCCACTGTCCCCGCTTGAAGTTGCCGGGCTGAGGCCGGCCGCCGCGGTTGGAGAGGAGCGGGTGCCGTCGGGGCCTGATGCGCCGATCACTGGTGTCGCGCCAGCTGAGGAAGACACAAGCGCCGATCATGGAGGGGTTGCCGGGCTAAGGTCGGTTGCGCCGTCATTACCGATGGAGAGCGAGGGGCAGTCCGGCGGTGAGTGGCGGAGGAGGGACGCGCCGGGGCGGGGCACGTCTTCTGGCTCCGGGGAGACCATCGGGTTGGGGCCCCATGGGCGCCGATGTGGTCAGTTGCCTATCTCCGCTGCTACCGCCGCCCTGAGGGCGAGGCGGCGTGTTCGCCGGTCGGTCGAGGCAGCCGTCATCATAGGAGATAACGCGGTGGTCGCCGTTGAAGACGAAGTCGCTGCTGTGAAGGACGTGTAACTGGCCATTGATGTTGCATCCAAGAGGCGGCAAGGCACGGAGATGCGGGATGCTATGGTCGGAGGGTGAAGAGCGCAACAAGGATGACGTTGACGGCGAGCATGGTGATGGCGCCAGCATGGTGGTGAATCCGGTGGAGGAAGGTGTTGGGTAATGGCGACGTCGATGGTCACTAGGATGGTAAGAATCTATCGAATGATTGCTTTTGCCATTGAGGTTCTTACCGGTTGTGATCCTTCTCTGCTTTTGCTTCTTCGTTTTGTTCTTGATTGCTTGCAGGAGATCAACGCAAGCAATGTGGTGGCCGGAGTTCTTGCTTCTTCAAGGTTCATTGGAGTGCTCTCGGTAAAGGCTAACAGTGCTGATGACGTGTTAAAATATAATTAGGAAGCAAAGATTGAGATAACAATTGGACACACGAGAGAATGATTTCTTGTATTGATCTTTGGATGATGTTACATATATATACAATCTGAAACAACAGTAGTTGTCGTCTTGAAATGTCATTAGTAACCGCTAATAACGATTGTTTAATTAATCACAAAGCGTCGTGTCCTTCCAATGGGACATGTTGGTTCACAACAAAATAGATGGTGCATCGTCTGCCATCTCACACGCTTCAACCATTAACTTGTTGACAAGCGGATAATCTCTCCATGATCTTTGGTGCCTTGTTTCGTGGATTTCAAAGTATGTGATACGCTTATTTTTCAGATTTGATATATGTAAGTTGGTTGCTTTTTTCCTTAAGTCTAAATTAATTTCTTGTGACCATCCGATTTGCACGATTGCTGTCACATAATTAAATTTGGACGCGACTACATAGATCCTATGCACTTTAACACTGAATCGACTACACATCTAAAATTGGAACTCCCATGTTTCTATTTTGGAGAAACATCTGGTCCTCGTCCTATCAAAAACTGCGTCCTCCTGATCCCTCCGTATACGCGCGCGTGCAATAAGCGTCGAAAGCATGTGGTGAGGGTTGCATGCAAAACAGAAAAATTAGATAATATCAGTTGCATTCAAAACTTATTTTGAAAATTCAAAAAACCATTGCTTCTAACTGATTGTCTAGATCAAAATGTGTTTTTACCGATAGGACCTTTAAACTAGACCCCACTTAGATATATTTCAATGATGTTTTCTAAAAAGTAACTTAGTGTTATATTTTCATATGGCAAAAGCAATCTGTAAAGATAGAGTTGTTTTCACCCTCGTAACTATGAACGTCTAGTTGTTCAGGCAATGTATTCATCTTTACAAAAGTAATATGCAATACCAAGCAATAGCGAGGAGGGGCGCTAGGGAGGTTGATGAGGACATGACTCTCATAAATACACCCGCTGCTACCTCTATTTTCACTACTTCAACTATGTTCACTTCTCAAGCTATAAAGAATAAAAGGAGGTATGTCAAGATATTTAAGATTAAGTGAGGATTCAGGTTCAAACTCTCCGGAGAATGAAGAAATGAAGTTCATGTGACTATGACCATGTCACATGAATTGGTGATATATAAGAAGATTTTTAACGTCACTTTTGGTACAAAAAGAGTTAGAGACCAAGTTCTATAAGTTTTGAACTCTGATTCGGATTATTGAGGTATCCGTGACTTCAAACGTCTATATCTCAAGCATACGAACTGCAATTTGGGTGATCTTGGACTCCATAAAAAACTTATCTCGTACATTTTCCAACGAATCCAATCACACCTCCAAATTCCTCATGAGCACGCCACAATTACCAAAACAGTCTAGAGCTTTTTCTGAAACAGAGTCCAAAAGTACTACGCCACCTCCACTTAAGCCATGAGCCTTGCACGACCTAAGGGCGTGCGCTCATCCACCTGACCACCACCTTCTTTCTTTATATACCCCTTACGATGCTATCTTTAGTTTTAGGTTTTGCTAATTTAGAATTAGCCACTAGTTGCTATTCGTCGTATTCTTCGTTTGTCTGATCTAACCGGATCAAGACCATTGTGAAACGCTAACATATTTGATATCTATATTTATATATATTTATAATTTTAGTTTATTTTATCATCATTCTTATTTAGTCTCCGATGGCTAAAGCATCGTTAAAGTCGTCTCCGTAAGTCGTTATTTCAATTATTGTTCTATTAGAGACGGCGCGCGATCGCGTCGTCCAGGTGGCGGCGGCCGTGGACAGCTGCCGCGGTGTTGTACCTCCAGTGGCTGTCCGAGCTGAAGCGAGCCGCGACGGGCATGCGGGGCGACGGATCCCTCCGGTGTTTTTTCTTCTTTTTTTGACACCGTGCAAAGTATTCAAGTAGCGGACGAAAACGATTAAGCAGGCCCCACCTGTCAGTGCGATGTGAGATGGGTGAAGCGGGTACAGGAGGCGGGCTGCATGCAGCATGCTGACCTGGAGGAAAGTGCCCGAGACGCCGACGAGCAGGGTAGCGACGGCCCAGAGGAAGGCCCCCGCGGTCGTGGCGCCCCGCGGCGCACGCCGCCAGCGGGTAGCACGAGGCCTGCACGAGCGCGCCGCACAGCGTGAGGGAGCCCAGCGCGGCGCCCACCTCCCTGTACACCGCCGGCAGCAGCGCCTCGTCCGCGCGCTCCAGCAGCGACGCCACGGTCACCAGCACCAGCGTCCATTGCCGACGCCGACGCCGCCCTGGTACGTCGTCGGTGCTCATGCTCCCCATTCCTCCCATTCCCATACTCGCGCACCTCACGTCCTCCTCGCCTGGTTAATTACTCGATCAGGGAGTTGGAAAGAAACCCCATAAATAAGGAGTTCTCCCTAATACAGTATGTTGATCGTAACGTATCTTTGTAGCGTGTGCGTGCTTTTTTTGTTTTTAAAGTACATGCATTTTTCTTGGGAGGGCATTGACTTAGGTGGATTCGACGATTAAAAATGCTTGCAAGTAAGGGTCGGTACATGTTTGGGCAATGACAGCACGGTTTGTTTCTGAATTCTGATAGCTGCGCGGGCGACACGAGTTCCACGAATGATCCATAATATGTATGCCATTCGCGCGGCCGATAGTGAGACCTCCAGCCCTCGCTGTACCCTGAAAGACGAAACAGATTAGTCACTACTCAGCCTCCCTCAAAAAAATTGGGAGCATCTGTTTCTCGGTCGACTCAGAAATTATTATTTCTAAATCGACGATCTTAACTGTTGATTTTTTATCAAACAGTCAATTGAATAATTACATATTTTAAAAAATATATGTAACTTAAGGTTTAGAAATTGTGTAATTATTTTTGTGCAACTCTAGTTTTGATAAATATGCAGCTCACGATCAATCGAGAAATAACAATTTCTCAAACAACTTAGAAATAGCAAATCTATAAAAAAAATTATAAAGCATGTATACCACTGGATAAAAGCATATTCCCATATATATGCCACACGTTATGTCATGTTTAAATTGAACATAAGAGAATCATCTACCTGCAGCCTCAAAAAACGTGCGGAAAAACCAAGCATACAATTTGCGATGCTTGAACTGCCGTGTTCCTTATGATGAAATCTTCACAACTAGACCAATGTGGCTTCATTTAATAGTAAGGGCTTGTTTGGATCAAACAATTACGATTTCTGTTGAAATTTTGTGGGATGTGAATTATGTAGAAACCTCTAGTATGAGAGCTCGTGGAATGGACGGCGGAATTCCGACGATTTTTTGGAGAATGTGTCAACTGTCGGGCGACCGGAAGAGAAACCAGAGAACTAGTTCATTTCACAACAGACGAGACGTAGTGGTCCCAGAGGAATGAAACTACAACAACATCGGGGTTACACATGTGGGGGAAATCTAATTTAACACAACAAATTAGCATTTCCGTGGCGTTAAGAGAGAAATATTGTTATTGTTGCAGTAACTAGAGCACTACCAGATTTTAAACCGAACTTACGGGACTCTAAATAAGGACTAATAAATCTCTGGCAGCACAACAATACCCTGAAAGCATAGCTCGATCATGTACATCTAAACTACTCGACAAAAGCTTCGGACCTGAGCCAACCCAACTAGTGCAGGTCGCTCACACACCACAGGTCCTCAGGGTCCTCGTCCTCCGCGGGGTTCGCCTCGGCCAGCTCCTCCGAGACGTACGCCAGCCCCTGCATCAGCCTCACGACCTCCGCCATGTCATCGAGGTAGTACTTGGCCTTGCTTGGCTTGCGGCCGACGGTGCAGGCGAAGACCTCCGCCGGGGAGGCCAACGAGTCTCCGCAAGAAGCGCTGGTGATGAACTGGAACATGTCCTCGTCGGACCGATCGTCCCCGATGCAGAGGACGAAGTCGGGGCACAGGCCACCCTCCTGCACCGTTGCCAGCATGTGCCGCGCCACCAGGCCTTTGCTCACGCCCTGTCAAGACAAGAATTTCGCGAGTGATGAATTCAGTGCCAAGGAAGTGAAGAGATGAAACGAGAATGAGAGACTTTACCTGAGGTTTAGCTTCAACGGAATGGATGGTACTCTTCACCGAGACGGGTTGGTTGGTGAGCACACTCTCGAGATGGTCGACGAGCTCCTTAGCTTGGCATGACCCGAAGTCAGGGTCTGCGTCCTCGTAGTTCCAGACGAGCACCGTCTCCCTCTTCTCGATGATTGAACCGTCCGTTGTCTCAGTGTAGAGTTCCATAACCGGCTCTGCAATCTGCATCCAGCTGCAGTCTGCAGCGGCAATACAAGTCTTCCACTCTTCATCCCTCTTTGCCCTTTTTCAGTGTAATACATTTCAAGAATTAGACATCCTAGAGCTAGGCCGCTTTGAACTGATGTAACAATAGACCATGTAAAAATTCTGAGCAGCGCACCATACCAACAAAATATCATGGCAGAAATATCATAGGTTCCACTTCGATTTAAATATTACGAGCTAACATAACGAAACATTTCCCCATGGATGTGCACAATGTTAGTATAAGAATCTTCTAGTTGATCCATGTTATATCTTAGAATTAAGTTAAGGTATATGGACAGATTTTTTTTTATGATCAACATCTCTAATTCTGAATGTTGAGCACTCAACTAAGCTTGCAAGAATACACACAGGAGGGAAGCAAAACTTAAGCTCATACCTCAGGAAGTAGCCATGCTCAGCTGCCATGCCAAGGTTGTCACAGGGGAACCACTCATGAAGCGTACCCCGGTCGAACCCACTGCAAAGGAACACCACATTTTTCTTGTCCCGGCACAAGCTGTTCAGTATCTCGACCGCTTTGGGGGTCGGGCTCTTATTGATCGCCTGCGGCATTAGTGTACCATCGTAGTCCAGCAGAATTGCGCGTGTCTTCGACCTCCTGTATGCCAGAACAATGTGCTCCATGGCAAGCTTCCTAAAGCTCAGGTCAAGCGAGACCACTCTAAACCGCAGGCCAAAACCGATCCCCCAGCATCGCCGCTGCGAGTGATCCTTGCAGGTCCTCTCTAGGTCCTGAAGGAAGCTATTAGCCCAATAGCCGACATCGTGACTCTCTACGTAGCGGTAGTGCTTATCGTGGCGCATATTCTTCTCCTTCTCAGACAGCACAAGGGCACTCTCCATTGCATCAACCACAGCCTCGATGTTCCATGGATTCACCCTGATAGCGCCGCTCAGCGATGGGGAGCATCCGATGAACTCGGACACCACCAACATGCTCTTCTTCTCTTCTGGTTTGCTCAGCCTCAGTATTCTGTCCAGCTTCTCATTGCCATGCCGAGAGGCAATGTACTCATAGGGGATCAAGTTCATGCCATCCCGGACCGCGGTCACCAGGCACACCTCTGCAATGACATAGTACGCGACACGTTCATAGAACTGCAATGGCTGATCGATCAGCACCACTGGCTCATACCCTGGCGCGCCATACACCTCGTTGATCCGCTGCACCATAGCATTCGTCTCCGCCTGCACATCGGCGACGTCCTTCCCCCGGCCTCGCGCCGGGTTCGCGACCTGCACGAGCACCAGCTTCCCCCGCCACTCGGGATGCTGACGCAGCAGCTCCCCCATGGCGAGCAGCTTAAGGCTGATCCCCTTGAAGATGTCCATGTCGTCGACGCCCAGCATGACAACCCTCCCCTTCCCCGTGTACGCCTCCATCAGCTCCGCCACCTTCGCCTCAGTCTCCGGCAAGCCGAGCACGGTCTTGAGCTGCTTCATGTACACCCCGACGGGCAGGATCTTGATGCTTACCGTCCGGCCGTAGTACTCCAAGCAAATGTGCCCGCGCTTGGACTCGTACGAGAGCCCGAGCATCCGGCCGCAGCACGAGAGGAAGTGGCGGGCGTAGTCGAAGGTGTGGAAGCCAATGAGGTCCGAGTTGAGCAGGGCGCGCAGCAGCTCCTCGCGCACGGGCAGCGTCTTGTAGATCTCCGAGGAGGGGAAGGGCGAGTGCAGGAAGAAGCCGAGCTTGATGCGGTTGAAGCGCTTGCGCAGGAAGGTCGGGAGCACCATGAGGTGGTAGTCGTGCACCCACACGAAGTCGTCGTCCGGGTTGATCACCTCCAGCACCTTGTCAGCGAATATCTTGTTCGCCGAGACGTACGCCTGCCACAGCAGCCGGTCGAAGCGGCCGCCGAGGTCGGGGGAGAGAGGCAGCATGTAGTGGAAGAGTGGCCACAGGTGCTGCTTGCAGAAGCCGTGGTAGTAGCGCGCGGCGACCTCCTGGGGCAGGAACGCCGGCACGCAGTTGTACGACTCCAGGAGCGCCTGCGCGACGGCGTCCTGGTCAGCCGCAGGGACGTCGTTGCGGAGGCAGCCGATGTAGATGAACTCCATGGAGGGGGAGGACGTCGAGCAGTGCTGGAGGTGGCGGAGGAGGGAGTCCTCGTCCCAGGAGAAGGTCCATGGTTCGGACGGCGACTCCGGGCGGTGAGCCCGGATAGGGAGGTGGTTGGCGACCACGATGGTGCGCGGGCGCGGCGCCGGGGACGGCGTGGATGGGGATGCCGGGGAGTCTTCGATGAGCCCCGCGGTGGTCATCACGCTCGGGAGCCGGCGCCGGAGCGCGCCGAGCGCGGCCGGCGCCTGGTCCGCCGCGCCGGTGGCCAGGTCCAGGAGGTTGGAGTAGGAGCTAGACACCATGGCGGCCTGGTACTGGCGAGGGTTTGGGTCAAGTTTCGGATCAAAGATTTGGGCTTCTGGTGGAGGAAGCACAGTTCTTGGTACAGAATCTAAGAACGGTGACGAATTGAGGCAAAGTAGCGCAAGAATTGGGGATTGCTGCTTCAATTAGCGAAGAGCGGAGCTGATATTTTGGCACACTGTTTCTTGCAAAACAGTTACAAACTCAAAGAAGTGGTTTTGGGGGAAGTGGCAAAACCTGGACTCAACAAGCATCCACCTGTCTTCTCACTGCGTCATGGAGTGACCTTCTCTTTCCTCTTGGACCGATAGAGTGAGAGGAAGAGGAATTGTAGAGAGACAGAAAGGACGACTTTTTTGTGCTTTTAATACAAGGGAGAACCTTTTCTTCTCGCAAATTGGTGGTGATGTTCGACTAGCTTGGCAAGAGTGTAGCTCACCCCTCAGAGACTGGCTACTTGCAGCAAAATCCAATCCTTTTCAGCTTGTGATGAGGCTGGTCTGATCTGCTGCAAGCAAGGTACTGAGCAGCAGGAAGGTAGGAAATATCAGACAAAAGTGCAAGAAAAGATCAGAAAAGGGATCTTTGAGCCACACCGAGGAGGCTGCTCCAACTCTAGACGATCTGGAGCTGCTCATGTTGTATGAGAGGGGGGGAGGAGGCAGGATTTCAGTGTAGTTTGGTACTTGCTAGTGATGAACATCTACAGTAGCCATCGAATTTACTTAGGCTCGTGTCTGGAAGTGCTCTAGCGCCTAGGTGGATGGATTTTTTTTTAAAGGAAGAATGTATTAATATTTCGGTCTCTGAATCAAGAGAATGCACACAACCTTAAAAGTGTCATTATTACATAGTTCAAAGCAGAATAGAAGCTGTTAGCCTAATATCCCAATCGAATAGACATGATATAGAGAAATAAATAAATGCATTGGGCGTCTCAAATATCGCCCAACTGTCCACAGGTGCTCCAGCGGCTAGTAGAGAACAACTCCATCACCATGGCCTCCAAGCGCCTTCTCCCCTAAGGCTATGCTCTCTCTGAATTCCAGCTTCTGCATGGGCGCCCAAGACCACAGTAAAGCGGCCACACTTGAAGATCCCTGGATTCGGATGATAGGATATTTTATTATAAAAAATAATATCATTTCTGGATAACCAAATGGACCAACACATCACTAATGCTCCTACTAAAATTTGTGATTGTAGACCCACCCCAACCCATTGAGCTAATTCCCTATCAAACATGAAATATTTGATGGTGGAGGTAAATTAAAAGCAATTTGAGCTACTCGCCAAGAGAAATGAGTGACGTGGCACTCAAAAGAATAAGCGTTGGATCAATTCATCCTAATCACAGAAACATCAAGTTTTGCTCACGTAGTTTTGTCGAGTTAGGTTATCTTCTTTAAGGATTAATTATCTACCTAAGTACAACATAAGTGTTTGGTCTTAAGTGGGAGTTAGAGTTTCCATAAGTGTTTGTACCAAAATTGGCAATGAGAGTTCATAAGAACCTGATACATCAATTGAACCAAAAATTGGCCATTGTGATGTGTCAAGAGTTGGTTGTAAAGCAATCATCGACACTCGGTTGACAAGGTCATTCCATGCATCTAACTTTGGCCCAATTATAGCTCATCTAAAAGTTAAATTGGGAGGAGATGTGAATAACACTTGTGCCCCAGTGGCATTCTTCTTTCTTACTATATTGTAGAATATGGGGTGTTGTGATCTCAAGGGCACACTGCTAGCCATATATCTTCCCAGAATTGGATCTGATGGCCATTTTGAAGGTTAAATCTTCCTAGCTAGAAAAAACTTATTTCACCTTTGTTAGGCGAAAAAACTTATTTCACCTTTGTTAGGCCAGCTTAGAAATGAGAGTCGCCATAGTGGAATTATGCTTGGGCTAAGGTTATATTTTTAAGATACTTCTTCCTTAGAAGACATTGCCAAACTTTGTCCTCATTAATTAGTTTAAACAACTATTTACTAAGTAGATGTTTATTTCTCTGAGCAAGGTTCTAAATTGTCAATCCACCTTTATCTATAGGCTGACACATAATCCCACTTAGCAAGTCTATATTTTTATTTATGGATGTCACTCTTCCAAAAGAAACAAGATCAGTAAAAATCCAGTCATTTTCATACCTCTTTAGCTATGTGGAAAAAAGGCAACATAAATATCAGTAAGGTAGAAAGGATCGAATTAATTAAAACTAGTTTGCCACTGGTGGATAGGTATTCGCCCTTCCAACTGCTAAGTCATTTTTCAAAATGATCCTCAATTACTTTCCAGTCGCTATTCCTCAGCTTTTGGTAATGTATTGGTATGCCAAGGTATTAAAAAGGAAATTTTCCTAACTTGCATCCAAAAAGTTGCATGTACTCTGCTTCATTATCTTTGCTTTTGTTGAAAGACAATAATTCACTCTTGTGAAAAGTAATCTTTAACCCCCGCAGCTGCTCAAACATGCAGAGTAGCAATTTTAGGTTCTTGGCTTGCTCGACATCATGATCCACAAAAATGATCGTAGCATCGGCATATTGAAGGATGGGCAAACCATAGTCGACCAAGTGGGGTACTACTCCTGTGATACTGCCTATATACTTTCCTTTGTTTAGAATTATGGCCAGCATGTCCACAACAATGTTAAATGAGTATCAGTGTCATGAGATCACCCTACCGCAGGCCCTTCCTTATTTGAAAATAAGGAGCTACATCATCATTCACCTTGATTCCCACCCTCCCCCTGTACAAACTGCGAAATCCAAATGCACCAAGTCTACGAGAACCCTTTCAAATGCAAGGTTTGCTGTAGGAAGGGCCACTTCACTTTGTCATATACTTTCTCAAAATCGACTTTGAAGATGACACCATCAATTTTCTTCTTATACGTCTCATGCATAATGTCATGCAAAATGATTACCCCCGCTAAAATGTTCCGTCCTGGCGTAAACGCATTTGGGTCTAACCCCCGTCTCTGCCACCTGGATTATGTGATTTGTGCTGACTTTACTGAGACTTTTAAAGCTGACATCAATAGGCACATTGACTTGCATTGTTGAATTTGCCGAGCGTCACCCTTCTCTGGTAATAGAGTAATAATACAAAGTTGAGGTTGTACAACGTTAACACCCCACTATGGAAGTTATAGAATAGCACTGGAAGTCATAGAATAGCGCCACGAGGTCCTCCTCAATAACTTCCCAAAACACATGGTAAAATTTAGCGAGGAAGCCATTAAGACCGAGCGCCTTATTACAGTCCATCCGAAAAATGGCATATGAACTTCCTTTTTTGTGAATGGTGTTGTTAGAATTTCATTCTCAAACTCTGAAACTTGAGGGATGTCATCAGCAACGCCCTCCATCATCAAAAAGTTATTATTCTCTAGAGGTCCAAACAACGAATGATAGTAATCTGTTATGTTCTGTTTTAAGTATACCTGAATGCGGATAACCCCCTCTTGCTCTAATTGGTAAATGTGTGGTTTGCAGTGGCGACCACTTGCCAGGATGTGAAAGTAGCGTGTGTTATCACCCCCCTCCAGTATATTTTGTTTTAGAGCGTTGGTACCATTTTATCTCCTCCTCCCTCAAGAGGTGGGCTAATTGATCACTGGCACAACACTTGGCATCAGGCTCAGCAGGGGACAATCTCTGTGTCTCTGCAAGCTTATCTAAGTAATTTTTTCCTACCATCTTTTGTTAGTTGATGTGGCCCTTACTGGCTATCACTATTTATCGGAGGCTAAATAAAAAATCCTTCCCATTGCAACCAACCCAGCTCAAGCTTAAACAACAGCTGATTACCGTGGAACCCAGTGGTCCCTGTATCTAGAAGGAGAGGCGTGTGGTCCGATAGAAACCGCTCAAGAGCTGTTACCATTACCAAAGCAAAATTTACCTCCCATCTGTGCTCATAATCACATGGTAGGATTTTTCAAAAGTGCTGCATGTAGATGGTCTTGCGTGAGTTCTTGAGTCACACACTCTCAGTATCATCCAAGCATTGAGCACATGCATTGGCTCCTTTTGTACTATAGCCCAGCAGGTTACCATAGGTAGGGTAATCATTGATGGTGCAGAACAGCAAGCCACATAACATGAATTTCTCTTTTTTCTACATCCCATACCTCTATGCCTTCATTACATAGTGTCTTCAGATCTTCCATTCATGGTGACAGATACACATCTATGTAGTTCACAAGTTGCTTCAGCCCTTGGACGAGCATGGCCAAGAAAATGTACTACTGCTTCATAGATAACCAAGAAGGAAGGTTGTACATATAAAGAGCCACCGGCCAAGTGCTATGTCGGCTGCTCATGCTACGGAATGGATTCATTCGCTAGAGTTGGCTGGGTGTCTTAACATTCCATCGTCCTTAAGTTTCTCTGAGTGCAACGCATCAGTTTCACATGTTTAGGATTTGCATACAAATGCTTTAGATGGGAGATTATAGGAAGATATCACACGACATTAGTTGGAGGTCCTTTCATCTCCTTGTTGCCCTCAGTTTCATCATTTTCATTCTTACATTGCTTATATCGGGATGACTTGCACCCCAGACATACGTGAAAATTCTCGTACTCTTTATGGAAGAGGATACAGTCGTTCTTACAAACATGTATCTTTCAACTTCTAATCACAGGGGACAAAGAACTTTCTTGGCTTCCTTCTAGAAACAAGTTTGCCAAGAGTCGTAATAGCACTGTTGATGATGGCATGGCACCCGGGTATCGTCAAGGAGGACAAAGCCGGCCCTCTGGACATAGGGTGGGCCGGGCCGACTACTCGGAGTCCGACTTCTACACAGGGGCGCCTCATATACTTGGAGTACAAGATAGGGATAAATACTTACCCGGCAATCCCGGATTCTGTTGTAACTAATTAGAAAACCAATCTGTAAACCGATCCGGACTCTTGTAACCCTACCCCAGTCACCTATATAAGGCCTGGTAGGGATCCGCCGATCGGGAGGAGCTCTAGGCTTCATACGCTTTCATAAGTTCCCATACTCTCATACGCATATCGCCTTACCAACCTAGAGATCTGTTCTCGAGGCTTTACGGCACTCGGGATACAAGCAATATCATACACCAAACACAGGACGTAGGGTATTACCTCCTCTTGAGGGCCTGAACCTGCCTAAACTTTGTCTCCTGTGTGCACCCATCTAGATCTACTGTGCGTACGCTGCCCTGTATTCATTATTGCCGGATTACTACACCGACAGTTGGCGCGCTAGATAGGGGAAGCGCGCATAGATCCATCTAAACGGATCCAGATGGGTTTTCTCCAACGACAACGGCGACTTCGTCCCAGGCCGAATCATGAGATTTGGCTCCCTGAACGTTGTCCCCGATCCAGGACAGTTTTTTCGATTCGGAAAACTGGACTTCATCACCGACAAGCTCGGCAAACTTCACCTCTGCGACTCGGCTTCCAGCCAGTCGGCGGAGACTTCATCGCCTTCCTCATTGGAACTCCTCTCCGAGCCGATGACCTTGGTGACCATCTCCGAGGACGAGGTTACGCGAAAGTTGGATCTACTGCTTGAACACGGGTTTTTCACCAGTCGAGTAGGGATCCCGACTAGTTGGCACGATCGAGTCCCTCTTACCCGTCCTCGACTACGACTCGGACGGCTTCGAGAGATTGGGAAGCCACCATCCCTTTCGGGAGGTCTTCACGGCTGACTCGGATGCGCTGGCAAAGAACGGTGACCAGTCAATCCCCATCGCGGATCACAGCCGGCACATACGCGGGCGTGCGTTCAACGTTGGCAACTTGGTCCTGCGCCGAGTCCAGTCCAACAAGGACAAGCACAAGCTCTCACCACCGTGGGAGGACCCGTACGTTGTCGCTGAAGTGCTGCGCCCGGGGGCTTACCGACTGAAGGATAAGGACGGCAGCCTCATCACCAACGCCTGGAACATTGAACAGCTAAGTCGCTTCTATGCTTAAGCTTTGTACTTCCGTATTTTAAGTATAAATACATGAATACAATATTTCTTTGCTCTATCCGAGTAACTTTTGGGGTTCCCGACTGGTCCGCTATGCACGCTCACAGCTACGCATAGTGGACACTCAGGGGCTATGCCACGCCGAGTGCGCCCAACCGCACTTGGACTATTCTCTTTCGAATAATTATTTTAGTACTGTGTAAAAAGCTCGGCGTTAACTCTTCGTCTTCGATCGCCGGTCTATGCCACAACCCTGCGCTACATGGGAAACAGCCCACGGCTAATCTCTACGTAATGGGGGCTACGACGGATCGGCAAGAGCACACACAAAGAGCTAACTTACATACGAATGAATCTTTACGAAAGAGTTTAACAAACACAGAACATGTTCGCCAAAGATACGCATAAAAGAGTAAAACTTGGACTTCCCGAGTACTTGACATGTATTTCGAACAGTTCATATACATATCCCTACTTCTACAGGTTGGCACGGTCGGCTAGGGAGTTCGCGGCAGCATGGACTTCCTCCATCAGCGCCGGGACCTCTTCGTCGGGGACGTTAGCGGGCCTTCACCTGATCAGGTGCTCACCGAAGGTGCTCCACGACCACCTTTGCACGGTCCGGGGACAGGTCATCCTCCCACAAAGCGTCACAGGCCATCCGACCAGCCGCCTTCAAGGACTTGATTTGCGCTTCCTTCACGGTCACCTGCTCCTGCATTATACGGAGGGTGCCTTTCAAGTTTTCCCACTCGGCTTGGCACTGGTCGAGTCGATCGAAGGCCGGGAGCTTGGCCTGGAGGAACTCGGTTTTGTCCCGGTACCTCCTGGCTAGGTTTTGCATAGGCGATACAAAATCAGCTACTCGAGAAAAGCATCAAGACCCTTCACTCGGTTCCATGAACCGAGCAGAGGCTCGGGGGCTACACCCATTGGGTGCACTGATCGTGCCCCCAATGTGAAACCTAAAAGCCAAAAAGAACCTCCGCCCAACTGTTCCAATCGGTCGGAGGCTCGGGGGCTACACCCACTGGGTGCACTGATCGTACCCCCAGTGTGGAATCTATAAGCCAAAAAGAACCTCCGCCCGACTGTTCCAGTCGGACGGAGGGTCGGGGGCTACACCCACTGGGTGCACTGATCATGCCCCCAGTGCGAAATTTACAGGCTAACAAAGAACCTCCACCTGACTGCTCCAGTTGGCTGGAGGCTCGGAGGTTACTTCCCAGTGGATGCACCATCTGTGCACTCACGACAAAAAAAAAGAAGAGCGACTGTAACATGCCTCCAACGGGCTGCTAGTCGGTTACCGAACAACTCGGGACCGAAACGTTACAGTTTGAAGGGTTTCGGTCGTTGGCCTTCAGGGGAACGCAATCACTTGAATATACCCGAGTGAAGGGCAGTTGTGGCGCGCCTTCAGTAGGCCGCTAGTTGGATACCGAGCAATTCGGAGCTACCGGTTTCTCCACCCAGATGTTCCGAGAAGTTTACCCTAGAATCTCTGGGATCCAGAACTTCCAAATTCAGTGGAACATCTGGGTATTAGGCTCCACCACTCGGGACCGAAGCGCCGCAGCTTGTGTTCTGGTTCTGACGTGAATTCCAAGGGCATTCCCCCAGAGGGACACTAGCTGGACCCGAACCACTCGAGAAACCATATGCCACTCGGGAATTCGGTCAGAATTCATGGTATGTCCCCCGCTGGGCTATCAGTCGGTCTCCATCCGCTGGAAATGACTGGATACCACCAAAACTTACCCGTTATTAACTCCCCGCCATGATATTCCTGCCCTACGGGTGAATATTACTCGGCTTATTATCTCTACAGGAGTTCTATGAGTCTCTCACAATCTTCCTGCAGACCATAATAGGGCGCGCTCAGGCGGATGCCACTCGGGAAGAAGGCAAAAGCACTCGGCTTGGACGTTACAACGACAAGTTGCAGCCTGATCGTGAAGGACTCGGGGGCTACTGACGATGGCATGGCACCCAGGTATTGTCAAGGAGGATAAAGCCGGTCCTCTGGACATAGGGTGGGCCGGGCCGACTACTCGGAGTCCGACTTCTACACGGGGGCGCCTCATCGACTTGGAGTACAAGATAGGGATAAACACTTACCCAGCAATCCCGAATTCTGTTGTAACTAATTAGGAAACCAATCTGTAAACCGATCCGGACTCTTGTGACCCTACCCCAGTCACCTATATAAGGCCTGGTAGGGATCCGCTGATCGGGAGGAGCTCTAGGCTTCATACGCTTTCATAAGTTCCCATACTCTCATACGCATATCGCCTTAGCAACCTAGAGATCTGTTCTCGAGGCTTTGCAGCACTCGGGATACAAGCAATATCATACACCAGACACAGGACGTAGGATATTACCTCCTCTTGAGGGTCTGAACCTGTCTAAACTTTGTCTCCCGTGTGCACCCATCTAGATCTGTTGTGCGTACGCTGCCCCGTATTCATTATTGCCAGATTACTACACCGACAACTGTAAAAATTTTGTTCGACCAACTTGCCTTCAATTTGAGCAATTCAAGAACGGATGCCAACCTTGTGTATTTCATCTTGTAACTCATGAAGAAAGGTTTCTCCGAGTCCTCCATCAAGGCCAGAAATTTATCATATTTTCTCCCACAAAAGTTCTCTTCTACATCGCACAATATCTAATTTTAGATCATTATCATTGGACAACATATCATCATCATCCTGATCGGATTTGGAATTATCATCATCGGGCATATCGTTGATCCCTTCATCGGCTCTTGTATAATTATCTGCTATTTGCCATGAGTGACCAGTTTGTATAACCATTTATGAAACCCCTTTGAATCAAGTGACCTTGTATCTGAGTTGAATTCTTTAACATCTTCTCACTCTTGCAGTCATAGAACGGACAACACATAAATTCCGCTCTCTTTCTCAACATATCCTCTTGCGCCGCTCTTGTAAATTCATTCACATTGTTAATGTACTCTTGAGTCACATGGCTCACATCTTACATCCAGCTACGATCCGTCTATGCCACGGACATATAGACACTAATTTAATGTGTTACATTTATTAATTAAACACATATATCTTTTTATACATATATACATTCATGACCTAACTGACATGGTCTTCCCAAATAAATGCTTCAAAGTATTACATCACACTATTATCAAGAGCTAAACCTTAAATTAGCTACTCTCTAACCTTTGAATTTCTCTCTACAAAAATTATGTATCACCCTAGCTATGCATTTGTTCTAAAATCTCTTTACTACCAAGAGATAATTAGATACCCTATATATATAATTGCAAGATCTAATTAACCTCTAAATTAACCTCTATCCATGGTAGACAAAATCTTTCATCTATACATATAAATAACCCTAAACCATGCATCTTAATTCACTTCTCTAGCTATTCAAAAAAAGTATAAACCAACCTTAGATGACCACCAAAATTGCCTCAAAATCGCCAACTCTCCCTGCAGCCACAGCCACCAAAACAGATCTAGAAAAACCTAACCGATCTGTCTGAAATCGTCCATATATATTGGTTGGCGGATCATCACAGACGGCTCAAAACTTGAACCGTCTACGATGACTTATCTCAGACAAGTAACAAATACACCCGTTTGTATTATGATCCTCATCACAGATGGTTCATAGTCATAACTCGAACCCTCTGTGATGACTCATCTCAGACGATTCGTCTAGAACCGTTTGAGATAACATGTTACTACAGACAGTTTCGATGAACCTTCTGAGATGAGGTGTCCATGATGAGCACTTCTGTAGTAGTGGGTGGTAGTGATCTATAATCTAAGTAGCTACTCACTAAGAAGGGTGTGTAACGATCCATTATCTAAGTGGCAACTCTGACAAAAGAGGGTAGCAACTCTTGGTGTTCGCTGCTAGCAACTTCCATTAGAAGCAAAAAAGGTAGCAACATAGCAGATAACTGAAAATAGTGGCATTAACTCTAAAAGACGATTAGCAAAAACATGAGAAGTGACGACTTCAGGTGATTACCACTAATAACTCTAAGGTTCTGTTAGATAATTATTAAGCAAACATATGCAATACGAATCTAGTTTTGTTTATTTTTTTTGTGTGGAACACAAACATTTGAATAGAATGTAAAAAGGATACACTGTCAAAGACAAATAGCCATTCAAAGATCATGTACAACTACAATTATACTAAATCAAGTAGCAACTGCAATTATGTAGTAACTCCACGTAAATCAGGCAGTAACTATAGATGATGATGTCTAGCAACTCTAAAGTGTGATTAATTAATAATTTTTTAACACATATAATATTAATCTTGTTTTGTTCGGTTTATTGTATCGAGTACAATGATTTTTTTTTGTGAAAACAAAAGCTTATATTAATTTCTCAGCAAGTTAATGTCATGCTGAATACAGGAGAGTAATACATCAGGAATATGATATAAACTAGTACATACGCTAGAAACTGAAGGTGATGCAGATTTAGCCATTCGGTACAAAACCAATGCTCGATCTAAGAAATGGAGTCATGAAAAAACAACATACATATACAAATTAACTAGCATAAAGAACAAGCGATCCTTCTTTCGTACATACTGCACCAACAGCCTGTCATCACAAGAAACGAGCGAAGCAACATAAGAAGAAAAAAAGGAACGATGCGCGGGCGCGGAACAAAAGACGCGCGCGCAGCGCGTGGAAGCGCCAGTTAACGAGTACGCTCCCACAAGCGCAACATAATTTCCGTTATATTATAGCCCTGCTTCATATTAAAATCGTAATTCACTCCAGGGCTCCCACCAAGGCGAACTAGAAGTAATTTAGATTAGCACTACGGAATCTAGAATCAATGCTCAGTCTAACCCCGGTGAAAAGGAGATGCCCCTAGCGCGTTCCGTCGGAGGCATCGCATCGGACATATTTAGCGCGAGCTTTTCGCGCCTCCGGAATGTTTAATCCGAGTGGATTCCAGGACACGGCTGCTCAATGACTCTTCCGCCCCTGCAACTTACCCTTATTAACGGAGACAAGAGGTGACGCGAGCTCTGCCTGCCCTCTGCAGTTCTGCGCGAGTAAGCGGCGGGGCGATGGAGCGCACGTGGCGTCGGGAGCCGTCCACCCCGTGCCCGTGCTGTCAGATCCGACGACGTGGTGCGCGGCGGTACGTCGAAGCGCGATCACTCCGATGGCGGCGGTGAGGTCAGTAGGCTAACAGGAGCTTGACAAATGGATGTCAGCAGTGCCTCGTTAGAGAGAGAGAGAGAGATTGAGTAGTGGTAAGTTTTGGTCCGCGGCGGGGCGGGGCGCGGGGCGGGGGGCGATTGGGGAGTCGACTGGGTTTGCGCTTTCCTGCCATGGGTGCTGGATCTGCGATATGACAGTACACGCTTGCTCCTAAGGTTTCCCACATCAGACCTTAGGGTTTTCTCATGTTGCAGAAGTGGACTGCTATTAATATAACAAGGCATTTTATCAGTGATTTTTTCTTCTAGATATCGGTGATTTAGTACTCAAGGAGCTGGCAAGCAGTATTCATTGATCCATTTTGTTCTTGCACGTCGTACTTCTCGGTTGTACTAGAATTCATTAATCCTCCGGTTGACCTGAGACTTGGTAAGGAAGTCCCCCTTTTTTTCTTCCTGGAACTCCCAATTTATTCGTTGGATGCCATGGAGTACCAAAACAATTGTTAGATCTATAAAAATGGGTGGACCACTTCCTTTCTTAACCAAAGGCACACCCTATCAAATGTTCTACCACAATCCACAAACCATCTATTTATATATTAAAAGTATAATATAATAGAAAAATAGAGAAAGGTAAAAATTATTTAAAAAGTAAAATATTTGACTATTAATCTGATGGACCCCTTTATTATCGTTGGATCACAACCGATAGATCTTTATAATTGTATTTAACAAATCATAGCCGATATATATTCATAACTATACCTAAACAGATCACAGCTGATAGATCTTCATAATTGTACCTAAATAGGTCACAACCGATAGATCATCATAATTATACCTAAACAGATCGCATCCAATAGATCATCATAATTGTATCTAAATAGATGGTTCAGTACAATGACTAGGGGGCCAGCTCGCGATCTGAACTTTTATTTCCATACTGATTTAATATCACATGTATAGGTAAAATATATTAAGATAATTATAAATATTTTGAATACAATTATACTATACTAGTTCTAGATAAACATGAATAGAACAATTAAAGGAAAGCTTAAATGAAAGCCTTATCTTAAAAGGATTTTGCATCGATGTCCATCTCCCTCCAAAAAACAGAAGAGTATGTACCATGTCCCGAAATTCGAGCTGTAGTACACTAGAGGACTGAAATGTAAAATGTCCACAATCTGTTCTAGCGCGGTCAACTGAGCCAAAGAGATAAGGATCAGCTATAATTTGTTACCCACTCCTTTTCTCGGGCGCGGAACAGTACTGTTGGTGATAGTGGGGCAAGCATCGTGCGCCCCAGTGCACACGAGCGCCGCCCGTGCCTGCGCAGCTGCGCCCGCCAAAAAAACTGGGAGCAAACGACATAGCCCCCTCACCCCTTCCTGGTACTGCAAGCCTGCAACTGCCCGAGCAAGTTGCGCCACTATTTTATCTTTGCTCCTGTTCATCTCTTTGAGAATATCCATATCATCATAGTCAGGAAACTGATCCAACAAAGAGAATTGATTCTGTCGTTCGTGGTGGAGATCTGAAATGTTGCTTCGTCAATTTCCAGTCTGATGGCTGATGCCGCTCATCATGTCTCAAGATCATCGGTTGGAAGAGCACAGAAGGAAGCAACAGGGGAACCAAAACCCAATCATCGTCGCCGTCGTCACAAAAAGGATACAGTTACTCCATTTTGGGTCGATCAAACTGTAGTCTGCAGTGAAGCCACTCGAACACTCGTGCTTCTCATCAAAGGGCACTCGAGCACAGTGCTTCAGTCCAGAAGGATTTTCAAGCACAGGGCGTGTGCGATGCGTGCAGTGTTGTGGATTGGTTTCAGCGGGTTGGGTCTCGTTGTCAAGGCCGGGTCCTTGGGTCAGATCAGACCAGCTGGTACAGCTGACTTTCCAAATTTTATGGATCGTGATGGGTGGATTTTTTTTAGTCCCAGCAATCTTGGCCGTAATCTGGGCCACAAGAAGCGTGGATGCGATGAGCGTGTGAAAATTGCAATTAGCCTAACCAGCTCGGTCACCAGTCATTGTCCAGCATAGTCTGGTTGGGATTTTCGCAGATACTATTGGGCATGATTCGTATCTTGTACCTTTCGCATCAATGTTTCCAGCTTGGTGTTCTTAAATGCCTTGGTTGCTGTGCAACCATGTAGTATTTGATGGTTACTTGTCGTCCGGACAGAAGAGAGCCTGGCCTTCTCCGGACGGAATGACTTCATCTGCCACAGTAGTCACCATTCATATTTGTGTCCAATTCATGGATGCGCATACCATGCGTTTTGTTGAGAGAGTGGCGGCGGCATTGCCAGGTTAATACCATGGAATGTGACATTTAACTCGGCAGTTGTACACCTAGATGGCGTGACGCTTTGCTCAATCTGTCAATCTTTGTCGCACACTGTGGGAACACAATGCCAAATGGTAATCTCACCTGTCCCAGCAGCTTGCGACCAGTCACAGGCGTGCCACGAGACAGCAACAACATATACTTGACAAACCTTTGGTTGCCACTTTCCCTCCCTAGTTACGGCCTGCGCGTTTTCAGCTATACGACAGTACGCTCTTGTCTTTCTTCTTCTAAGAGTTTGGATCTTTGTGTTGCAACGAACGCCATAAATGGAGCTAAAATGGTTGGATTCATGGAGCCCCTTGTATCGATTTCTTATAGAAAAGATTCCATGGATTCCTCGTTGTTGCGTTCTTCGTCTTCTGACCTCAGCTGAAGCCTGAAGATGGTGCTTATTAGGTAGGCAGTTGCTTGTCTCTCCTTTTTAATTTATACGGAAATGGTTCGAGTATTGTTTAGGCACAACGGTCAACAGATGATGCCCTTTTCCAAATCAACATATAGCACTGACCAATAAGTATCCCCGATCTCCCTGCTGATTCAATCTAATCATAGAGATGAAACTTACGTGCATTACGTCACAGTATTCTAAGCTTCAACATATTTTCTTATCTAAAAAAGAAGCTTCGAAATATGTTTGAGATAAAAAAATTTTAGGTACAAAATGAACTCCACCTTCCGTAGGAAGAACAAAGACAGAGGTCAGGGCATGTTGGGACTTGCTCACCACGCTTTGCTAGGCAAGAAAAAACCAGTTCTCTAGACTTGGTGTTTGGCTGTCTTGTATTGAAAGCGTTAAACAACCTTTCATTTTCTAGAAAAATATAATTGCTGCTCAAATATTTGTATAATATTTATTTGAAATTCTTTATCCTTGCCCATGGGAGCACGGTTGCTTGGCAAAGCAATGTTTTTGAGCTCTACCCACCTTGCTATACAATGTTAGGTGAGCAATTGATTGGACTAGCTCGGAAGGCAGCTAGACATGCCCAACCCAAAAAATGCACCAATATCCTGAATTTATTAAGGCTAATTTAAAACCTACGATTATGCTAAAAATGAAAGTCATCCTACGATTACCGATTAGGCAAGGGAGGCCAAGGAAGGTGAATGCTTTGTTAGCATCAACTTTGGCAAGATTCCATGAACCTGACACGGTGTGCAATGCTCCATCAGGTTTCTGTACTTGATAATTTCCAAGTGGATTATTTTATTAAAAAATTAGAAATCTATTTTCACTACTACAGAATCGATTTGTCCAGACGGTTCGGAAACACCGGGCGGGACGGTTTTTCGAACCGTCTGGACGAAACAGTCAGTACAAATCAGTTTTGTACAGACGGTTATTGAACCGTTTGTACAAATAATTAGTACAGACGGATCCACACACGAACCGCCTATGATATTCTCTGGTACAGTACCTCCAAAGTATTTGTACAGACGGTTCCATCCACAAAACCGTCTGCCCAAATGTATTGAACAGTACCTCAAAAGCATTTGTACAGACGGCCGTCTGTACAAAGAATTTGTACAGGCGGTTCTACCCCTGGAACCGTCTGTAATACTGCCGTGGCAGAAAAACAATGCTGCCGCGGCAGCGGAAACAACTGTTTCGAGTTGTTTCTGCTGCCGCGGTAGCAGTGCGGTTGTACAGACGGTGCTGCCGCCTGCTGCCACGGCAACAGTACGGCAGGGCGACGGTGCTACCGCCTGCTGCCACAGCAGCGGAAACAGAGGTTTCTGCTGCCGCGGCAACAGTGCGGCAGGGCGACGGTGTTGCCGCCTGCTGCCACGGCAGCCGTGCGGCAAGGCGACGTTGCTGTCGCGGCAGCGAAAACTACCGTTTCTGCTGTCGCAGCGGCCGTGCGGTAGGGTAACGATGCCCGGTGCGGCCGCGGTCCGGGCGCGGCAGTGAAAACGCTAGAAACAAAGTGATCAATCACAGGCATAGCATGGACAGACACACAATGTACTCATTGATCTTAGACATAGCATTCAGAAACAAATATTAAACGTTATTCCCAACCACAAAGTCATTCACATGCATTGTTAGGGAAAAAACTCTCAAGTCATTGAGGAGGAACATTTTGAGGACAATGGAATTCTCCGGTTTCCTTCAACACCTCTCTAAGTATGAAAGCTATTAACTATTTTTGAACAAACCAAACGCCCTCAGTGTCGAGCTCATCTGTAGGGAACTTAAAACTCTGCAGAAGGAAATTAAATAGCTAGGTTAGGCACGACGTCCGAACGATGAAAAATGGAACTACATAGTGTAATGACACTAACCTCCACATCTACCGGACTAGAGCGAACGATCTGCATCATATATGTCGCGACATAGTATCCACAGAGATTGTTGCCCGGCGGCTGCTTGTGGCACTGTAGAAATCATGGTTACGTGCAGGGTAATTTAGTTTTTACCGAATACATATTAGAACGTGCGAGGTGATTATTCTTGGGCGATGGAGGATTATTACCGGGAAATGAAATCGGTGGGTCGGTTCGGTTTGTGTTATTTTCACAGCCCCCCTTGGTAACATACTTGTTAAACGCCCTGTTGAGCACCGTCGTCAAATTTGCGTACTTCTCTGGTGGGTAGTCTCTGGAGTCAAAGTACGTGGCATGTAGATATTGTGGCTCGAGGCAGACGAGCATCCAGTGGAAATCAAAGTTGTACGGTAGAAGAATGACGCGCTTAGTAGAGAGAAGGAGCATGACGTCCGAAATGTATTCCTCGACCTCGTTCGGCTGGAATTGGACCATTGTGCATATGACCACTTGTGGATCGAGGAATCCGATATTAGGATTTTCTGCCCTAGCCTCTTGAATCATATGTCTACACATAAAAGTAATGTCATTGAAAGAGCGTATCAGTAAGTTAGGCAATTCATTTAGCTTAAACAGTGATTGAGAACACTTACAGTGTCCAGCATCTTAATAGGCTGACATCGAGGGCGTCATGACGGTAGAGGTCGGCTAAATCCGAGAAATCGATGGTAAAGGTTCCACCTGGATGGAGAAAATGTTGCCGCTTGTACATGGCGCTGATATTTTGAGGAAGCGTTGTCTCCTCGTTGGACCTCTTCATGTAAAATTCATGCACAATCTGAGCTGCCCAACCAAGTCGTTCTAACGTCGCCCGTATCACTAGCGGCTGCCTTTCCGTGTAGACTCTTATCTCGGTTCTTCGTCTACCTCTTTGACCTTGGCCGACTTTGTGCTATTTCTGGTGGCCCTACGCTCAACTTGAGGAGTCATTTTGGCAGTCTGCTGGCTAGATCTGCTAGATTGCTTAGATTGTGCTGAAGCGGATTTCACCTTCGGTGGAGGAGCACGGATTGAGAAATCTGGACCGTAATGTACCGGAGACAGGGGCCATGCAGGAGGTGGAGGGGCAACCAGGGAAATGTACTTCTTCGGCCACTGGATGAACGTGTTGACGGCCTGCCCCAGTGTCCTGACGTCGTCCTCCCGCGGTACAGGAAGTGTGAAGAGGAGCATTTCGCATGCACCATGTCCACTGCCACCTTAGCGTTACCCGCCGCTATCGGAACTCTGTGCACCCTCGTGTCTGCAACATATGGAAATGCTAACCCCGTGCCAGCCTCAAGCATGTCAGTGGGGCCAAAACAGCTGGGCACGAGGAGCTTGCAGCTAGTTACCACCACTATGTCGTCGACAGGGAATCTTTCGCTGACGTCTTCAAGAGGAATCGGCTCGACATGTAAGTCATCGGCGCGGTCGTCATCCCGAACGTGGTCATGAGCGGATTGTTCTGGACGTCTTCCACGGATGCGTAGCTACTCCTGCGCCGAGCATGTGGGGATGAGCCTACGAGGCTGCGTTCAGCCGCGGCGGCTGCATCCTCCTGCCTTATCTGTCGTACCCGTTCTTCGACCATTGCATCGATCCTCTGTTCTAGGCCTGCATATATTTCTTCCATCAGCTCTTTTTTCATCCGTTCACGCTCGGCTGCCTCGCGCTCTGCTTTCGTTCTCCTCCGACTCCTGTACGAACCCGCATCGTCGAGGAATCCCATCTTCCATGGAACCATCACCCCCACGCCACGCGTTCGACCCGGGTGCTCTTTGTTTCCCAGAGCCGAGGTTAGTATATCCTTTTCCCTGGCTGCTTGGAAAGTTCCTTGAGCGGATTGTTCTGACAGTCGCAGGATGTTTTCAGCCACCTGGAAGGTTTCAGGCTTGCTGAAGGCGACGGTGCCATCAGCCGAGATGTTGGCCCTCGCGCGATACCAGTTCCGGGCCCGCCTCTCTGGGATCTGGGAGAACGGTGTGTCGCGACTCTCCTGAGACGCCCGCTCGTCCTCTGTTTTCCATTCCAACTCTTTGCGCGCATACCCACCGCTTCCGAGCCTGTGGGGGTGAACGTTACATGCCTGGCGCGCCCTGTTTGCCTGACTCCGCTGCACAAATTCCTCCGACGTGCACCTCTCCACAAATTCTGTCCATTGATCCTCCAAGTACCCCGTAAGTCTTCGGGTCCTGCCTGTAGGGCATAAGATCGTTCTTCACGTACGTGTTGTAGAGCTCGCTCTTGAAGGTCTTCCACGTCTTGCCCATCTTGGGCTTTTGCCTGTCTTTCCACGGCCTGCTCGGTACCTTCGGGGAAGTCGAATTGTGCTTTGATTGTGCTCCACAGGAACTCTTTCTCGTTATCCGGCACTGACGGCCAGCTGGCGTACGTTATGCGGACCTTCGTCCTCGCCAGTGAAGCGCACGCACTACGGAATGCCGCCTGAGCCTGCTGAGGCAATATGGGCACACCCTCATCACTGACATGAGTAATCGTGTAGTGACCCCGTGGGCATTTTATTTTTGCCTCGGCCACCTCGCTTTCGCTTCTGCCCACCCGATTCTTCGGTTTGCTCGTGAGACGAGGCTTCTGCATGTTGGGAGGGCAACGGTTGAGCCGGTTGAGGAGACAAGTGTGGCTCATCTTGTCGAGGAGAAGAGGCCACCGGTAGTTCACGTCATCTCCTCCGGACGCCATCTTCAAAAGACGAAAAATTCAGATATGCAGTACACGACAAGATTCCACACATTTTCATATAAAGACACATGAACTCTAGCTAGACTTAGAAAGTTTTTGTATGCACACACACGTATGAGTCCCCTAACACCCCTCATCGGAGGTTTACCTTTCCAAATGTCTTGGTCGATCCTCCACATACATCGCAAGATTCTTGCAACCCTAACCGAGCTCAATTTGATCGGAGGACATTCGTAAATAGTGCTAATGTTTGTAATCTCATCATAAATATCTTCCTGAACTCTTTTATACAATTCCCAAAAATTTTGAAATCATATTTACCAAAATATGTTAAAGAGGCCATTCGAAGATCAAACCCTAAATCCTCGGATTAACGATCGTAAGTTGGACTTTCGAGATATAGTCTGCTATATCTTACAAACACTGTAGGTGCAGTTCACATTTTGCAGATAGGGGTGGCTATCGAGCCGGCTCGACTCGTAAATACTCGGTAACATAACGAGTTAGCTCGACTCGATTCGTTAACGAAACGAGTTAAAATGCGAACTCGACTCGACTCGCTAATTACTCGAGTAACTCGTTTAACCTGGTAATTACTCGTTAAGACATTGAATCTAGTGACTATAATCATATTAAGTAATACACCAAGTAAAATTCCAGCAATACAACAAGAAAATTATAGTCATAGTCGAGAGCCTAGTCATTTATGGACATATATATGACAAATGCATGCAACCAATATACTTCTAACTCCAGTGAAGTAAGCAACCACAAAGTTCTAACTCCAACAGTCCACATATAACAGTCCACATGCAAATTGCAGAGCAAGCAACCACAAAGTTCTAACTCCAACAGTCCACATATAACAGTCCACGTGCAAATTGCAGAGCAAGCAACCACAAAGTTTGAACAAACATGGATTAATTCCCAAACATTGATATATGCAAAAGATAACCCTACATGCAGAGGGCTTTGGGGCGGCGGCGGCGTCGGGGGCAGAGGGAGTCGGGGCGGCGGCGGCGTCGGGCAGCGGTCTTCAGGGCGGCGGCGGCGTCGGGCCGAGGGCTTCGGGGCGGCGGCGGCGTCGGGGCAGAGGGATGGTGTCGGGGCGGCGGCGGCGGCGTCGGGCCGAGGGCTCCGGGCAGCGGCGGCGTCGGGGCAGAGGGATGGCGTCGGGGCGGCGGTGGTGGCGTCGGCCAGAGGGCTTCGGGCGCGACAGGTTAGGGTTAGCGAAATTGAAACTGCCGGCGCGGCTTTGGAAAGAGGGGATTTATAGAGAAGATATTCCAGACGGTCCGGAAAACAGAACCGTCTGGACTAATAGTAACAGACGGTTCTATACCAAGAACCGTCAGCACTATTAATAGTACAGACGGTTCTCAGTACAGAGCCGTCTGTACTAATATGCAGGCGGACCCTGCTACATTAGTGCAGACGGTTCTCAATATGGAGCCGTCTGTATTAACATTAGTGCAGACGATTCTCAATATGGAGCCGTCTGTACTAATATTGCAGACAGGACCCTGCTACATTAGTGCAGACGGTTCTCAATATGGAGCCGTCTGTATTAACATTAGTGCAGACGATTCTCAATATGGAGCCGTCTGTACTAGTATTGCAGGCGGGACCCTGCTACATTAGTGCAGATGGTTCTCATATGGAGCAGTCTGTGTTAACATTAGTGCAGACGGATCTGTACTACGAGCCGTCTGTAGAAAGATTTTGCCCGAGTTGACCTACGGTCCCACTTGTCATGACTTTTATGTTATTGATTTATTACTAGAAATGACTTAAACTTCTAACAATCATAGAAAATTCATATGAATTCCAATTGAGTTGAACTTTTTTTGTAAATTCATATTTTAATCTGTACAATTTTATGGTATAACTGTTATTCATGTTACTGTTATGGAAAAGGTTGAAAATGCCCTTAAACCCATAAACTTGTAAAATTCATAACTAATGACAAGATTTTTTTATGTAAATTTATGGTTTCGTACGTACTATCACATGGTGTAATCTCATTCATATTACTGTAACTCAAAATCTGCAAACCTATTATTGCATTAATAGTTCATACAGAAAACCCTGGTGGCGATACATACAATCGGGTTACATCATAGAAATAACCTAATCTCCTTTACAACCAGCCCTTCTTGATGATCGACGCGCAGATAGCAAGTGGCCTCGATCGGTAGTTGTTCTTCGTTGAGCGCGGTGCCGTCTCCAAGAGGGAACTCATCAAATTGATTGTACTCTTCTTCGTCCACGACATTCTCAACTCCGACAATCCTTCTTTTCCCCTGAAGGACTACGTGAAGTTTCTGGTTTGCCGGGTCTGGACATAAAAGACTTGAACAGCTTGCTTAGCGAGTACAAATGGTTCATCTTTGTATGCGGCACGTTCGAGGTCCACTGTAGTCATAGCCGTACTTGTCGACCTTAACACTTGAGAGTGCGACCCAACGGCACCGGAAGAGGGGGATCTTGAAACGTACGTAGTCGAGTTCCCAGATCTTCTCAATGTACTGTAGTACGCACACCCCCACGTTTGTCCTGGAAGGCATCTATGCGGACACCGCTGTTTTGTACCGTGCTCTTCGTATCTTGTGCTCTGGTATAAAAGGTGTACCCATTTATGTCATATGCTTCAAATTTCAGGATTGTGTGACTTGGCCATCTAGCCAACCAGCCAATATTCTCCTCTGTTGTACTATTAGCACTTCGAACCCCGTAACCAGTTGTTGAAACTACGGTTGTGCTGTCTGTAAGCCAAGCCTCCGTATGGCATGGATTCTCTCTGCGTAGCTCGTCCTTATGCATGTTGATATGCGGGGCTGCTTTAGTCATGTGTTGCAAGACTGCGAATGGGCTTGAGATAACGACGCGTAGTCAAGAATGAGTGTTTTCCTTCCTATGGTCCCTTTGCCGTCCAGTCTCCCCTCGTGGCGAGACGTAGGCACACCTATGGTTTGAGCTGTTCCATGTAATCGATACAGAACTCGACCACCTCTTCGGTTGTGTAACCTTCGACGATGCTGGCCTCTGGACGAGATCTATTTCGTACATACTGCTTGAGAATTCCCATGTACCACTCAAACGGGTACATCTGACGTAAAAATACCGGTCCACAGATCTTTATCTCTCTCATGAGTTGGACGATAACATGGACCATGATATCAAAAAACGACGGAGGTAAGTACATCTCAAGATGACATAATGTCTTCACCACATCGGCCTGCAACACATTTAGTGCTTTGGGATCGATGACCTTCTGAGAGATTGTGTTGAAGAACTAACACAGCCTAATGATTATGTCTTGGAGATAGGTCGGCTGGATATTTCGGATTGCAACAGGAAGCATATGTGTCATCAACACATGGCAATCATGGGACTTCATACCAACTAATTTTAGATCTTCCATCGAAACAAGTTTCGAGATGTTGGTGGAGTAACCGGACGGAACTTTCACACCTTGCAAGCACCGACATAGTTCGGTCCTCTTGGCCTTTTTCAGGTTATAGCAGGCCGGAGGAAGCCTTGTTCTGCCTTGTTGGGAGGACTCAGGTGCCAACTCGGGCTGATATTCATGTCTACTAAGTCGAGACGTGCGTTGAGGCCGTCCTTCGTCTTCCCTGGAATATTAAGTAAAAGACCAATTAGGCTGTCACACACGTTCTTCTCTACGTGCATAACGTCGATGCAATGGCGAACTTCAAGGTGCCGCCAGTAGGATAACTCCCAAAATATTGATTTCTTCTTCCACATGCCGCTGGCCTTCACTTTTTACCACTTTTTCCAAGGACAACATCGATATCCTTAACCATATTGTACACCTCTTGCCCGCTGTAATGCCTTGGACATAAAGCTCTCTCCCTCGTCCCGTCAAATTGTTCTTTCATATTGCGGTACGGGTGATTCCTCTTAAGGAACCTACGGTGGCGCATGAACACCGTCTTACGGGAGTGGGCCAGCCACCTACTCGCGGTACCATCCAAGCACTGAGGGCAAGCCTTGTCTGGTTCTTTACTCTGGCCCGAAAGGTTACGTAGGGCAGGCAAATCATTGACCGTGCAGAACAACATGGCGTGTAGGGTGAAGTTCTCTTGTTTGTACGCATCCCATACCTGTACCCCTTCATTCCACAGTATTTTCAGATCTTCCACCAAAGGTCTTAGATAGACGTCAATATCATTCCCAGGTTGCTTCGGCCCTTGGATAAGCAGTGACATCATGATGTACTTCCGCTTCATACACAGCCAAGGTGGTAGGTTGTACATACTAAGAGCAACTGGCCAAGTGTTGTGCCGGCTGCTCATGTTGCCGAAAGGATTCATTCCGTCCGTGCTCAACGCGAACCTTATATTCCTCGGCTCCGCACCGAAGTGTTCGAAGATCATGTCGATATTTCTCCACTGCGCGGAATCGGCAGGGTGTCTTAGCTTTCCATCTTTCTTACGGTCCTCCGAGTGCCAGCACAATAATTTGGCCTCTTTTGGGTTCGCGAACAAACGTTTCAGACACGGAATTACGGGCAGATACCACACCACCTTAGTGGGAACTCCTTTCTTCGGCTCGATGAAAGACTCGCCGTCGTCTGGTTGACTCTTACGCTTGTAACGAGATGATTTGCACACTGGACATGAACGCAAGTTCGATAATTCATTCCGGTACAAGATACAGTCGTTCGGACATGCATGTATCCTTTCTACCTCCATCCCCAGTGGACAAACCACCTGCTTTGCTCGGTATGTGTTTTTGGGCAGCTGGTTACCATCCGGAAGCATCTCCGAGAGGAGACCTAGGAGCGCCGTGAAACTCTTGTCTGACCAACCATAGCTTGCTTTCAATTTAAGCAGCTCGAGCACGGATGACAGCTTTGTGTATTTCGGCTTGCAACCCGGAAACAAAGGTTTTTCTGAGTCCTCAATCAAGTACATGAACTTGTTTCAGTCTCTCTCAGTATTAAAGTTCACGTCAGCATCGCGCAGCATCTGATCCAACCTATCATCGTTCTCTGCGCCACCACAATCATCGTCTGCACCTACTTCCTCATGGCGGCCACAATCATCGTCTGCACCTACTTCGTCATCATCTTCTCTCCTTTCGTTGACTTCGGGTTCTTCGACGATGCCAACGTCTTCGTGTAACATGTTCTGCTCTTCACCATGTTTGGTCCAACATGTGTAGTCCGGTTTCAAGCCCCTAATAATCAAGTGCGCTTGGATCTGTAGGGCTGCGTTGTGTCCGAGAAATGATCTCTCATTTCTACAATCGTAACAAGGACAATATATAAATTCAACACCCTTCTTCAACCTATCCTCCTCGGCAACTCTAAGAAAATTCGTCACACCATCAAGGTACGCTTGGTTCGTACGAGAACCGTACATCCACACCCGATCCATCTGGCTACACGCGCTGCACAACAAGGAAATTAGTGTTAAATTGACCTAATAAAAGAAAGCCACCTAACTTCTCATCGAAAAAAGAAGCTTATGTAGAAATCGTACTGCAATTTAAGGGTTTAAGGGTATAACCATAAATATCAAAATGCGAAACATCGGCATGAGATGAAATACATGTCATGGAATAGAGGACATAAACTAAAGACTAATGCAAATATAATCAATTTAATCGGAGTCCGGACGCTTAAAATATCGCGATCCGAATTTTTCCGGCGGTTCTGAAAACCCTAATTTGAGTTTTTAGTCAATTTTATTTTTTCTACAATGCAAACACGAATGAAAATGACATAATTGCATAGATCTTATTTTTCTGAACATTTTGATATATTATTTGTATTTTTCTGACTAATAATGAATTTTTTATGATTTTTATAAGATTTAAATATTTAAATACTCTTTTTGATCTTTTCCTCAGTAAAAATAATAAATAAATAAATTCAAAAATAGTAGATCCTGACAGGTGGGTCCCACTGGTCATATTTTTATTTCTTTTTTTATTTTTGTTGGCTTAATTAGCCTGAGGGCTGGCGGTCGGCCGGCCGGGACGCCGGCCGAGCTCGATCGACCGCGGCGGCAAGCGGCGGTGGCGCGGGACCGCGGCAGCGGACGGAGGAGGGAGCGCGGAGCGCGGCGGCTTACCAGGAGGCGGCGGGGCGAGGCAGGCGGTGGCGAGGTGGAGGCCACCGGCGGCGGGAAAGCTTCGGGGGCTGGCCTGGCGGCGGCGGCGGCGGCGGGAGAGTGTCGGCGGATGGCGGCGGCGGCTTGGGGAGGTCGGCGGCGGCCCTTGCGGGCGGCTCGAGGTTCCGAAGGTCACAAAGCTCGGCTGGGAGTGGGAGTGAGGGAGTGAGCTTTAGTACAGACGGCTCCAAGTAGGGAACCGTCTGTACAAATAACACAGACGGTTCCGGTAGGGAGCCGTCTGTACTGTATGGGTTAGTGCAGACGGCTCCCAATTGGGACCGTCTGTGGCATTAGTACAGACGGTACCTTTTGGGAGCCGTCTGTACTATATGGGTTAGTACAGACGACTACCAACCGGGACCGTCTGTGGCATTAGTGCAGACGGTCCTTGTTGAGAGACGTCTGTACTGTGATACCCAGTGTCGACGGCTGCAGTTGGAAACCGTCTGTATTATTTGTACAGACGGTTCCACGTGCGAACCGTCTGTATTGTGTCGTTCCGCTTGTTCGCCATCCTTGGTCTTGATTTGTACAGACGGTTCGTGTTGGGAACCGTCTGTGATAAGAATTGTACAAACGCCCCTCTGTTGCCGTCTATACAAGGGGCGTCCCGTTAAATGGTATCTGTAGTAGTGTTTGCCCTTATTTGGAACAAGGGGTCGTGCTACATGGGCCCAAAGAAGAATTCCGTATGTCGCATAAGCGTATTAAAGCTCATATATATTCTCACCGGTTTTCTGCAAGCTGTCGTTTCAGATATAAATAGAGTCAAATGCTAATATCTCTAAAAATATTTTGATTAGACACTTAAAACTATATGCTAGATTTTTTTAGAAGAGTACTTTCAGAATATATAATTTTATTAGATTTTATAAGTATATGATAATAAATATTAGTGGTTAAAGTAGTGTTTTGTAGACTAATATCAATATTTAAGATGACAGCTTTTATAATTGCAGTGCAAATCACACGCAAATAAAGACTTGGATTGTCATCGCATGATTCAATCAACAGGCAACGTACGTACATTGGTCTATGCGCCGCAATTTCTGTACATCTCGAGCCAAAAGATGAAAAGCATTAAGGCAATAAGGTTTTTCTTCTTGTCTACATCTGGGTAATTACCGGCAGGCCATGGTGCCTATGTAGGTACGTGGTTAACTGTATAAATTGTGTAAAGAAAAAAGAAAGGCAAAATAAGGTCTCACTCTCAGCTCAAGGATCATTGAGATAGCTTGAAGCATGTAATCTTGCATACAAATCGGTTTATTACAGATGATTTGATCGAAAACTGTCCGTCATTAGTTTATCATATATAAAACCATCAGAGGTCACATCATAGATAATTTTTAAAATAGAACTATCTATGAGATATGGACCATCACAGATGGTTTTTAGACCCAACCTTCTGTGATGGGCTCCTGCCTTAGTCCACGCATTTCGATTGAACCCGACCGGCCACCTTTTCCTATAACTTAACCCTAGCTAGCACGTACCACTTCATCCCTTCTATACCCCACCGCCCTCTGTCCTGATTGGAAGTGCGTGTTGCCCCACTCGCTCCTTCGTCCCCTTCTACCCCGCCGACCCCCTGTCTGAGAGTGCCACCCACGAGCCACGAGCATCGCTACCCTCCCTACAAGCACTGCCATGCCCTCCCTATAGGCACTGCCACCATCGCCATGGATCCCCAAGGTAGCGGAGACAAAGGCGGCGGGAGAGTAACCACCGGATCCAGTGGCGTCAATGGTCACGGCGATCCTCCGAGCACCGCCACGACAAGGAGGCCCCCATCTTCCTCCTCAAATCCGGCCACTGCCCTGTAACATCCCCTATCTTTAAAATATTATTGCTTGTGCATATCATGGCATGGCATAGCACCAATGCATTTAAAATTTAAATTTGAAATTACTCTGGGTTTGGGATTCTTTGGGATACAAAACAAATTTGAATTTGTTTTGATTTGCATTTAGTTTGAGAGGAAGAAGCAAATTAAAAAGAAAAAAAAACTAAAACCCTAGCTAACCTAATCTCTCCCCCCTCCCGGCTGGGCCCTCCCCTTTCGGCCCGCTTCTTCCCCGCACGGCCCACCTCCTGGCCTGCCCCGTCCCGCACCCCCCCTTGCCTTCTTCTCTCTCTCCCTCACCCGACCGCCACCCCCTCCCCATTCTCTCACCCGGCGCCACCTCCCTTCCCCCATGGCTGCCCCGTGGCGCCCTTCCTCTGCCCCGCGCGCCAGCTCGCCCTCCAGCTCCCGAGCCTCCCCTAAAAACCCCCTCCCCTCGGCCGCTACGCCCTCTCTTCCCTCCCCCCTGCTCTCCTGTTTGCCGCGCCGCACCCGAGCTTGACGCCGACCGCCCACCGCTCGCCCCCGCCTCAAGCGCCGCTCCGGTCGCCTCGCTCGTCGCCTCGGTGTCGCCCCCGCCCACAAGTCGCCACCGCCAGCCTCTCTCCCCTCCGCCGCTCCCTCGCCTCGGCACCCGGAGCTCGCCCCGCCGTACCGGACCGCCGCCTCCTCCGAGCCGTCGCCTCGCCGCCCGGAGCGCCCTTCCTCGCCGCACCCACCCCGACGCCCGGAGCCCCTCGCCATCCGTGTCGCCCCGGTCCTCCCCGAGCCAACCACCGCCTTCGCCGCCCGCTCCCGTCGCCCTCTACCCCCGCCCCGTCGCCGGCCGACCTCCCGCCGCCCCTCGGTGAGCTCGCCGCCCTGGCCCCGCCGCCGTCGTCCCTTGCCTCGCTCCTCCTCGCTGCCGGCAGCAAAGCCACCCCGGTCAGCCGAGCCCCATGCAGTGGCCGGTTCCGACCGGGCGTGGAGAGGCCTTAATGGCCGTGTAATTAGGTCGTTAGGGCAAAACTAGCTGCCTAATTAATGGCTAAGTAGGTTTAATGCTGATGATTATGATCAATGCGGCCAATTATTGCTAATCAGACAGAGTTATTACTGTTGTTAATGCCTAGCAGTGTATTTAATAAGTGGTTTGAATGTGTGTGTATGCCAGCCGGGTCCCACGCGTCAGAAAATAGAAAAAGAATTAAAAGAAAAGAAAAAGAGCTGACTGGTAGGCCCCACATGTCATAGGCTCTATTAGTGTTGACCTGAGTTGACTGAGGGGCCCACTTGTCATTCTCTGTAGCTAGAGTTATATTGAGTAATAAATGTATTTCCTTTTATTTTGCTGAGAAAAATACAACAAAGGGGTTTAAATTGATTTAAATATTGTGAAATTCGTAGAAAATGCATCGGAACTCAGAAAAATGCAAATGATATATCAAAATGTTCAGAAAAACGAGAGCTATTTAATTACATCATATTCATCCATGTTTGCATGCTAGAAAAGATGAAAATGTCGAAGAACTTACATTAGGGTTTTCCCCGAACCCCCGGAGAAATTCGGATCGCGATAATTCGAGCGTCCGGACTCCGATTAACCTGATTCCAGTTGCGTTAGCTTGCATTTCGAATCCTCTAGCTCATGGCATACATTGCATCTCATGCTGAAGTTCATCATCGTGGTGTTCACACTGCGCTTGTTCTGTGTTTTCGTTCTTCCGATAGGACCGGAGGATCACGACGAATATAACTTTGAGCAGGAACAGGACCTAGTCGTTGAACCGCAAGGCAAGCAGCCCCCTTTGACCATATTGCGGATATCCCATTATTTGCAAATCTATTATTTGCTTTTAAAATCGTATTGCATGCGTTCCACTGATATTTTATGCTAAGTGGGAACCCTATCCTTTGCATGAAAACTTACTTTGTCGCTCAATCAACACCACCGACCCTCCCAACCTATTTAGAGTGAATTACTTGTGTTGTAATATTGCTATTTTAGCTCATGATGCTTAGACCTGCTTAGCTGGATTCAAGTCGTAATTCCTGGGATGGCAGACGAAACACAATACACTGGATGGGTTAGCGGTTAGGTGGTTGTTCACCGGGCGGTTGTTAATAAACTTGACTAATCTCAAATCGGGCATCGACGAGAGGCCATGCTGGGAGCATGGTGGGTTGTCTCGTTAATCCCACAAGGACCGGTTCCCGGTGTCCTTTCGAACCAAGATTTGCGTGCTTCTACGCGGGTGGTATAATGGGCCACCCACGACCGAATAATCTGTCTAGGCTTAGGATATGAGCTGCATAGTTTGCCGTTTTCGTGACTTGGGTGCGTGGAAAATGAGGAGGTGGTGTGATGCAACAATATAGGAGTGAGGGGTACACACGGTCCGGGACCGGGGATGTATCACCTGCCACAACTAGTGGGACCGCGTCGGAGTATCGGCCGAACTGTCGTTCGCGGACTAGCCTATTAGGGCGGCTCATACCTAGGTCGAAAACATTGTAAAGGTCGTGTTCAACCTCCCTCTGCTAGCACACCTCGTGAAAGTGTGTTCTCGGTAGCACTAAGAGTCGGTTGATACGCGTAGGTAAAGATGTACACCCCTGCAGGGTTTAAACTATTCGAATAGCCGTGTCCGCGGTTATGGACAGCTTGGTAAGAATCCGCATTGAATTAGACAAGTATAACCCTAATCTAAAACTTGCCAACTTTAAGGATTTGGTTTTAGCGATTGCTTCCTCCCTGGTGGTCGAGGAAGAATCGAGGGTTTCGTGTGTTCGATGGTCTGCTTTAGGTTTTATTATGCAGTTTCAGCTCCTCTCCTTGCAAAGTATTCTAGTAGACGAATTTCAATCTAATTACAGGTATTGTGAAGAATAAATTAGCTTTCTGCAAAAATAGTCCACAGATAGCCCTTTCTTGATACCTGATGCATCTATTATTATTTTCCCCTGTAAGTCTTGCGGAGTACATTTTGTACTCACCTTGCATTCGTTGATATTATTTCCGTGCAGAGGAAACCACTCCCGCCGCGGAGGGTTTCTACATTGAGGTAGACGCCGACATCGACTAGTCGCTGGTGATCCCGGGCAGTGGTCCTGCCCTGGGTTCGGCAGCTTGGTTTGTTCTGCCGCCGCTTTTGGCCCTACCCTTAGGCTTCTCAGCCAAACTAAAACTTCCGCTGTGTAAAGCATCTTTTGCTTGTATATATAGGTTGTTAAGTTTCCAGAACAGCTAGTATTATTGCAGTTTCGGTCGTAGAGTCTCTGTGATGGTACTGGTTTGTTTCTCCCCCTGTGTCATGTGCAATGTGTGTATGATTGAAATACGTGATGCAGGGAGGATTTCAGGTTTTATATCGCGAAGCTATTAAGTTTTATCACCCCTGTGAAGCGACTCTCCACTGAGATGTTGGGAGCTATATCACCCTACTCCAGCCGTGCATTTATTTGCCGGGACGAGGTCGGGGTTGATGCTCCGGCTCAGTGGGAAAGAGTGAGGAGAGCATATCACCCTACTACTCAGTGCATTAAATTGCCAGAGTAAGCTTTGGGGTTGACGTCTCGGGCTATTCGAAGCCATATCACTCCACTCCTCTCGGATTTGACACCCGTGGGTTGAGGTCGGGGTTGAAGCTCCGACTTAGCGGGTGATTATTCCTAAAGCTCTCCGTTATGGAATCTGGGGTCCGACAGGCTTGGTATCAGAGCAGGACTGTCCGTAGGATGACCCTTGACCTTGGTCGATGTTGAGTCTAGAATTGTGAAAACTATATTGAACTTAAAAAGGATTTGCGAAAATCATAAGTAGTGATTCTATTTTCTCCTTATCCTCTCGATCTTAGTCTTACCCTTACCTCTTCATTTGTTTAAAAGTGGTCTTGACTGCTCTTACCTCTTTCAAAAGTTAGGGTTCACGCGTTTGGGGTATTCCTACCTTCCCTCTTATCTCATTTCCGCGATCGTGAATTCTATCCCTTGTTTCCACCTATCCAGATGGCTGAAATGTATATCACTTTGGCGGGCACTTCTCACTGTGTGTCAGTTGGTGGTGCTCCTCCGCTCTTGGTTCGGATTTTGGCAAGGTTGGGATACGAGTGGCTGCCCGAGTATGCTATCTATAGCCGCAACCGTCAATTTGGATTAAGTGATTATGTTGCTTCTGTCTTCATCCGACCACACCCTTCAGCACCACTGCAGTTGCCTTCTATGCTACCAGGACATCCTATCGTCTTTGAGGGTCGTGATGGTTCTTACGAAGGAGCTGTCCAAACAGCTGCTCTTAATGCCATAAATGTTCTTCGTTACCATTATGCGGCGCAGCTTACGGATTCCCCTTTTCGTTATCATGTGGGACAAGAAGATCCCAATGCACCAATATGTTGGCATGATTTTATAATGTACCCTGATCCCACGGTCGTTGAGATGGCCCCAATGCTCAACATTACGCACCGTCTTTATCGAGCAGCCGCCTACGATCGTGATTGCTATCTTCATCGTTTGTGCCACGCCCTCGAGTTCATCAACGAGCACATGGATGCCAACCAAGCTCCAAGAGACTTAATGTCAGCTCGTGGAGAGTTTACTGGGCCGTATGCTGCCAATAGGCCATCTCCATGCAACTTTGCTCCAGTTCCGGGACCTCGCTACACTTCTCGTCATCGTGTAGCTATGGAGATACCTGGAATCTCTCGTCATCGGCTTGAGCCACTTCCTGGTGAGGTGCCTCGCAATTTCCAAGAACCGAAGCCGATTCCGCCTGAAGCAGCGATGTACTACTTTATGGACTACGACTCGCCCGATTACTCTCCGTGATCTCCATGCTCGTGTGTTCGACCCATGGTTGTAGTCGGCTCTTTTGGCTCCTTTTTGTACCCTAAGCTGAAACTATATCCATGTAATAGGTTAATCCCCTAGAGCAGTGTGTGGTTCCTTTCCTAAGTCTATAACTGTCTAAGGTTGTAGATGAATCATGTATTGGAACTAAACCTTAAGGTGTGAGTGTGGTATGGTATCATGATCGTGTACTTGTTCTAGCCGTGGGCTTGTAATATTAACGGTCATGTATATTACGTACCAGATGTCTATTTGTGTTGCTATGGAATGTATCTTAGCTCCGTGGCTTTTGTACTACCATATGTGACATATTTGGCATTTATCCTTCTCCACACTATTTAGTTTCCTCAGTACATTCTACCGTAAGCGATCCTTCGGATTCGATTCTGAACCTTGAAGTAACTCCTTTTTCCTTCCTTCAGGATGGCTGGCAATCCGCGCCCAGCAGATCATGGTGCCGGTAATACCGGTGACGTTCCCCCTCCACCGCCGTCTATGGCTGAAGTCTTGATGCAGATTGAGCGTAATCGCATGGAACAAACCATACTGTTGGAGCACCTTGTTCGGAACACCAGCCGTCAAACGGATGATCGCGTTGGAATCTCTGATTTCCTTCGAACTCAGCCTCCTGTGTTCAGTCGCTCTGAAGATCCTCTGGATGCCGACGACTGGATTCGCACCGTCGAGCGCAAGTTGGAGACTGCGCGCGTTGCCACGGCAGATCGAGTGAACTTCGCGGCTTTCCAGCTTGAAGGTGCCACAGCCGCCTGGTGGGAAAGTTTCCGCTCCATGCAAGAAAAGGATCATGAGATTACCTGGTCTGAGTTTCGTGATGCTTTCCGCGGAGCTCATATCCCAGATGGAACAATGGAAGTTAAGAAGGAAGAGTTCCGTAATCTGAAGCAAGGGCGGAACAGTGTAACTGAGTATCTCCACCAGTTTAACCATTTGGCTCGTTACGCTCCAAATGACGTTGCCACCGATGCGGATAAGCAAGAGAAGTTCCGCAAAGGTCTAAACCCGGAGATTCGCTATGAGCTGCTTCCGTTCGATTTCGCAAACTTCCAAGCCCTGATGAACAAGGCCATCAAGATGGAACACGGCAGGCAGACACTTGAAGAATCGTGCAAGCATGCCCGTGATGCTGCCAAACCATCGAGCTCCAGCTCCCAGAAAAGAAGAATTTGGATTCCAGCTAGCGCCTTCAATCGCGCTACTCCCTCTGCGAGACCAGCAGGCTTTGCTCCTCGTCCTCCTCAGCAGGGTTTCCAAGCAAGACCAGTTGGAGGACAGTCGTCTAATTCCGCTCCAAGGCCGCCCCCTGGAGTCTGCTTCGTGTGTGGCCAACCTGGCCACTATGCTCGTGAATGTCCCCGGAACCAGAATCCTGCACCTCGCCCTAATCCAGGACAAGGTCAACCTCGGGGCAATGTTCCGTTTAAGAAGCCAAACCCGAAGCCTCAACCAGCCGGTCGCGGTCGCGTGAATCACGTGGTCGCCGAAGAAGCCCAGGAAGCACCTGACGTCGTCTTGGGTACGCTTCTTGTCCATGCTACTCCCGCATCCGTCCTTTTCGATTCGGGAGCTTCTCATTCTTTTATAGCTAAGGGTTTTGCTGAGAAGCACAATATTCCTTTCGAGAGTATGTCGATCCCATTGTCTATCCTTGCACCGGGTTCGGTGATGAGAACATCTCAAGAATGTCGTGAAGTCTGCGTCAGAATCGCAAATCTTGAGTTCTATGCCACCTTAATTGTTTTGGCCTCCACCGATATCGATATCATCCTGGGTATGGATTGGTTGACCGTGCATCAAGCCCTAATTGATTGTGCAACCAATACCGTAACTCTCTTCCATCCGTCTGGTCAATCTGTTCTTTGTGATCTAGGATCTGTCAACCACCACCTCTGTGCTCTGGAAGGCAAGCCTCTTCCTGATCTTCCCGATGTCCCAGTGGTCTGTGATTTCGCAGATGTCTTTCCTGATGAGCTGCCAGGTCTGCCACCTGATCGCGATATTGAATTTGTTATCGAGTTGGCTCCTGGAACTGCTCCAACCTATCGTCGCCCTTATCGGATGCCTCCAAACGAGTTGGTTGAATTGAAGAAACAACTTCAGGAGTTAGAAGAAAAAGGTTTCATTCGACCGAGCTCCTCTCCTTAAGGATGCTCTGCTCTTTTCGTGGAGAAGAAAGATAAAAGCCTCCGGATGTGTGTTGACTATCGGCCTCTTAACGAGGTGACGATCAAAAACAAATATCCTCTCCCTCGCATTGATGATCTTTTCGATCAATTAACCGGAGCTACCGTCTTTTCCAAAATCGATTTGAGGTTAGGCTACCATCAAATCAAAATCCGTTCCGAAGATATTCCAAAAACGGCGTTTACCACTCGTTATGGGTTGTATGAATTCACCGTGATGTCTTTTGGGTTAACGAATGCTCCTGCTACCTTCATGAGGTTGATGAATTCTGTCTTCATGGATTATCTGGACCGTTTTGTGATCATTTTCATCGATGATATCCTGGTCTATTCCAAGTCAGAAGAAGATCATGCCGAGCACTTGGAGCTTGTTCTCGCCAGACTTCGTAAACATCGGCTCTATGCTAAATTCTCCAAGTGTGAATTTTGGCTCGAAGAAGTCGCTTTCCTAGGCCACGTGCTTTCGGCGAAAGGTGTCGCCGTGGATCCTAGTAAAGTCAAGGACGTTCTCAATTGGGAGCAACCCAAATCGGTCACTCAAGTACGGAGTTTTCTTGGTCTAGCCGGTTATTACCGTCGTTTTATCAAGGACTTTTCCAAGCGTGCCAAACCGTTAACCGAACTCCTTAAGAAAGAAAAGAAGTTTGAATGGTCTGAAAGATGTGAAGCAAGTTTCCAAGAGTTGAAGTGCAGATTAACCTCCGCTCCTGTTCTTGTCCTCCCAGATATCCACAAAAATTTTGACATCTTCTGCGATGCTTCTCGCCTGGGTCTCGGTTGTGTATTGATGCAAGAAGGACATGTGGTGGCTTACGCTTCTCGTCAGTTAAGGCCACATGAGCTCAACTACCCAACCCACGATCTAGAACTCGCTGCGGTGGTTCATGCCTTGAAGATTTGGCGGCATTACCTCATCGGTAATCGCTGTGAGTTGTACTCTGACCACCAAAGTCTGAAATACCTGTTCACCCAGCCCGATCTGAACCTTCGGCAACGAAGATGGCTGGAATTGATCAAGGATTATGACGTAGGTCTCCATTACCAACCTGGTAAGGCTAATGTTGTTGCGGATGCACTTAGCCGAAAAACCTACTGCAATAATCTAATGATCCAACAAACTCAGCCGCTCCTCCATGAGGAATTCGCCCGGCTTAACCTCAAAGTCGTTCCTTTTGGTTCCCTCCATAACCTTGAAATCCAATCCTCCTTGGAAGACCAAATCAAATCCGCTCAAAAGCAAGACAAAGGTGTCAGCAAGATCAAAGAAAACATTGCTAGCGGAGCTGCTAAATGTTTTTCGGTCGATGATCAGGGCACTGTTCGGTTTGGTAATCGTCTTGTGGTGCCGAAGAATAAAGATCTTCGAGATTCTATCCTTCGTGAAGCTCATGATTCTCCCCTGTCTATTCATCCGGGTGGTACGAAGATATATCGAGATCTGAAGCAGAGATTCTGGTGGACCCGAATGAAAAGGGAAATCGCTCAGTTCATCTCTGAATGTGATGTGTGTCGTCGTGTTAAGGCGGAACACCAAAAACCCGCCGGCACACTCCAACCTCTGCCTATCCCTGAGTGGAAGTGGGATGAGATCGGTATGGATTTTATCACCAGCCTTCCGAGAACTCAGAAAGGAAATGATGCCATTTGGGTAGTCATCGATCGTCTGTCCAAAGTAGCACATTTTCTTCCTGTCCGAGAGAAGATCTCAGCTAGCCAATTGGCTGATCTCTATATATCTCGTATCGTATCTCTCCACGGGATCCCTAAACGGATAATCTCTGACCGTGGTAGTTTGTTCACCTCCAGATTTTGGGAAAGTCTCCAAGCTGCTATGGGAACTCATCTTGCGTTCAGTACAGCTTATCATCCTCAAACCGGTGGACAAACCGAAAGAGTTAACCAAATCCTCGAAGACATGCTTAGAGCTTGTGTTATATCCTTCGGTGCAAAATGTTCTCCTACAACAATAGCTTCCAATCCAGCCTAGGTATGGCTCCTTTCGAAGTCCTTTATGGACGTAAGTGCCGAACTCCACTCAATTGGTTTGAAACCAGAGAAAGGCGAATTCTTGGACCGGACTTGATTAAGGAAGCAGAAGATCAAGTTCGAGTTATTCGAGAGCGGTTGAAAACTGCTCAGTCTCGTCAGAAGAGCTACTCCGACCTCCATCGTCGTGAGATACACTTTGAGCCAAACGATAAAGTCTACCTTCGGGTCACTCCTTTCAAGGGTGTTCGCCGATTTGGCATCAAAGGAAAGTTGGCACCTCGTTACATTGGTCCCTTTCGCATTCTTTCCAAACGAGGTGAAGTCGCATACCAGTTGGAACTACCTCCGTCGATGTCCAATATCCATAATGTCTTCCATGTCTCCCAACTCCGAAAATGCTTTAAAGATCCGATTCCGGAGTCAGCTGTCGATACCTTGGATCTTCAAGGAGATCTTTCTTATCAAGAGTATCCTGTTCGAATTCTCGACGAAATGGAGAAGACAACACGAAGACGCCAGGTGAAGTTCTTAAAAGTCCAGTGGTCCAACCACTCCGAAGAAGAAGCTACTTGGGAACGTGAAGATCTCCTTCGATCAGCGTACCCCTCCCTCTTTTCCAGTTGATCCGAATCTCGGGGTCGAGATTCTTATAAGGGGGGTAGGTTTGTAACATCCCCTATCTTTAAAATATTATTGCTTGTGCATATCATGGCATGGCATAGCACCAATGCATTTAAAATTTAAATTTGAAATTACTCTGGGTTTGGGATTACAAAACAAATTTGAATTTGTTTTGATTTGCATTTAGTTTGAGAGGAAGAAGCAAAATTAAAAAGAAAAAAAAACTAAAACCCTAGCTAACCTAATCTCTCCCCCCTCCCGGCTGGGCCCTCCCCTTTCGGCCCGCTTCTTCCCCGCACGGCCCACCTCCTGGCCTGCCCCGTCCCGCACCCCCCCTTGCCTTCTTCTCTCTCTCCCTCACCCGACCGCCACCCCTTCCCCATTCTCTCACCCGGCGCCACCTCCCTTCCCCCATGGCTGCCCCGTGGCGCCCTTCCTCTGCCCCGCGCGCCAGCTCGCCCTCCAGCTCCCGAGCCTCCCCTAAAAACCCCCTCCCCTCGGCCGCTACGCCCTCTCTTCCCTCCCCCCTGCTCTCCTGTTTGCCGCGCCGCACCCGAGCTTGACGCCGACCGCCCACCGCTCGCCCCCGCCTCAAGCGCCGCTCCGGTCGCCTCGCTCGTCGCCTCGGTGTCGCTCCCGCCCGCAAGTCGCCACCGCCGGCCTCTCTCCCCTCCGCCGCTCCCTCGCCTCGGCACCCGGAGCTCGCCCCGTCGTACCGGACCGCCGCCTCCTCCGAGCCGTCGCCTCGCCGCCCGGAGCGCCCTTCCTCGCCGCACCCACCCCGACGCCCGGAGCCCCTCGCCATCCGCGTCGCCCCAGTCCTCCCCGAGCCAACCACCGCCTTCGCCGCCCGCTCCCGTCGCCCTCTACCCCCGCCCCGTCGCCGGCCGACCTCCCGCCGCCCCTCGGTGAGCTCGCCGCCCTGGCCCCGCCACCGTCGTCCCTTGCCTCGCTCCTCCTCGCTGCCGGCAGCAAAGCCACCCCGGTCAGCCGAGCCCCATGCAGTGGCCGGTTCCGACCGGGCGTGGAGAGGCCTTAATGGCCGTGTAATTAGGTCGTTAGGGCAAAACTAGCTGCCTAATTAATGGCTAAGTAGGTTTAATGCTGATGATTATGATCAATGCGGCCAATTATTGCTAATCAGACAGAGTTATTACTGTTGTTAATGCCTAGCAGTGTATTTAATAAGTGGTTTGAATGTGTGTGTATGCCAGCCGGGTCCCACGCGTCAGAAAATAGAAAAAGAATTAAAAGAAAAGAAAAAGAGCTGACTGGTAGGCCCCACATGTCATAGGCTCTATTAGTGTTGACCTGAGTTGACTGAGGGGCCCACTTGTCATTCTCTGTAGCTAGAGTTATATTGAGTAATAAATGTATTTCCTTTTATTTTGCTGAGAAAAATACAACAAAGGGGTTTAAATTGATTTAAATATTGTGAAATTCGTAGAAATGCATCGGAACTCAGAAAAATGCAAATGATATATCAAAATGTTCAGAAAAACGAGAGCTATTTAATTACATCATATTCATCCATGTTTGCATGCTAGAAAAGATGAAAATGTCGAAGAACTTACATTAGGGTTTTCCCCGAACCCCCGGAGAAATTCGGATCGCGATAATTCGAGCGTCCGGACTCCGATTAACCTGATTCCAGTTGCGTTAGCTTGCATTTCGAATCCTCTAGCTCATGGCATACATTGCATCTCATGCTGAAGTTCATCATCGTGGTGTTCACACTGCGCTTGTTCTGTGTTTTCGTTCTTCCGATAGGACCGGAGGATCACGACGAATATAACTTTGAGCAGGAACAGGACCTAGTCGTTGAACCGCAAGGCAAGCAGCCCCCTTTGACCATATTGCGGATATCCCATTATTTGCAAATCTATTATTTGCTTTTAAAATCGTATTGCATGCGTTCCACTGATATTTTATGCTAAGTGGGAACCCTATCCTTTGCATGAAAACTTACTTTGTCGCTCAATCAACACCACCGACCCTCCCAACCTATTTAGAGTGAATTACTTGTGTTGTAATATTGCTATTTTAGCTCATGATGCTTAGACCTGCTTAGCTGGATTCAAGTCGTAATTCCTGGGATGGCAGACGAAACACAATACACTGGATGGGTTAGCGGTTAGGTGGTTGTTCACCGGGCGGTTGTTAATAAACTTGACTAATCTCAAATCGGCATCGACGAGAGGCCATGCTGGGAGCATGGTGGGTTGTCTCGTTAATCCCACAAGGACCGGTTCCCGGTGTCCTTTCGAACCAAGATTTGCGTGCTTCTACGCGGGTGGTATAATGGGCCACCCACGACCGAATAATCTGTCTAGGCTTAGGATATGAGCTGCATAGTTTGCTGTTTTCGTGACTTGGGTGCGTGGAAAATGAGGAGGTGGTGTGATGCAACAATATAGGAGTGAGGGGTACACACGGTCCGGGACCGGGGATGTATCACCTGCCACAACTAGTGGGACCGCGTCGGAGTATCGGTCGAACTGTCGTTCGCGGACTAGCCTATTAGGGCGGCTCATACCTAGGTCGAAAACATTGTAAAGGTCGTGTTCAACCTCCCTCTGCTAGCACACCTCGTGAAAGTGTGTTCTCGGTAGCACTAAGAGTCGGTTGATACGCGTAGGTAAAGATGTACACCCCTGCAGAGTTTAAACTATTCGAATAGCCGTGTCCGCGGTTATGGACAGCTTGGTAAGAATCCGCATTGAATTAGACAAGTATAACCCTAATCTAAAACTTGCCAACTTTAAGAATTTGGTTTTAGCGATTGCTTCCTCCCTGGTGGTCGAGGAAGAATCGAGGGTTTCGTGTGTTCGATGGTCTGCTTTAGGTTTTATTATGCAGTTTCAGCTCCTCTCCTTGCAAAGTATTCCAGTAGACGAATTTCAATCTAATTACAGGTATTGTGAAGAATAAATAGCTTTCTGCAAAAATAGTCCACAGATAGCCCTTTCTTGATACCTGATGCATCTATTATTATTTTCCCCTGTAAGTCTTGCGGAGTACATTTTGTACTCACCTTGCATTCGTTGATATTATTTCCGTGCAGAGGAAACCCACTCCCGCCGCGGAGGGTTTCTACATTGAGGTAGACGCCGACATCGACTAGTCGCTGGTGATCCCGGGCAGTGGTCCTGCCCTGGGTTCGGCAGCTTGGTTTGTTCTGCCGCCGCTTTTGGCCCTACCCTTAGGCTTCTCAGCCAAACTAAAACTTCCGCTGTGTAAAGCATCTTTTGCTTGTATATATAGGTTGTTAAGTTTCCAGAACAGCTAGTATTATTGCAGTTTCGGTCGTAGAGTCTCTGTGATGGTACTGGTTTGTTTCTCCCCCTGTGTCATGTGCAATGTGTGTATGATTGAAGTACGTGATGCAGGGAGGATTTCAGGTTTTATATCGCGAAGCTATTAAGTTTTATCACCCCTGTGAAGCGACTCTCCACTGAGATGTTGGGAGCTATATCACCCTACTCCAGCCGTGCATTTATTTGCCGGGACGAGGTCGGGGTTGATGCTCCGGCTCAGTGGGAAAGAGTGAGGAGACCATATCACCCTACTACTCAGTGCATTAAATTGCCAGAGTAAGCTTTGGGGTTGACGTCTCGGGCTATTCGAAGCCATATCACTCCACTCCTCTCGGATTTGACACCCGTGGGTTGAGGTCGGGGTTGAAGCTCCGACTTAGCGGGTGATTATTCCTAAAGTTCTCCGTTATGGAATCTGGGGTCCGACATGCCCCAAGTGCACCGCCGCGCCGTCCTCTTTCTCGCCCCCTCCCTCGCTATCTCCTGAGAGCGCACGGCGCTGGTGGCCCTCTGACTCCCTTCGAGCATCGCCTCGACAAGGACGCCCTCCGCTCTAGATGTGGTTAGTATGCATTCCTCTCTCTCCCCCATCTCTCTATTCTCTGACCTAGTGCTCTCTGTTTCACTTCCTCACCCATCCCAGCCGCTGAGTGCAGGCGGCAGTGATTAGTATCGGATCCGAGGAAGATGTCCCAGCTGCCGCCAGATCTGGTGGCCCCCATGCCCTCAACAACGACCGATCAAATTTTTAGCATGTGTATATGATTTTGTGTGTGCAAACTGGATCCGAGGAATTTGGCACTTAATTACCTGCTGATCCAGAAAATCATTGAAAATCAACATTGTAGACGATTCTCAAAGGTGAACTATCTATGATGCTTGCTTGTCATAGATAGCTTCTCTGCCATCTGTGATATGTCATAGATAGCTTCTCTGCCATCTGTGATATGGCTTGGACATGACAGACAAAATTTCACAAATGGTACCGTCTGTAGAGTGGGTTTTCACCCGTCTGTGATGTCGGGTTCTCCAGTAGTGCATTCAAACATGTACTACATCATATGTATGAGAAAATTAATCTCCCAAGTGTGCCATGAACACTACTGACTTTATCATCGCTAGCACATAAAAGGAAATTACTGAAAGTTAGTAGACTGAATCTTACTATAATTTCAGTGCTCTAACAACGCTTCAAGTACTTATTTCTTAGAAACTACCCAAGGTAAGTACCCAAGTGACGCTGATGGGAAGCTTGGTCAATATGAGCACGAAAAAAGAAACTTCTTATAGCTTCCTCTACACCAAATATTGTTGCGGATGGAATGAGAGTTCAGAAAAATAATCAATCGGCCAAAAGTCTACCCATGCAAACCTATCAGTTCGTTCTGGAACAAAGACAACACACAACCGAACAAGTGGGGAACTTGGCACTTACCCGGATGCATCGCGGAACCGCTGATGCAGTCGAACGACGTCGGCAGCCGCGGCGGTGCGGAGTGGAGCGGCCGCAAAGGATCTGGATGCAGTAGGGGAGGATGGCGATGCGACATTGGAGGCGGGCAGAGAGGGTGGCGTCGAGGGAGGACAATGAGGCGACGTTGGGGGAGGACAGTGGTGGGGTAGGGGACGGACGACGAGAGGCACTGAAGAGGATGGCAACGCGCCATCGACAGGGGAGGAGTGGCAGCATAGTATTTTGAGGAGGTACCTCCAAGAATCAAGAAGCCATATGCTGGTGGAGGTTAGGAGGAGTCGTCCTCAAAGTTTTTGGGCCTTGTTCACTGGAGGCAAGCACAACACCGAGTACCCACCTAATCACACCACGAAGCTCAGTTCACACCAAGAACCTGCGATCTCCACAATGATTCACATCAAGAGGCAAGCACAACACCGAACACAAATCTAATTGAAAGAAGCAAAAGCAATAGGAAAAATTATTTCCATTCTCACTCTTCCATAGTCCCTTACCTTGTCACCCTAATTGAAAGAAGCAAGCACGACATCAGATGCGTTGAGGGAGGACATGGGAGCAGGGCAGCGGCGGTGGCCGAGTAGTTGATGAGTCGGTCGAGGACAAGAGGATGGTGAGGCGATGTCAGGGGCATACAAGGAGGTGGTGGCTGATGTAGCCAACCACTGGCGGCAGTGGTGGTAGCTGAGAAGGTGGATGCCGTCGGTGGAGAACCGAAGGACAGCGAGATGCTGTAGGTGGCGGCGGCGGGTGAGAGATGACGACGACGCGGCGCTTAGGGAGCACAGCGGCGGCGCTAGGGGAGCACAGAGGTCGAGATGGCACTGGGTGAGCATGACGGTGTCGCTGGGGAGGAGTGGCTGTGAAGTATTTAGGATTTGTGAGAGGCACCATCGGCAAGGGAGGTTTGTAAGGGTGAGAGCTATAATATTTACCCCTAGCGCGATGGGCTAAACATGTCTCGCCTGGTCTAAAAAATTTTTGGCCCGGAACGACCAAAATTTGGTCAAACTGGCTCAAATTTTGGCACGACGAGCTGCAACTTTACAGAGTGTTAACATGTTTCTCATGTGCTACCAAAAGAACACTCGGTAAACTATGAATCTCCGTTTAACGTCGTGTTAACATCGCCCGTAAAAGTAGCACAGTCATGGTCTAAAGTGTCATAATTCAGACACTTAAGAAACAAATAGTCTACCGAGTAATTATTGATGGTACCGAGTGTAACTGCGAACACTCGGCACCTTTTGGAGTATCCGACATTTTACGGTCGAGAAACACGAAGGCATTCTTTATCATTTGCACTTTCTGGTAGAGATAAAGACCTGGGTTGTCATCGCACGATTCAATCAACAGGCAACGTACGTGTTAGTCTATGCGCCGCAATTTGTGTACATGTCGAGCCAAAAGATGAAAAGCGTTAAGGCAACAAGGTTTTTCTTCTTATCTACATCCGGGTAATTACCGGCAGGTGCCTATATATATTGTACGTGCGTGGTTACCTCAATCTCTGCCAGATTATTGTACAGTGGATAAATCATCAAATGAAGGTTGCTCTGTAGCTGGGGAAAAAACTACTAGTATAGTACGTTAATCCGGCCGGTTGGTGAGGCTGATGGCGATATGCACTACTAATATGCTCGCGTGTGTTTCCCAGGAGTTTTGCCCCGTAAGCATCCAGCATTCAGAGCACCATTTGGCATTGTACGGCAAATTGGTTTGGCTGGAATAGATATTTCGTCTGACCAAATTAATATTCCCAACTCATAAAGTCAGCAGATCAGCCTTGGTTAGCACATAATCTACGCTTTTTGGAATCTGATCTTAATACCTAGCTAACCAGAGGAAGCTATATGGTGCAAGTCGACAACTAATTGGATATTCTAAAATCACAAAATGAAAAATTACAGTGTCCTAGTACTTCCGCGAATACTACTACTCCACTTGCAACTGGAGAAAGTTTACAAAATGTGTCGAGCACTTAGTGCTCGAAGAATGTGTCCTAACCTTTTTTAATCAATAAAATCTCTCTTTCCTTCACGAAAGAGACAGGGGAAAAAATGAGCACGAAAGTGTCGTCAAAATCGTATAATTCTACTAGACTGCTATTAGAGCATTTCCAGGTGAGCCGCTATCCGGACCTCCATCCCGAAATAGAGGCTCGGAGAACAAAAATCGAGCTCCAGGAGAGACGCCAAAGCACGCGCTATTTTGGAGGGCACTCCATCCTGGCCCCGACGCACGCCAAATCTAGCGCGTCTCCCCCTGGTCTCCATCCCTCAACTGCCGGCGCCCGGACATCGCGTCCCCGCCAAGCCGAGGAACGGTGCCCCCGCAGTCGACGCCGCCGGCCACTCCCGAGCTCGTTGGTAGCCCCTTCTCTCTACATCTCTCTCTTTCATTCTCTGTCGGGTGGTTGGGGGATGAGATGGGGGGAGGTTGGCCACCGGTTGGTCGCCGGATCTGGCCAGCCGTTGTCTGGAAGAATAGGACCAAACGATGCCTGAGGAGAGAGAGGGGTGGGGTGCGAGGGGCGCGTGGGGTGGGGTGCTTACCGGGACGGATTGGCCGGCGACGGCGGCGGTAAGCGAAGAAGGAGACCGGCGGTAGAGGAGGCTGGCGGTGGAGGGGGCTCCGCTGCTTGGTGGCTGGCAGAGGAGAGGGAGGGGCCGGACGGTGGAGCGCTGCTTGGTGGAGCTCGGCAGGGGTGGTGGCCGGATCTGACGGGGGGTGTCGGGGGAGAGATTTGGTGCTTAGGATTGGCGCGACGGCGGCGGTTAAACGAGGAAGGGTACCGGCGGTAGAGGGGGCTAGGGGTGGAGGGGGCTCGGCAGGGGTGGTGGAGCTGCTTTGTGGAGCTCGGCTCGGCTGGGATTGGAGAGGAAGGGCGGGCCAGGGGAGAAGAAGCTCCAGGGGAGAAGGATTAGTTCTTGGGAGCTACCTTTGCTGCTTGGAGATTGCTCCATGTATTGATATGAACTGGCTATAATCGATGTCTCTAACCGAAGAAATGATATGCATGCTAGATTTGGTTCCTGCCTACAAACAGTAGAAGAAACATGTTAGATTTAGTTTGAAGGCACAATTTTGTTGTTATAGCCGAAAGACTGTGTGATATGGTGACAATTTATGTAATTTGGTTGTAGTCTGTTTTGGACCAGAGCTCATCATGATATTTCCTAGTATTATTGTGATTTGATGCTGCACATGCTTCTAGACTGGATCTTAATTATATGAAGTGGTTTATATTTGTACTAGAGATATTAAGTGAATTGAAAAACCAATGCTCATGTCGTATTTTGCTAGTGTAGTGATGGATAAGGATCCGCGAAAAACTAGTGAAGGTTGGGCATGGACCATCAAGAATTAGATGTGATCTCAAATGATTTGTGTGAACTTTTTATGTATGAGCTACTATTTGTGTGAACTTTTTATGTTATGATAGAAGTCGTGACGGTATCGAAAGTATTTGTAGCCGTTCGAATATAGCCGTTGGAAAATATCTGTTGGAATATAACCGTTGAAATGTAGCCGTTGGAAAAGTATCCGTTGGAAAAGTATCCGTTCAAAAAATAGCCGTTGGAAAATTAGCCGTTACAAAAATAATCATTCAAAATATAACCGTTACAAATATATCAAACAGAAATTTATTGTTAGTTACAGGATATTATTATAAAATAGGAGAGAAGAATATGGAGGGTGATATATGAATATGCTGTTAGAGTGGAGGGTTAATATAGAAGAGAAATCTTTTTGGATGGACGTCCATATGAGGACATGGAAGCTCAAATATGGATGCCCAACTGGAGATGTTCTTAGTCCCTGTAGGCAGTAGCTTCTCGCGCTGATCATGCAAGATGACAAAGCAAAAGTGATGACACTATGTATCAAAACCGGGTGATTTGGAACTGGAATCGTAGAACATGTGGCCCACCGAAAGTGGTAGAACATTTTTTTTTAAATGTTCTTGGATTCTATTAAACGCTGCTAATTAGTAGCTGTAATCTGCTAGAAAAGAATTTTTAGGAACGATATATGTTACCTTTAACATTAGCATATATATATATATATATATATATATATATTACCTTTAGCCTTTTAAGCAGTTGCTAGCGCAATCCATGTTCATCTAAAAAAAGCATGTTGATACAACTTTTCCATAGAATAAAGCACATAGGAACGTAGCGGTTTAGGTTTCCTTTTTCTACTGATGTACTATACTATTACTAGTTTGATGTCGATCGTAGTTTGATACGAGTATGCATTTTTTAATTAGTTTGCTCCACTTACTTTTATCTAGCTCCTACTACTACCATATTCTGTCGCAAGAAAAGTAATCGACACCTTAATCTGGTGGCGCTACTCGGCAGGCGGGATTTGGTTCATTAATTAGGTCGCCGTCTTAATTAAGCCATTGACACCACTACCACCAGCACTGGTTTGGTTAGTGGATGGAGATTACGATGGTTAAGCAAGATGCCCACTATGCGCGGGCCCACATGCAGTGACGACCCAACGCTGCGTCGTATCGTGGTACGCACCAAGGGTGGCGCATCTGCGTCGCCAGGTCGACAAGAAAGTGAAGGAATCAGACAACCGAAACCATCATCATGCACGTCGAGAAGTCGAAATTGACATGAAAAGATGTCAAATTCTTTCCCTCCAGGTGATCGCTACAAAGTCTGGTCTAGCGATCTAATCTGAGTCCTTGTGCTGGTGATCTGCAGCACCGGGGTGGTTTGACCGTTCCTTGATGGAGGCAACGACATGCTGGAGGCAGTACTGGAAGCCAGGGTAGCTGAAGGTTCATCTTCTTGCTTGGACCTTCATTATTTAACCCAAAACTTACAAATTTCGGGCCTCGGATTTTTGTAGCATTTTTATAGGATGTTAATTTATAAGATGTTTTTCTATGGAGGCTCTTTCGATCAAGACTACTAAATTTCCTATGAATTTTATTCCTACGTCTTAATTTCATAGAATTCCTAACAAGAGGTTAGATCTCATAAAAAATTTCCTTTATGTTTTGTATATATCTTTTTTCTCTTCAAATTTTTGCAAAATTCATATATAGAATCTAAATAGACATGTTTATAAATTCATGTGTTTTGAATCCCTATAGAATTCATGAAGTCGTCACATGTTAATTCTACGTTTTTGTTATTTCTGTGTTTTTAGAATTTTATGTTTGAAAGAGACCCTTCAATCAGTTGCAAGTACCCAGTGTGTCCGATAGGGGGCAGGAGGGCCAGAGCTCCCTGCCCCCTACGTGGATCATGGATCTAGTGGCAACAGGCCATCTGGTCAGGGAGGTTAGAATTAATTGCCATTTCGATCTACGCGCACACAACTAGTTTCTTAGGGCCCGTTCGGATGTCCTCCGGCTTCGCGAAATCCTCAAATCCGGCTTCGCGCGCCTACGTCGAGCTTCCCGCGAGGAGCTGTGCGCGTTCGGCTGCCTGGGCTCAGCTCCGGCCTCCCTGAGATTCTCGCTGGCCGGATCGGGGAGAAAAGCTCGGGGAGGACCGACGGCGGTGAGCTAGGGCGGAGTGGCGATGTCGGCGAGCTCGGGGGGAGGGGCGACGGCTGGGCGGCGGTGGTGACTTCGGGGAGGGCGACGGCGGTGAGCTCGGGGAGGGCCGCGGCAGGGCGGCATGAGGAGGAGAGGGAGGGGAAGGGTACGCGGACGACCGGCGCGAGGTCAGCGGGGAGCGGGATTGCCGGTGGCGGGGTGGCGGGATGGTGGCGGGGTGGCGGGGAGTTCACGGGAACGCGTCGACCGCCTGGGGAAAATGACTCGGCGGTGGCATTCGCGACGTAATTTGGGCGAACTCCGCGCGCTGATGTTTCGGGAAGCTCGGTTTCGGCCGCTTCGCCGATTTGCACTAGAGGAGGGCTCCGCTCCGTGAAGCGGGCTCAGCGGAGCTGGGGCGTTCGGCGGGGCTCGGCGCGCGGAGTTCGTGGAGCGCGGAGCTGGAGGAGTTCCGAACGGGCCCTTAGTCCGTATCATTATTTCTTTGGTCACCGTGTAGTTTACGAGCTACTTGCATGAATGGATGATGCTCTCTATCCAAAAGGTACGAGGGCCAGGATTAATTTAGGGAGGTGGCATGTGCCGTGCATGTTCACAAGGACGAGAGCAGCGAAAAGAAAATGAACTCCAACGAATCTTTGCTTAAGGACTAATCAATCTGGTTTTGTTTGTCACCAGATGAATGGTCCGTTCCACCGGTGCAGTGGATAAGCTCCTCTTTCCTTTTTTATTAGAAAATAAAGTTCCTGTTTCCTACGAGGTGGGATTATTGAAGAGTGAGGCTAAAGGAAATGGACAGTGCCAAGTTCCCGACATTTTGTAATTAGATTTCGTGCCATGTTGCAGCAGCCTTGGGGATGCACGGATTTTGGTGCTATCACGACGATCTGCATCTCGAGATACATACTCATATACACCAACCAAAACATTCTCCATGTATACTCATATACACCAACCAAAACATTCTCCATGTATACTCATATACACCAACCAAAACATTCTCCATGTATACTCATATACACCAACCAAAACATTCTCCCTGTGCGCGCATATGCATGTGTTAGAATCCACGGCGCAAAATGGGTCTGATGATTTGATCCCATCGAAGCTGTTGCAAGAGGGGGAACGCTTTGATTCTCCACCAAAACAAAGTCGAGAACTGAAACTTTTGAAAGCCTAACGTCGCACCAGTTACAGTTTGCACATTGCCGCCTGCGATGACTCGGTGGACCAGTGCTGCATCTTCATGCGTTTGTGGGCTGTAAAGTTTCCTGGGCCGACGGAGAACTTTAGGGTTGGTCAGTTTATCTCTGAATATCGACACAGGTTTAGGAGTTAGGGCTGTTGTTCGTCTGGTCCAAGTCAAGGTCCAAAAGAGCTCAGCTCACTTGTGAGAACGCTTGGCTTGACTGGACTTGATTCCTCACTGTGTAGTGGGACACAACGAAGAAGAGAAAGCGCGTCCGTCCGTGTGGAAACGAATTGACAATTGGAATTCGACTTCAGCGCCAGGATGACGTTGATGACTTAGGGTCTTTTTTGGTGACTTAGTGATTAAATAAGAAGTATAGTTAGTCTGGATCATTGGCTACGTCTTGAAGGCAGTGCCACTCCCTACCTCCTTCTGTGGACACTACACACGACTTGTTTCAGTTATACGACTAACACGCGGGATCAAGACCACAGATGCTACAAGTGTGGACGACATGTCATTGACAGAAACATTCAGTCGGGAGTTCTGAATGTACACAAACTACACCGTAGGACGTGACATAGCCACGCCGGCCACTTCTTCCACCATAGAAAAGTGGGATCCACCCCACAAAATGCGAAAAATACACGCGATACTGTTTCGTCCATGAGGAAATCGTCGCGATAAACAATTTATGACCGACAGATCGGACCAACAGTTTTCTGGACCCACTGTCCAGTTTATGAAACAGGAAAAACGAACGCACAAGGTCAAAAAAAAAGAAGGAACGCACAAGGTCAAAAAAAAAGAAGGAACGCACAAGGTCACCAAAAAAAAACGAACACACAAGGTATTTTCGTGGGCACGCGCCTTCCGTGATCGAACGCAGAGATTTCCTCGCGCTGTCGCGTTTTACTATTTTCTTTCTTAACCCGGAAGGCAAATAGCCAAATACAAACAAGTCGCAGAGCCCCCTCCCATAAAAAAAAAGGAAAAAAGAAGAAAAAGAGGTTGCAAACAACTCCACGCACAGAATCTCCTCAAGTTTCAACCCAAAATCGAACTCCCCACGCAGATACATCCTTCTCGAGTTCTCGTTTCGTCTCGCCGCCGCCTCAATCTCGAAGCCTCGAACAAGGTTAGGGTTTCCACTCTCCATACCTCTATGGGCTCGAAAAAGGGGTCGCCTCAGCCTTCCGGCGCCGCCTCCGCCGCCCCGGCCGCCGGCTTGGACGAGGTCTCCGCCGATGTCGGCGCTTCGGACGGGAATGGATCGGCGCAGGCGCCGGTGGGCCTGGTGCCGAAGCCGCCGGAGGTGGCGCCGTTCCTGATGAAGGTGTACGATATGGTCTCGGACCCGGCGACCGACAAGGTAATCTCGTGGGCCGAAGCCGGCGGCAGCTTCGTGATCTTGGACTCCCACGCCTTCGAGCGCGACCTGCTTCGTCGGCACTTCAAGCACAGCAACTTCACCAGCTTCATACGCCAGCTCAACACCTATGTGAGATTCTCTCATTCCCTGTGTCTCCTCGTTTGTTTCTGATGCGCAATACGGTGTGATTTTGAGTGGATTGGATATAATTGGTAGTGTAGAATGGGTTTTATTATAAAAATATCATTTATTATCGCGGCTAGGTTCCAATTTGGTTTGCATTGCCTGTTTTAGAGTGGCTTCCGATGTAACTTACACGAAGATGGTTGCTTATTGAGTGATCATTTTCTCTTGATGTCAGTTTGTTGTGTGCTGTTGCTTTTTCAATTTGGTGCTTGTTGTGTAGAGAACTTGAGAACATGTAACTGGGATTGGGGGTAATTTGGGGGTTACTTTCAGTCTTTAGTTCCCCAAAACAATGTACATTTGAGTTGGTAAGGAAGCTATTCATTGTTCATGTGATAAGAACTTCATTGCATACGATACATACCATTGGGGATTGAAGTCGTTTCTGTGAAATCAGTGTACGCTTTGGTAAATGTGCGTGCGACCAAGAGAAATCTCGTGGATCTGATCAGATGAATGTAGCAGTTCTGCTGAACTTACCTCAAGTTCTATTGGCAGGGAAATGCATGTAGCCGGAAGTCCTTTTAATATTTTAGTTTCCAATACTTGTTATCTAATTAACTTCAACATCAGAAAAGAATGCTGCTTTACCTAGCGTCCTAGCTAAATGCTGCACTGAAAGAATATCCTGATTGTTGTTTTTTCTGATGAAACTGAATGTTTCGGTTGCGCTGATGTTGTACTGCTAATATCTTCTTCTGTGTCATTTTCCCATGAGCCATTATTTTATAAATTTGGTTCCTGACTCAATCATGTATGCTGGATGTCCTTCTTTTTACAATTGTTTGTATCCAATGGCTGGAGTCAGATGCTTGCAGTCAAGGATTCATTAGTGGTCAGCTTTCCTTCCAATTTGTATGATTTTTTATGTCCATTTGCTGAATATGAAAGGGAACTGGTTTTTGTTCACTGAGTTGCGTACCTACATTTATTAGCTTTTGTTGTGACCATATGATTGCTGCTCTTGGCTCCGTATATTTTTAGTAAAACTTCGGCATGAAGCATGTAACTGGGAACACTGTAATGAATCAGTAGAAGCATCACTTCATCTGTTATTTACTTTTCAGGACGCACCTGCATAAATTGGCCTATGTTTTGTGTTCATTTTGAAGCATTCTTAGATTTCGTATTAGTTGAATTTATCCGTGTTTCTTTTTGTTAACTAGGGATTTCGTAAAGTTGACCCTGATAGATGGGAGTGGGCCAATGAAGGCTTTGTTAAGGGCCAAAAGCATCTTCTGAAAACAATCAAGAGAAAAAAGAGATCCCCTCAGGAAGTGCGTAATGAGTTGCAGCAGGCACCTGTCACAACTCCACCTGGTACTGAAACTATGGAAATTGGAAAATACGGTGGCCTTGTAAAGGAGGTTGAAACCCTTAAGAGGGATAAGGCTCTTCTTATGCAGCAGCTCGTAGATCTCAGGCACTACCAGCAAACATCTAACCTTGAAGTGCAGAACTTGATTCGACGCCTTCAAGTAATGGAACAGAACCAGCAGCAGATGATGGCACTTTTAGCAATCGTTGTCCAGAACCCTAGTTTTCTCAATCAGCTTGTGCAGCAGCAACTGCGCAGGAGCAACTTGTTGAATGCCGATGGAAACAAGAAAAGGAGGTTCCCTGCTCTAGAGCAGGGCCCAGTAGCTGATCAGGAGACTTCTGGTGGAGGAGCAGAAATTATTCAGTATCTGCCTCCTGTTCCTGAAACTTCTAACCAAGTAATATCAGATGAAGCATTCTGTTCAGCCACTGCACAGCCAATTTCAAGTCCTACACTTGACATGCCCATGGACATTGACACTCAAAGGACCTCAGAGAACCTTTATACTCTTGATTCATCTGAGGAGCTTTTTGCTGGCACCTTTGCTCTACAAGAATGTGACTTGGAGCTGTTGTTTGATGCCCAAGGAAATCCTATACTTCCACCATTTGAGAACGATGGTCAAGTGGACCCTCCTTTAAGTGTTCAAGATTATGATTTTTCACAGTCAGAGCAGGACCGTCAGATGGAAGCACAGCATAACTACAGAAGTCCTCAATATGGTATTCACTAATTGCTGTATGCCCTATGTTTCTGCTGTTCTTTTTTCACAAAACAGGCACTGTCATTCTAGGTAGCTGCCAATTTCGTCTGCACAATTGCAGATCAATATGCTAGGATTTGGCAAAGATGTTGCCATGCTATTTCCTTCCTTTATGTCAGCGAAGTAAAACTTGACAAGCAAAGCAGTGACTTTTCATTTGGCTAAATCAAAGCATCGAGAATGGGCAATCCCTGTCATGTCAGTCCTCTAGTTGAGGGCTTAGTTTCATCTCACTAACACTGAGAATTAAGAGTGTGTATTTTCTATTATATCCTGTTATGTTACTCTTTTAGTGGTTCTATGCAAATTTGACTCACTTTCTGTTTCAGCTGATGTCATAACTGAAGCATGAGTGGTGGTCTAGGAGAACATTGGCCAGTAACATTAGGTGGGTAAGGTTCCATGAAAAAGACGCTCTCCCATTCTGTTTTATCTATTGAAAGTTATTTCGTATTTGCAAAACCTAACCAAATGAAACTGCATCCTTACATGATTCGTTACAGTAGCATTAGGTTGCTTTCCTTTTAGAGTTTCAAGTCAGTACTTCCTGCCTTCCATCTAGTCAAATTCTTATCTAATAGACCTACCCATGTTTCGTAACCTGTTTGCTGCAACTGCCTCTGAAGAGAAATTGGCATGAACTGCCTTTTATTATGGGGTTATCTGCTTAGTTGATGTGAAGGTTATTTTGCTTTTGCAGGAGTAAGGCCCTAGTGCAATGCCGACTAATTCACAAAAATGAGCTGAAATCAGTCACTTTGTTGTATGGCTTGATGATTGTTCTACGTACTGATGCAGTTTCAATTTCTTCAGCTCCTGGTGATCAAAGTCTGGAGGCATGGCGAGGTGAGCCAAGTGGGTGCCAGTGGCACCCGAAAACGGTGGCTGTGCTCCAAGTCGGAGTAGTATACTAATACTCAAAAAGACTAACTCTTATTGACTGCACAGGATTATTTTTTTCATTTTCATTTTCACAGCATAGGACAGGGACTTTTGTGTTCCCCTACTCTCTGCGTCCTACCTACACTTAGAATGGCAGCTAGCATCGAAATTACTTGGTATATATACTGCTGTGTTTGTTTTGTACGTTGTGTGACGCCCTTTTGCATACCAGCCATCTTCTACATAGGCGTTTGTGTACGAGCACTTTGCAGGCTAGCTGCTGGTTCGGCCAAATATCATGTTGAAAACCTTACTTATCTGGAACGCAAGGAACCTTTTTCTTGTCAAGCGTTATTGCGTTTTGTTGGGGAGAAAGATCTCCCGTAAGTATTCTCTAGAAATAATAGCGGAGGGATGAAAGCAGCATCCAAGCGCATCTGGTGTAGTGGTATCATAGTACCCTCCCACGGTACTGACCAGGGTTCGATTCCCTGGATGCGCATGTTAATTTTTATTGGGCTGTCGTTTTCTGGCACTGATCAGTGTGATAATGATGACGCCGTCGTAATTGTGATCCCTTTGATCGCCAAAGGTCAGATTTTTTTAAAGAAAAAAACGGGGCAGGAGAACTGCCCTATTTCAATAGAGCTGATGTTTGAATGAGAGCAATATTTTCGAGCTACTGGAAAACAAAAGACTACGTTCGTGCTAAAAGAAAAGAGCCGTGATACCAGAACAGCCATGGACCAGGTCCCGCTTGATCTTATCAAACAATGCTGGGGTGGGCGAGGATTGGTTAACACTCTCACATGGACTAGAATGCTAGTGCTAGTTGACATTTACTAGGTTTAATACAAACAAACCATTTTAATTCTAGGGGAGGTTGAGACAACCACTTCATTGTTGACTCAACGAGACAGTGAGGGCGTTTGTTTGCCTGGGTTGGATGAGCCAGCCGGGCCAGCACAGGACAACGCTGATAGTGATTAGCTGTAGAGTTAGCTAGGTTAGCTCAAACTTTGAGGTTGTCTTGGGTCTAGCTCGCAGAGAAGACCAATTTGAGCTTCTCTCCCTGTTGCATTCTTGGATTATGTGCTAAGTACATTATTAGTTATTTTCTCTATTTATAATGTAAAGTATACAAGGTTTAATTTTGATCAATAATTAAACTAATAAAATTTTTATTTATATGATACAAAAGTGGTATCATTAGATTCGTATTCAAACGCATTTTTAAGTGATATTACTTTTGTGTTATATAATTCAATATTATTGGTTTAATTATTGGTCAAAGTTGAATCTTAAATTTCGTACATACCTTACATTTGTGAACAGAGAAAGTAGATGATTAGTATAAATTAAATATTTTTAACAAGAACTAAGATATATTAAGTACCAATAATATATAATTAATGACTACTAAGGTGGAATGATACGTTTTACTAACTTTGTTACTATCTCTAATCGTAGTGGAAATTTTATATAATATAATCGTTCAAACAGCTTACCAAATAAGAACACACACGTAATGACTCACTTGGTATAAGCAATCAATCACCGAACAACCAATCATTAAGGTGTGATACAGGCAACTAATCACTAAGATGATACAAGCAACCGACCGCCCCATCGCGACCAGCAACAACGGCGAGGAGTGCGGCCGCCTCATCCGACCAGGATCAACTGAGGCAATAAAGAAGGAAAAGAATGCAGCTAGCTAGTTTCTAGGTACAGCACCGTTTTTTGGTTTGATTTGACACTGACGCGCCTGAATTATCGAAAGAAAGCGAGAGAGCGCGCCTCTCCCGACTCGACTCTCGACCGAGGCACCCGCTAACTCTAGAACCGGCGACGGTGACCACCCTCCGCTTCTCCCTTGCATCCTTGCAAACTCAAGGAGAGCGTCCGTTTCGGCTCCCGTCCTCGGCCGGCCACGCAGCGCCATCACCTACTCAAGAGGCTAAGCACGCTTCGTCTCCGCCGAACTATATCATGCGGGGGCAAATCAGAAGCACACGAGACCGCTCAGGCGTACGTACGTGGGCCGGCCAGGCTGCACAGAACTCGAACCGCTGCGGTGCGTGTCGCGCCTGCATGGTGGTACGCGCGTTGCTCGCTCGATTGCCTACGGCTGAAGAGCCACGCCACGAGTGCGAGCGAGAGAGCAACATAATAGAAGAGCATGCTGTATTGCTGTGGGCGCTGACCTCACCTCACTCGCCCTACTCGGATATAATTAAGTGGTGTTGGAGCACTGCAGCCCAGCAGATCTTCACTACGTCCGGATCCTTCGTTACCAAATTCACGGTGCAGAGTTGCAGAGTCGATCGTAGAGAGGAAAAGAACTCTTATCCTTCTTTTTTCTTTCTTGTTTGGCCGGAACTGTACTCCGATATTGTTGCAGTAACATTTTTTTTTCTTTGGAGCATAGGTCCAACCATTGGCGTAGCGATCCGTCACGTTGTCTGTAATGTATGTCGTGCGTGCGTGACTTTCCTTTTCTAGGTCAGGAACAGAACACACTTGTGACGCCACATGTGACATCACCGGGCGCGTGGGCTCCGCTTCCGCGAAGAGCGCTCGCTCGCTTGATCCATGGCTCGGCACAGCGGCTGTCACGGACAACAGGTTAAAAAATACCATCCTATCCTTATAGACGCACGCAATTTGCGAACCATCTCCGATGATTCCGTCGTTCCACGCCAACATAAATGTCACACCATCGCAAGCAAAAAATTTCCATGTTGATGCGACCGAGCTATCTGTCTGTATTGCTCCGCATAAGTATCCAATATTTGACAAAATGGCGACCCGTCGTGTCTGGTTCAGATGAATTCTGCAGCTGAGATACGTGCCCCGCTAACTGCTGCTAATTTATGGCCGTTTCCAAATCGACAATGACAACGCGGAGACTGACGGATAGAAGCTGGAAGATGGAAGTGAGCAGGCCTGCCGTTTCCACATCGCCTGGCTGTGTGTCTTGTGCACAAATGTGCTTGGGATTTGGAAGTGTGCTACTTAAAATGAAATAGGAAGATGCTGCAAAGGATATGAGGCCTCTCTACTGGTTAGTAATCTGACAAAGCGTACTTGTAATAAACTTGTGCGTATAGCTTTTACCTTAGAGACTGTAAGAGGTGATATATGTAACATGTCCTTGTGTGGCTATGTGATATACGTCGAGAACATATCTATTGATACCGACGCTTAAATGATACCATGACAGTAGTATTAAAAAGGTAGTGTAAATGGTTCAAAAAATTCTTTTAAAAATTAGTTAGATAGGATATGATATGTTGTACTATCCTACGAAAAATTAGACAAAACCAACTTGTATATCAAAAGGAACACAAATGGTAAATTTCTGTGAATAGCGCCTCTCTATTTTCCTTTTATTTCAGATTTCTTTTTCGATAGATTTTGTCTCTTTTGTTTCTCTAAGTGTAGATTAAATTCAAATCTAAAATTTTGTGACATGATAGATTGATTTAGTACAAATGTTATAAAAAACTTCAGTATTCTTCATAGCTATTTGCACTATTTTATTTACACTGATATTACGATCATCTAAACACTGGTATCACGGATATGTTCTCCTGATATGTCGTGTAGATGTGCTCAAGGTGATATATATTTAGTTCCCAAAGAAAGATGACATTACAAAATATTATACTTCGAGTGTGTGTACAAACACGCAATATGAACATGTAGCATTATCATTAGTCATGTTCTGGAAGGATTTACAATGTGGCACCATTTGCACGATAAAAGATAGCGCACCATTTGCACATTTCCAATGTGGCAGCGACATCTATTGCACGTTTATGCATATGCAATATGCGTAGTTAGTTACCCACTACCGAACGGAAATGAAGTACAATACTGTGCCGTCGATCTAAATGAAAACCTATCGTCCTATCGGTCGTTAGGACGACGTTATCAACACAACTCAGCGGGTGGGTTATGTTTTTGCATCCCTTTTCTTCTATTCGGTATTTAATTGTTGTCAGTGCTTGCTAACCTCTTATATATCGCCCAGCTCACGATGATTTCAGCCATCTCAACAGTATCTGTATCATACAATAGAATTTGAGAACCACAAGAGTCCAGAAACTTCGACAGAAACATTTGTTTAATTGATCCACTCATACCGTCATACAAATGCTAGCTCATGATCATCATAAGTTAAAAACTTAAGAAAAAAAACCCCTTTTACGGCTCGAGAAACAACTAATGGCAAACAAATGGGAAGCTCCGGTAAACGGAAAATTCTCAAGGAACAAACATGCCATCATCTTTAATCTCGAATCACAATATATACTGTGGCCACATGTAATGGTTACAGCGTTGCCTGCAGAATGAAGTTCCATCCTGTCAATTTTCTTCTTGTGCCATTAAAAAGAAATCTTGTGCCGTGTGTGTGTGGGTCTTGTGTTTGTGTATTGCTCTTCCTCCATTTCTAATAAGCTCGTTCAGATACTTCCGCTAATCCCTTACGGCTTCTCATGATGATTTCACAAAATTGTCTCATACAGTTTGCGAAGAAACCAACTAAAAAACGAACGAATATCCTGGGAAAAGGTGAAAACGAAAACGCCACGTGGACAGTTATTCCTCCACGTGGCGGCGATTATGTACACATCAGCACCGATTGGTTCCTAAATCTCCTAATTAGCCGGCACCCGGCAGGCAGTTTGGCTATAGGTCGCCGAGCTCCGCCTCCACGACGAGCGCGGCGAGGGAGCGCTGCGCCTCGGCCGCGTCCTGCACGGCGATGAACGGGTGCTCGAGCAGCTCGGCGACGGATGCGCGCCGCCCGGCCTTCTTCTCGAGGCACCGCGCCACGAAGTCCCGGAACTCCTCCGACGCCGCGGCCGGCGGCTCCGGCGCCTCGCCGAAGCATATGGCGCACATGAGCGCGGCCCAGTCCGGCCTCTGCCCCGCGGGGAGGAGCGGGAAGTAGCCCAGGTATAGCTCAAGGATCGCCACGCCGAGGCTCCACACGTCAGCGGCGTACGGGTCGTAGTCGCCGGAGTAGGCCGAGGGATCGAACCGCTCCGGTGACATGTAGGCCGCGGTGCCGACGTAGGACGCGCAGGGGTCGAGCCGCCGCCGCAGCACCTTGCCCGCGCCGAAGTCGGCGATCTTGACCTCGCCGGCGGCGCCGAGGAGCAGGTTCGACGGCTTGAGGTCGCGGTGCACGATGCGGAGCGCGTGCAGGGCCTCGAGCCCGAGGAGCGCCTGCCGCGCCACGGCGGCGATGGGGCGCTCCCCCATCGGGCGGCCGAGCCGACGGAGCAGCCCTGCGAGGGAACCCCCGGGCATGAGCTCGAGCGCCAGCGCCGCGGGCTCCTCCGCGCCCGGGACCACCGCGTGGAGGCGCACGACGTGCGGCGCGTCCGCGGCGAGCATGAGTATCTCGGCCTCGCGTGCCGCGGAGGGGTCCCCGGCGGCGAAGAGCTTGAGCGCGAGTGTCTGCGCCTGCGCGGCGCGGCGGTGGCGCGCCTTGTAGACGGTGCCGGCGTTGCCCTGGCCGAGGAGGGAGATCCTCTCATAGTCGGAGAGGCGGAGGCCCTCGGAGGAGGTGGACGGCGGGACGGCGGGCGGCAGGGACGAGCGCAGGGCAAAGTGGTCGAGCGGGAGGGTGAGGTGGGGCAGTTGGCGGCGCTGCCGGACCAGAGCCATCGATCGGTGCCTTGGAGTTGGGGGAATGGGAGTGGGTGAGGTGAGGTGAGGTGAGGTGACTAATGATAGAGGCGAGCGAGGGGTGCGTGTGCGTATATATGGAGCCGGAGTGTGGGACGGTAAAGAAGGCGACGGGTGGCTGGTGAGTGGGCGCGAGTGGAGTGCGGGTGGAGGCACCGGCAGGTGAGGTTATTTCAGTTGGATCTGCATCTCTCCCGTGTATCTGATATGCCATGCGAGTGTGCGACCCCGCCGCTGCCCTTAGTCTGCGGCCTGTCATCTTGCACGAATGGTGCAAGGCATATTGGCATCCGTGTAGTCGTGTATTATTAGCTCGTTTTAGTTGAGGCTCTACATGAAATGAATTGAGTATTGAGCGTGAGATTACAACCGCTAAAAACTTTGATCCTTTTGGATTAGAGCTGTTTATACTCTAGGGTAATCCGATAGTGTAGTATTTTTGTTTATGCTCATTGGTTGATCTCTATGTCTGCCTTTTAGTTGAGCTACAAGCCTACAACTCATCGACTGGCATAATTGCTAGTGGTGGCTCTTTTGAAATTAGACACTCTCTGATTTAAAATATAATATAAGTACTTTTAAATATTTATATAATCTCTAAAGTAATATTTTGACCACTAATTTCTAAAAATATATTGATTCAAATAGAATAATTATATATTATAAAAGTATATTTCATGATGAATCTAGTAGTATCAATTTGTGGTTGTCGATATTGATAATTTTTCCTATATTGATTTTGATTATCTGAGATTCTAAAACTGCTTACTTTTTAAATAGAAGGAGTAATCCTTAGTTTATTAGTTGTTATTTTGAGGAGTATTACTTTAAGTACTTCCTCTACGTCATAATATAGATTGTTTAGAAATCTGTGAAAGTCAAACCCTTTAAGGTTTGACCATAAATATAAAAAAATACACTAATATCTCTAATGCTAATTTGATATTACTAGATTCATCATGAAATATACTTTCAAAATGTATACTTAATTTTATTAGAAACAACATATTTTCATAGAAACTGATAGTCAAAATGTCACATTAAATATCATGTTAAAATATAAAATGACTTACATAGTGACAGAAAAGTAATACTTCATAGTTGATGAGCTTGTTTTAATTTGAGGCTCTATGTGAAATTGAATTGAATATTAGAGTGTAAAATTGCAAAGGCTAAAACTGCAGCTCACTAATCAAACTGATTTTGGATTAGAACAAGTTTTATGGTTCAATTGTTTATACTCGTCAGTTGGTTATATATCCGCCCTTGGGTTGAGCTACAAATTATCGGCTTGTAAAATTGGTATAGGTGGAGCCTTACATCACGGAGTTTAAATCATCTGAAACAACTTACTTCGTATATTAGAGTCCATGAGTTTCTTTTAAGATCAAAATCAGTGACCCAGCTTTGCAGTAAAGCCAACTTCTCCCAAAGTGCAAAATTATGTATGCTCATGTGAAAACAGGTCAATTATATCCTACTACAAAATTTAACGCCAGGTAGAGAATCCTCTACATTTTACTCTTTTTTCTTTTAAGAATCAACGCGATACTTCAAGTGCCGTATTGTCTCTAGAAATTTGACACATGCCAATTTATTTAGAGCGGGGTAGATCTTAACACGGTTTCCTACGTCCATGCTCTCAACAAAAGTTTGGCACATTTTATTTAGCTTTGTGCACATTTTAGCAACCTGCAATAAAGCCGTAATCAAGCACCACAATACCTGAACTCGCCACGCAATTTAGGTAGCTGCAATGCTGGTATAGAATCTTGTCCTTTGAGGTCACAAATCGCTTCTTTCTTCTTGTTTCATGATCTAGCTCCAAATCGTTGATCCCGTGACATATCAGCATACAAGCAAGAATTTTCCTAATCATGCCAACCAAAATTAGGTCCCCTGCCGGACCGGACGGTCCCGGTCCGGCGATTGTCTCCGTTTCTTTCTGTTTTCTCCGGTCCAGTTCAGGTGGTGGGCAGTTACGAGCTTTATGATAAGCGCAGTGGAGGCATCACCAGATCAGGTGAACAGAAGGAGGAAAGGTGAGCGGATCAACGAAATGTTTCCAAACGATAAACGTGGATGCGGCGAAGAAAGGGGGGAAAAGCGATGGGGAGCGTGGGGAGGATTGGGAAGAGGGGAAGAACTTTCTAGCGTCACGTCACGTGGTCCCGCGGGACGGCACACCACGCCCAGCGCCAGTTCGCTCCACGAGAGCGCAGCGCACGAAGATGACGCATCGTCGCTGCTTCCGTCTCGCGATCAAGAGCGACGCCAACCCTCTTGTCCTCCTCCCATTGGTCGCGTGGCGCAGTGCCGTCACAGGTGAGCGTCTTCGGTTTGTCTGCGTGGAAGTTATTGCCACTGGACAAGTTGCAAGTTTGAAAAAGATTACTTGATAGCTATATATCGGGTAGTCTAACTTTTAATTTTCATATAATAATTTTTCATTAAATGTGAAAAATATTTTTATCATATATATAAAAAAATTCATCGCATGTTACATGAAAAAAAATCATGTTCTATTGATTTAAAAAATTATTGCATACTTTTTAACGAAATATTTTTATCACATAGTAGAAATGTTTTCACGGATGTTTGATCCCATGTCAGGATATCTCTAATCCTGTCCTGGATATTATTGCTCATTTCCAATTATATTCCGAGGAATAAATAGCTGTGTGCATAAGAGTGCTTTATGTTGTTTCTCTTAGTTTTCTAAGCAATTATGTGGCATTTCTGCATCAAATGCAATTGAAGAAATTTAATTTTGGGCTGTAAATGATATTTGGAAAACAACTATGGTGAGATGCAAGAATTTCGTAGAATATCAATGCAATTCCTCTATAAGCATACAAAAATTACGTGTTCCAAATAACTCTTGACTTTGCCAACTCAATACGAAAACTTCAAATTATTCTATTTTTCACTCGTAGCCCAACTCGATGCCCGATACCAAAGTTTATCGCATTATTTGCAGGTTTTCGAACGATCTCCGGCGCTTCGTCCTCCTCTGCTCCGGCAAGCCGGCACGGCGGCGCGCAGGAGCGGTAGAAATATCCTCTAGGGATCATTTTGTAATTTTTTTTTCAGAGGTTTTTCTATTAGTGTGTAGAGATAGCTGTCCTGTTTTAGAAATATCTGTTGTGTTTTTCTTATCTCAATGAATGTAGATATTTTCTAAAAAAAAGTTTATCGCATTATTCTATTTTTTGGCTAGGCTCTGCCAGTATCAGCTCCCTCTCCCAGCGGCATAAACAAATCTCAATGACGTACGCATTGTTCGTGATAACAAATCCAGACCTACTCATCCATCCCTCTCCGGGCCCCTGGTCTATTTATTTTAGGCGCAACTTGTTTTCCTTTTTCGAAACTTTTAGGCGCATCTTGTCAGTTGTACTCATCTCACTGGACTTTTGAGGAATATAAAACGATACCTTGGGGAAGTTACCAACATGAGGTAACACGTGACGGTATAGGCACCCAGCTAGCAAGCACGAGACAAAGCAGGCGGCGGAGTGGACGCTTCTTAAGCTTCTTAGTTCTTACTTTCCACAAACTGTTACTAGTAAGTTCGTACCGCCTTCCTTGTGCGGAAAGAAACATGTGTTTGCTATCTGCATTTCTGCCTGACATGAGGCTTCTGGGATGTAAATTGGGAAATTTTTGGATGTTTTAGCCTCGGTGATGTCATAACGATACAAAATAGCTTTTTTAAAATTGAACGGTAATTTTCTTCTCATGGTAGGTTAGATAGATGATGCATATTACCCGTCAACAGCTAACCCGTGATGCAGTGCTATTATGCACCAGACTCGTGACAAGGGTGGGTCCCCTACGCTCGACCACGATAGGTGACACGTGTCACCCGTTATGTAGCCAGCCCGCGACACGGTCCTATCATGCACCCACCATATCTGCAACAGGGGTGGGCTCTGTATGCTCGGTCGTGATAGACTGACTATCATGCAGTCAAGCCGTAGCAACCTCTTGTGCTCGCATAGCGGGATATGATGTTGTTGTGCTGCGCCGCATGGGCTGCCTGCCATGGGCGTCGTCGCCGGTAGGGCGCGCGACAGGTGGAAGGGCCCGTGGCGCAACTCGATAGGTGTAGGCGTTGTTGCTGCTACTGCTGATGGGAGGTTATCATGCCTCCCATGCGCGATAGGAGACCATCATGGATATTTTTAATAGCGCTGTGCAACCCTCTCCGCATGTCACTCTCTCCACTCTCACTTCCCTTCGAGAGAAGAAGAAACAAAATAGAGAAGAGAAGAAGAGTGTGGCGTACCCGGTTTTAAGACCAGATAATCTCTTGTGTTTACTGTACCGGTCTCATGATCAGTAGCCGGTACACACAAGTTAACATGTATATCATTGTCATACACACATATATCAGTATTTATTGTGTAGTTTGACCGTTCAGGTCGAAGTCTGATACCTGTAGCCCAACGGCTATAAACTTGCAGCGGAAATCAAGCGGTGATGTGGCCCATTAGTATGCCATACCCGACAAGCAACTGACTGGGGGTTTCGCCCTAACTTTCGCGGACTCATTCGTATCCTTGGAGTTGATGTCTTTTTCGTCTGGCCAAATCAACAAGTTAGGTGAGTATATTGAATGTACTCGCAAGCATCCGCAGGAAGGGTATACGGACATATTTTATGTAAAAAAATTTCAATGAAAGGCTCTACCGTAAGTTGAAGGTTGAACGGAAAGTAAGTTTTCATTTGACATACGATGGTAATAGATTCAAAAGCGTTTCTGAAAGCAAACCCGTCTCCGACGGGTCAGTATCTGATGCCGGAGATTACATTCTGACCATCGTCAACTAGAGGTCGATAACCCGTGTATCGCCTTAAGCAATCATTAAAGCCTACCCGTGTTGCCACCTCGCAACACGGGCTAGGTTTCACTTCTGCAGTTCCTTTCTACCAGCCTGTAGCTCAAACTGCACACTGTGGACACATCATGCCCACGTCCTTAATCCCATTCCCAGATTTCGTAACTAAAACTTAGTCTAACCAGTGTGTGGCCTTTCTAAGTCATGTCCATAACCGAGGACGCGACTATTCGAATAGATTTTTAACACTCTGTAGAGGTTGTACGGCTTTACTCACAAGATGTAAGTCTCCTTTGTTGCCGAGTACTAACAGATACACTTCACAAGGTGTATTGGCAGGGTTATTACAACGAGATCTTTCACCCTTTTTTACCAGAGCTGGACCCGCTAGATAAGATCTACCCAGTCTTCGCTTGTGCTCGGTAATGCTCGACCCACAACCCGAAGTTGACTTATCTTTGTGTCGAACCTCTACCCACGTTATCACGTGGAGATCCTCTAGGGATGCCAATCTATCTAGCACTCTCTTCCTACTGCCCACGGGTCTAGGCACTAATACTTGACGGGGTATTTAGCCAAGTCCTTCTCATAAAAGACATGTGGACATACGGGTGAACTTGGTCGAGCGGCACTTAGGCTCGGTCCTTAACTGATTCGACCAAGACTGCACATCATCACCTCATAACCATGTCACTACATGCTACAACCATCTCTCCGATCTCCACTTACTGTTCTCACTCGAATCAAAATTATCCTCCATTTTATTTGGGGTTTTGGCAAACAATACTTTCAAACTTTCACCCTTTTTTACCAGAGCTGGACCCGCTAGATAAGATCTACCCAGTCTTCGCTTGTGCTCGGTAATGCTCGACCCCACAACCCGAAGTTGACTTATCTTTGTGTTGAACCTCTACCCACGTTATCACGTGGAGATCCTCTAGGGATGCCAATCTACCTAGCACTCTCTTCCTACTGCCCACGGGTCTAGGCACTAATACTTGACGGGGTATTTAGCCAAGTCCTTCTCATAAAGGACATGTGGACATACGGGTGAACTTGGTCGAGCGGCACTTAGGCTCGGTCCTTAACTGATTCGACCAAGACTGCACATCATCACCTCATAACCATGTCACTACATGCTACAACCATCTCTCCGATCTCCACTTACTGTTCTCACTCGAATCAAAATTATCCTCCATTTTATTTGGGGTTTGGCAAACAATACTTTCAAACAGTCACCTCGGAAGGTACATGCCTTCCCGAGGGTTTTAATCCCATGATCAAAGAAGTGATTCGCGTGGGTCTATCAAAATAGAATTTCCTCTATAGCAGGTCTAAGCAGGGCTACTGCCTATATCCCTAATATTTTACTGGTCATACAATAACCGGCTAATATTGCTAGGGTTACAAGGATTAGTTCATCGGACCTATGTCATATGCATCTACGGGGTGTAACTCGGTCTAACATAAAGTATTGTTGATATTCACATAGCATGCAGAGTTGCAAACAAAATATGTACGTTTTGAAATATAAGGGATTCGACATGATCAAGGTGGGAATGCTTGCCTGGCAGCGCCGGGTCCTTATCTTAGCTTGAACTTGATACAACGGCACCACGGTTTCCTTCGCATGATTTGTTATGACGTCAGGACTACACGTTGGAAAGACAACGAATGAACAATGGCACAAGGAAGAACCAACCAGACACTCACGACATCTTTAAAATATGCGCCCTAGACTATAGCACTTAGTGGAATTTGCGAAGGGGACGGGGAGAAGTCCACCTCACATGAAATAAGGATTTTTCGTAGCACCGGAAACCCTAGTTTATTTGACAATTTATTAGCACTTAGAATGTTCCTGGTGTTCAGATCCTAGCTGGGTCCAAAGGATCGATACGTCCATTGAAATATTCAGGAAGTTTATCAGCAAGGCTTTTGGAGTAGCATACTAAGTTATAACCATTCGGGGGGTTACGGGATATTTAGGGTTTTATTTCCCTCTTATGGAATTAATGTGTAAAAGATTTAAATTCTTGAGGTTCCTCTGGGCTCCAATGTTTCGTACGATTTTTAGCTGTTGTTAGGAGAAGCAATTGGGCCATTTGGAGCTATGTGCGAGAAGATAGGTATTCTAGAGTTATATTAGAGTTGAGTCCAAATTTTAATTTCAAATATTTTCAAAAATTATGAAGCTGGTACTAGTATATAGATTTTGAAATTTTAGTAAGTTAGGAAAAAGAACGAAGTGGTTCGGATGAGTATACAAAGAGTTATAGCCGTCCGAAGTTTAGTTATACAGAGGTCATTCACTGTTTACCTAAGTCGGCCTTAGGGCTGATGTCGAAAGCGCGGAGGAGAAATGTGCCTTTGATTAGACAAAGCGGGTTCAGAACTAGAGGTAGAAAGGAAACGTGTTTTCACTGATGGAAGGCGTAAAATATTGAGAAGGAGGAAAAGGTATGCTTGGCTACAGCGAAAACGTCACATGGATTTGTGTCTTCTCCTTGAAGGAGCTTCGGCCTGTGCAGCTAACAAAAAATGTGAGCAGTCCCGCATGTCGGCTACTGCTTGGGCTTGCTTCTTTGCAGGAGCCACTTAGCTTACTTAAGCACGGTGTTAGGGCTAGCTACCGAAACAGAAAAGAGAGGGAGAGAAGAGTAGACCACGGTGGCAGTTGTCACCCGAGATAAGGTCGACCGGGAGCGGCTTACCGAGGATCAATGGCGAGGTGCTTGGTGGCGATGACGCAGGGGCTCGGCCTGGGCGTGCTGTGGACACGGGGTCCAAGTTGGCAGCGGCATGGATGCTCCCTCGATGTGGTAATACAGAAGAGAAGGAGTAGGGGAGAGTGAGGTGGATGCTCATGGAGAAGAAGCTTGGCTGCGTTGGCTGCTTGGGTGAGGTGAAGAAGAACCGAGGAAGGAGAGCTCGGCTTGGAAAGAAATCGTGGCCAGAAAATGGTGAGCAGGAGGAGGAACTAGAGGGGGTAAGAGAGAGTAATGGGATTAGCTCGGTCAGGAGGGAAGGAATGGTGGTTTGAGTGCTTGAGTAGCTGCAAAGGAACTAGCAAAAGGCATGAGGCAGTGGGAAAGAGACTAGGCCTGGTTTGAGGACATGGGAAATAGAATGAGCGGAGAGGGGTGCTCGGTGCTTGGGTGAAGAATACCAAGGAGTAGCAAAAGAGCCAGAGAAGAAGATGTGAGGAGGAATGGCAGCTCAGTGAGGAAGAGAAAAGAACAGCGACAAGAAGAAAGGACAGGCTCGGGCGTTGGTTCAAAATGTGAAGAAACTGGGGCACCTTGAGAAGAGTTAGACGATGGGAAGCTCGGAGCTGGGAAGAACAAAAAAAGGAGGGGATGCTCGGCAGCTTGAATGGGAAGACAGGGAGCAAGAGAGAGGTGCTCGGGTTTAAAGGAGTGAAAGAAAAAGGAACCTGGAAGGGAATGGGAAGCTCAGAGAAGGGAGGAGCTGGTGCTAGCTCGGGTGAAGACTTGGGAGCAAGGAAATTGAGGAAGGGGAAAGGTGCAGCTCGCGGGGAAAAACAAGTGCTCAGCTTGGAGCTATATGGGGAGGGAGAAAGAGAGTACGTGGCCGGTGTTGTAGAAACCCAAAGAAGGGGATGAGGGAGACCAAGGAGTGTGGAGCTCGGTACTGCTCAGGTGAAACAATGGGAAACTCGGGTTGGGGAAATTATAGAGGATGGAGAAGCTCGGGAATCCCGGGCAAGTGGCCGGCGGTGTTGGCCTGAGCTGGTGTTGTGCTGCTGTAGTGCAAGGGTTAGGCGCCGCTTGCTGTTGAAAGGGGTGGAGGTGACGGGGTGCTAGTCATTGGGAAACAGCCGCTGTACTGAAGAAGAAAGAGAGGGTGTGTGAGGAAAAAGAAGGGGCTAGGGAAGAAAGTAATGGCAGGTGGGACCGGGGCCCACATGTAGGAGAAGACAATTGAGGTCGGTTGGTAGATCCTGTGTGCTTGTAGCAGAAAAGAAGAATGAGCAGCAACAGGGAAAGAAAGTACCAGCACAGAGGGAGATACTTACTTATAGGAGAGGTACAGAGCTTTATGGCATGGAGGGATTAGGTATGCGAGGTGGATATTCTGCGCAGGGTTGAAGTTCGGTTGAAATATTCTTTTTTTTACTAAATGGATTCAAGCTATTTTCAAAGTTAGCGCAAAACTTAGATTTGAATTTATTCGAAGGGTCTAAATTAGGATGTACGAGAATATACGTGGATAATTTTATCAGAATTCTTCTGAGAACTCTTTATTGTAGTTTCGGGTCGAAATATGCCGTAATTTCATGTCTAAATTAATCCGGAGGTTTGAACTTACTTTACCATTACTTGGGAATAGATTGAAGTTAATCACCATACCTCACAATAATTTATTTGAAGTTGTTGATATTATTAAGGACATGGAATCTTGTATTAAGATTTCCCCCGGTTGTTGAGAGAGAAAAAAACAAACAAGGCTTTCGAGCTATTCATATTGGTGTTATCTCTTTGAGCTTACGGTAGTTGAGAGGGTCGAGATGACAAAGAAGAACTAGAATCATATATTCAAGCTAGGGTTGGGACCCGTAGCTCGTAGAGAAGGAGCTTAGGGTTTTGCGTATGTAGCGTGTGCTCACCTCCATTCACCGGTATAGTTGGTGAGGGCAGGAATATGGCCCGTAAGATTTCACGGGGTGCAAGAGGGAAACTGAGAAGGGGCTAGGGTTTTCGTTTTTCACCAATGCTCGGATGAAACGAGCTAGGGTTCACAGTGTATGTGTCCACATACACTTCGGTATTCATGCATATATACGGTTGCGATGAGGTTAGGATAATCATAAGAGATCACGGTGGGTTAGAGTTGAAGGAGTATTGCCGTTATACTCATATATACGCATAGGATTGCGGCAGAGTCGAACGAGGAGTTAGGGTTTTGATCCGTAACTCGAAAAGAAATAGGGTGGGCATATGTGCGTATATACCAAGGTAGTATATATATGCATATATTCATAATGGGGTATGGCGAAGTAGATGGCAGAAGATCACGTCATTCGGAAGAGGTTCATGACATATATATGTTTCAATTTCACAAAAGTACCGTGTGGGTACTTAGCTGCAGATGTTGGTCTAGGTTACACCGACTAGGAAAAAGGGAAAGGGATGCCGAAGGTGTGTTCGTGGCGGGAATGCAAGGGCGAGTAGCTACGTATGGAGACAAGGTGTGAAGCAAGGTTTTATGTTTTGTCGGACGTAGCTCTAGAGAACTAGGGTTTCAATAAAACGGAAATTGGGGAAGACAGGAACAAGGGTTTGCGCACTTGCCGGCAAAGAGAAAAGGAACAAGGATTGAGGACCTTGGTTTGCGTTGCTTTAGGGTTTAGCACAGGCATGTTTTGAACAAAGAGTTTTAATTGGGGTGCATTTTAGTCGACATTATTAATGAAGGTTTTTGCAAGCCCTAAGTTTCATGTTTCGGAAAATCAGGGTGTGACAAAGAGAAGAAGAGAAGAAGAAGAGTAGAAAATGACAAGACGAGGAGAGGAGGCCAAACCAGCGGCTACAACAGTTAAAGAAATTATAGCGACATGACTGCTGATGTCGTTCACTTTCCCTTCACGCACACTTCATCCATCTTCGACATCACGCGACACCTTCCATTCTCCATTCGTATCTCCCTTCTTTTCTTTTCTACGTCGAGGACGGTGATTTTTTTCTTATAAAGCAATGCATTTATATTTTGGTTAAATTGAGGAGTAGTAAATATCCTCTTGTATTAGTATTGTTGAACATACATGTCTGATAATGCACCAGTGCGTGCTTGGACTTGTCTTATGTCTCACTGTATTTTGGGTGGTGTTGCACATATTATAGGTGAAAAAAGTAGGCTTTCTATTAAGGAAATATTAAACAAAGAAGTTCACATAATCGAGGTGGAGACGATTTTACCTAAGAAAAGATGCCTTGAAATGACTCCAAAGAAGATTCACAAACACCTGTGGATGAGAGTGTGCAGATTGAAAGAATTTGTAGGGCACAGTTTAGTGAGTCAGCGAAAACAGTAAAGCTTCCTAAGACTCAATATACATAGCATATTAAGGTTTATTATGATTTTTATTTCCTTTTTCATAGCAATCCTCGTATTTTACTATTTTTATACGATGATTTGTAATATTAGGTGAATTCTAAGAACATAGAGTTTCTAAATAAAGAAATTAAGAATTATACCTGAATTATGTTAACATTTGGTGAATCAACCAAAGTTAATAAATCATTAAAGACCATTGTATTATTAGATCATAAAAAAATGTCATAGATAATGACAATACATCCATATGTGTATCGTTATCATTTATTGTACCGTTTGATGATCCGTCGAAAAAGGTAGGATTCCCGAGGAAAGCGCAAGTGGAGGTGAAAAGGAAGATGTACGCTAGATAGGTTCTTTGCAACATTCGAGCACATGCATGAACACGAACGTATGCGCATTTATGGGGCTCAAACGGCACGCCTTCTTTTCCTTTCCTCGTTTATGGTGTGCAGGAACTCTCGCGATCCAGAGTTTTCAAGTGGCTGAAGCATCGGGTACGCCCTCGATCAACATGTGAAAGCGATCGCTTCTCCTTTTGAGTTACCCGGGCTGACAGAGACCCCTTCCTTCCTGGTGCATCTTGGAGTTCAGTTGGAAAAAAGAGAAGAAGAAAACTAGCGGTTTGTTTCGCGCCTTCCCGGTGGATTCGAATATGCAGGGGTGCTGATTGTGATTGAGCAACGAGGATCAATGCTCTTCTAGATATTCAGCTCACCGAACATTTTATTTGTTCCCAGCAATCTTCCATAAGCGGAATGGCAGACACGTTTGATTGGAGGATAGCATTTCGCTCATCTCAAAAACTGAAATCCGAGCACCTATCATGACCACAACAAATATCAGTCGTACACTGATTATCAACAAGACCACTGATTGAAGACAAATGCAGTTGAGGAACACAGCAACATGCAACCTTAGTTGTTCTTATTATGCGGCCACACAACAGACTATTGTTGAGATAATTGATAAATATTCCAACATTATAGAATTTCGTAGTTGTCATGCTCCTTATTATGTGGCCACACAAACATTATTATGATGCTCCTTATTATGCGGCCACATAAACATTATTATGATGCTCCTTACACAGCCCTAGCAACAAACCAACATAGACATCAGAGTCACATGGCACCGCATTCTCCTCAGGCCCGGTCCTGAGATTTTGGGGGCCCGGGGCGAAATCCTAAGATTTTGGGGGGCCCTAGACGAAACTAAAACTCGGGCCCCTTAATATAAATATCATAACAACAATAATAATCAATATACGCATATATATATGAAATTTTACTAATAAACACTTAAATACATCCAAAAGCAATAATATTCATACAAATAATTTATACATACTAATTTAAAATTTTCTTAACCCTGAGATTTGGGGGCCCCTGGGATTTGGGGGCCCGGGGCGGCCGCCCCCCTGCAGGGCCGGCCCTGATTCTCTCCTCCATCACTCCCAACCAAGTACTCCCTCCGTTCCAAATTATAAGGCGTATTTTATTTGGTTAAGACAAGGCTTTGACTAAGAATTACTCTATTAATTCATGGTTTATGTGATACAGAGTCACAATCATAAGTAAGTACTTTTGAATACGAATCTAATGACATTAATTTTATGTCACATAAACTATATACTAATAGAGTAATTATTGGTCAAACCCTTGTCTTAACGAAATAAAATATACCTTATATTTTAGAACGGAGGGAGTAGCAAGCATCCAACCATCTCTTCCTCCCGCAGAGATACCTCACCATCACAGTTCCTACGAGCGGGCTCAGCTGCACTCCTTTCTTCTTTATCCTCTGTGCGAGCCCTTCAACTTCCTGTCGGGACCTGGAATCGTACCTAGCTTGACGTACGATACGCCATCAAAGACCGAGCAACCGCTTAGCGTGGATACAAGTTACCTCGCGTGCATTCACCGCTAAGGGTCCGACACCGAACCAGCACTGCATACGAACACCACCTGACCACCTGGTCGTATGTCTCACTGCTGATCCAGTCGGCCAGAAATGGATACCATGCCGTAAACCAAACATGATTCCGAAACCCTGTAGTGGGTTAATACTCAGCTTCCGCGACGAGAATCGCAATCACAAGAGGAGCCCGACGTCCATGTCCACACCCTAACCCAATCGGCCGTAGCACAGATCGGTGGGTCACCCGAAGGCCCGACACTGATGTCCACACCCTGCCCAGCCGGCAATCGCATCGCAGCTGGCGGGTCACTCAACTCGTGATCACGAACCTCGCACAGAAGACTCGTACCAACTCACTACCGTCTCTTCGCACACTTCAAACATACACGCATTGTATACGAAGAGCCGTGTTGAACAACTTCGCATATCATTGCACGAACTCTACAGGGAGGATTACCAGATAATTATAACACATCCCTTACATCTGGGCAATTACTTAATTTACAGACATTCGACCCAAAGGTCTTAAGTATGATAATTAAACAGCGGAAACATGCAGTTTTACCCAGAGATACAAGCTAGTATCTCAAAAGACCCAAAATACCCTACATCAGTCCCAAAGTTCGAAAAGCTGCAGAGGTAACCGATTCAAACATCTTCAGGGAAATAGTCGCCGAGGGAGGGTTCACCTGTTCCTAAGCATGCAACAACAACTACCAATGAGTACAAACGTACTCGCAAGACTTAGTAGTGCTTGGACACGACATTCATATGAGATTAATCGGAAGAAGAGCATCAGCCCTACCATGCTAGTAGATTGGAGCAACACAAATAATGTAAGTTTTCCACAATACTCGACTAAGTTACCTCAATTAATGGCATTAACTAGATTTGACCGATCAACAAGATATAACAGCATAGATCCATGAGTTGACCTACAGATCAACGGCATTCAGTTTAACTTCACGAAAGAGGCCCTGATTGGTCGATGACCCCATACAGATTCTCTTGGTCCAGCTCATGAGGATAGCTAGTCCATTGTGAGCGGGTCCCAACTAGACATCAACTATGGTCCCCGACATAGTCAGCTGCCTCGCGGCTTTTCAGGGAGCATCGAGTGAGGGTTCACGTACTGTACCTCCAGAAAACTCGACATAGGGCTCGAGCGGCCCCAACATTGTACAGACGCCCTCCCAACCATGCTCCCTCGTCGCTCAACTTAATTCTTTAAGGGTTCATGTTGATTTATCGTCAAATTAATCCACAGCATGATATTAGCATCACAAGCACTCCTCCGAGACCAACAATTCATAAGCATGGCATGCAATAATAAAGTAACAACGATAAAGGTAACAGGGCAAAGTCGCAAGCTCAGCTTGCCTGGACTGGGGAATTCTTTGGATTCTTGGAATTCGAGTTGCTGAGGCTCCACTCCCTCGTCGCTGGTTTCTAGGGTTTTGCAAAACGACGACGAAAAGAACGAAAAATACAGAATAAGAATTCAATATGACATTACATGGATTTTGTATGAAATGCACAGCAATAACTAATCATTACAATTAAAACCATTTGAAAAAATAAGGTTCGGGTCTTTTTGGGGCGAGGATCAGAAATCAGGGTTTTTAACGATTTCCGCCGATCGATTAACCCTAATTGACCATCTTTATTAATTAATTGATTTTCTGTACATCAAAAGATTGTGGGGTTATTTTTGGGTGATAAGTACTGCTATACTGGTCATCGTGTCAAAATTTCATAATTTTTGGGCAAAAATTGAATTTATAGCTATTTATGCAAGGTTTGATGCATTTAAATAAATTCTGGAAATTTCCAGCTCAATTGCATGGCCAAAATTATTTTTAATGGATATTACATGTTGCACTGATTCCAAATATAAAATTTTTATAATTTTCTGAGTTCATATGAATTTTTGGTGAATTTTCTAAGATTTTAGTATTTTTAAATCATTTTTCTGAATTTTCTAAATATTAGAATATCTAAAATACTTTTTATACCCCAAACTAAACTAGCCCTAGACACTGACAGTGGGCCCTAGGCCCCAGTTTTATTTTTCTTTATTTTTATTTTATTTTATTTTATTTTTTTGTTCTCGAGGTCGGCGACGGGAGGCGACGGCGGCGGGGCAGCGGAGCGCGGCCAGAGGTGAGGCGGAGCGGCGCCGGCTTCGGGGAGGCGAGGCAGCGTCAGAGGCGAGGACGGAGGCGCGGGTGGCGGGGTCCGGAGGAGGGAGGCGGCGTTGGGGTCCGGCGCCGGAGACGAAGAAGAAGAAGACAGCGGGGTCCGGCGGCGCGCGGCGGCGCCGGTGGCCGAGCATGGAGGCGGGCGAGAGCGGAGAGGAGAGGAGAGGCGGGAGAGAAATGGGGAGACAGAGGAGAGAGAGAGGCACGGCGGGGGGAAAGATGGAGCCGGCGACCGGGCGGCATGGCCGCCGGCGACGCGTCGGCGCGCCGGACGGGAGGGAGAAGGGGGGCCCCGGGGCGCGCGCGGGAGGCGAAGCGCCCGGGCGACGCGTGGCGCGCGGGTAGCGGGGCGGCCGCGTGGCACGTGGGGCGAGGCGGGAGGCGAGCGGCCTGGCGGCAGGGCTGCGCCGTGTGGCGGCTGGCGTCAGCGGGCGGGCCCCTGTTGACGTCAGCAAAGTTTAAATTTAAATTTAATTTTTTTATTATAACGGGCTGTTACACTTCCCCTACCAACCCAACCCCGCATAAGCCAACCAGAAGAACATTATAGCACTGCTCGCTCGACAAAGTCTCATCACTGATCACACGCTCCACGACATCATATGCGTTGGCAACCAAGCCAACCTTCCCGGCAGCGCAAAACCCGTCGACCAGTGTCCGCACAAAGATGCGGTTCGGCATCACCGCTCTAGCTTCCATCCTATCCAGCTCTAGCTACCATCCTATCCAGCACGCCCAGAGCCTCCCCCACTCTCCCTTCCCACACGGGCATTTCACCGAACACGTGTACGACACCACGTTGGGCACACACCCGGTGCCCAGCCTGTTGCCCTCCATGTCCTCCAATAGCCCCACGGCGGCATCCACAACCCCAAAAGCGCACATCCCATCGAGCATTGCGGTGTAAACCACCACACTGGGCACGCCCAAGCTGTGGCATCTTGTTGATTAGCCAGCGAGCGCCCTCGAAGTCGCCCACGGATGCCAGCTTATGCACCGCGGTCACGAGCAGGTGGACGGTTGGGTCGACGCCGGACCTGGACATGGTGTCTAGAATGACGGAGATATCACCAGGCGAGCTCGCGGTGCAGAGGGCAGAGTGGAAGCAGGTGGCGTCGAGTGCGAGGCCACAGGATCGCATGTGGCAAAGGACGGCGAGGGAGGCAGGGAAGAGGCTGGCATGGGCGGAGACGCCGAGGAGGAGGACGTAATGCGGGAGGGGTAGCGGGTGCGGGGAGGAGGAGAGGAGGTCGGGGAGGGAGACGGCGAGCGAGGAGAGGGTGTGCGGGAAAGGGAGTGGCGGGAAGGGACCAGGTGCCAGAGGAGGAGACACTAGTGGCCCGGATCCAGTGGGATTCGGCCATGGCGGTGCCGTGAAGATGGAGGGGGACACCTGCAGCGATGGTTCTCTCAGCCCTAGCCTCATCCCGCACGCGCGCCTCGGCGACGCATTATCCACACCCGTGTGTTAGTAGATAAGGCCGTGTTGATACAACGGGGGTGGCGGCCCAATGAGGCCAGTGGTAGAACAGCGGCGAGCATGGCAGCAGACAACGGTTAGAAGGGATGACGCCGACCATCGCACCTAGAGGTGGAGGGATTGTCCATGTGCTCCCATCTCCTACTGTGGGAGCCGAGCTGCACCGGTCCGATTGATGATTTGGTCTCACCTTACCTCGACCTTCTTCTCACTTGAACTTGAGGTAGCTAATATCACGGTTCTTCCTCTCTTAATTCCCTTATCTCATACAATTAATTTATTGGTTCAGGCAATTTCAATCGGTCCTTTTGTTGCATAAAAATTTGATAGATTGCAGACAGATGCATGTGTTTCTTTCTTGTTTTTCTAGTGTCACTAATGTTGATTACTTGGCATGTCCACCAAGTGTGTGCCAAAATGACAAAATGCCCACCAAGTGTGTGCCAAAATGACAAACTTCCAAATCAGAATGAATTAAAGAGTATCTTCTGCTTTATTGCTCAGTGCTATAGATGTAGACCTCATGGCTCCATGCAACCAGTGGCTTACTGACCTCTTTGGTCTTATGGATCATACATATATTTTCTTACATAGACTGCATGTCTTGTGTGCCACTTATTTTTCTAAGACCTATTGCATCATCCATATCTCAATCAGTACCTCCTCTAGTTCATAAAAAGCTGACGATTCAGACATGGACATGGTCCAAAACACATAATTGATCGGTAATTTTTATTATAATATATTTATAAAACTAAAAAAATAGATGTTATGAAACTATTTTCAAGATAAATCAACACATATTATTTATGGGTATCCAATATAAATATTTAAACAAATATAAGCAGGCCAATATTTAAAACTTTGACTAGCCTATATCCAAAACATCACGTTTTTGTGAACTAGAGGGAGTATTTATTAGTATTGAAAATTGTTTTTTTAATTATCATATATATCTTTAAGCTTTTCATATTTCTATTATCAATTCAAAATGAATGTTAATATACTTTGAACAAAGCACACATTACTTTGTCTAATATAGAGTAATACTTGCACACCGCAAGTTCTATGTCCACATAATATAATGCTACATAAACATGAACCCCAAGTTGTATACTTTATGGTGTTACAGGTTGATTAAACCAAATTTTTAGATCATGATACTTGTACAAAAGGTTTTGATGGTTGACTAGGCATACCATTACCTCCCCGCTGGCGAGGAAGGTGGAAATATAGACAGCAAGGCCAATGAGACTTTAACACCACAAAACTCAGTAAATAGGTGATATTCTCTTTTACCTAATTCCATTATAGTTTGAGAGTTTATGTGATTTTAGAGCAGAGAATAAATGCTTTCTGTTGTTGTTTATACTTATTTCTCTGTCAGGATGGAGGCAGCGTCCATTCTGGGATTTCTTTGGTTATACTTATTTCTTGTGGAAGGAAGACTAAGCTAGTACAACAACATGCAAATCGAGATGTATGAATCTATACCATATGTTTTTATTATTTCTATGCATTTATTAACATGCTAGAAGAAAATATATGGAAAAAATGACAAGGGGAAGAGGAAAATTTCACGGTAAGCCGTTGTTTGGATGGATTAGGATGGCTCGGCCACGTGGAAATTGTTTCAACCTTCTCCATTACCACCATTAACCAAATGAGTCCTTTTAAGCAGTAAATATACTAGAAAAATAATCATGACCTTCAGAACAATACCATCTTCTATTTTTTTGAGGGGGGAGAATACCATCTAATTTTATCTCAAAAGATGTTTCATGCAAGTGATTTCCATTGTTTATTTTCATAGGTGTGGTATCCTTCATGCAAGGAAGGCCAAGAATATAGATGACTTCTACTTCTTAAGGGATCCAGCTGAGGTAAGTACTATTGACCAAAGAAAAAGATAAGCTATCACTGCTTTAGTTTCTTTCTGCTTTAATTTTTTGAAAATACATTCATAATATGTTGATTAGGTTTTTGGCAGAATAACTAGGGAATGAAATATATTCATATACATAAGTGATAGAATTCCTAAAGACATTGACAAAATGGAAGGAGGAATCCACCTGAGTAGAAGGACCGAACAACATGGCCGTTGCTAACATAGAGGAGCACCGATTATGAAAACAAGCTAAATAATAAGTTATCTAATAGATATGAGTCAAGCCAAATTGTTTTTTGATTTGGCATTCTATAAAAGAGGCTACCAATTTTTCGAGGCTCCTCTTTGATCTTTTGTTTTATGAGGTTGTCAATCTGTTTCATCCTTATATTGTTTTGGTTCGTTCATATATATGCACTAAGCTTTTATTAGGTTCATGTTGGCATAATAAACTATACGGGACTACTATATCTTTTATGTTCGACTAATACAGTACTCATGTAAAATGCAGATGTGGTTCTAATGGTGCTCTTTTACCTTATATTTTGGACTAATATATGACGTTGTGCTTCAATTGGTATCTTTACAGTTAGGTCTATGCAAACTATTTATTCTGCTAATTTTCTATGAGGCATGTGCCTGTAACATCACTATGTTAATCCTTCTACTAAATCTTAAAACTACAGTAGTAGTTTTTAAGTCTTCATGTTAAAATCATCTATTTTGCCTTATCTTGCCCTGTTTGTTTGGGCTTTTTCTGACTTCTGCGCTTTGGCTTCGAAGCCAGAAAAGCACCTATTTAGGTGCTTTTGGCTTTTGGCTTCGAAAAGCCTAAAATAATTTTAAAAGTTGTTTCAGGCTTTTTGAAGCCAAAAGCCAAAAGCAGGTAAATAGGTGCTTTTCTGGCTTCGAAGCCAAAGTCCAGAAGCCAGAAAAAGCCCAAACAAACAGGGCCTTAAAACTACGATTTTATGTCCTTACATGAGGATAATGTTGTGTTGGATTTATGTTCAACTTGGATTCAACTTCAAGTTGCAACCTTACGTGTACCACACATGCACAAGCATACTCATGTGCCTTCATTTGGCACTACATGAGGATCATATTTCTCTCACTTATGTGATGTAGTTTGCCATCTCCTTAATACATAACCACCTCTTATAGGAACTAATTATCAATCAATTATTACTATTCAATTGCTTCCATTTTAATATACACACCACGAGTACCATATGTCGACAATTTAGGGCGAGCGCAACGACGCTCGCTTTTACGTTCTAGTGGAAGTTTAGAGGAGGGAGCTAGTACAAGGATTAGGCATTGGAATTTACATTTTAGACACAGTCCCTCTTTCTTGTATCAAGTGGGAATTATATGCGGGAGTTTGAGAGGGAAGATAGGATTGGGCTTGGAAGATTGCTTTTTAGTCCCAATCCTTTGTTTGTATCTAAGAATTATTAGTGGGAATTTGAGAGAGAAGTTTCTTCTCTTATTTGGTTAGTGGGAAAGCATGTGAAATTAGCTTAAAGATATTAACATAACTCATGACGAAGGGTTGTGATGTTCTCTAGAGGACAATTCTCTCCCAATTCCCACACCCTTCCTGTTATTAAAATGGTGTGAGTTAGAACCTCAACTCCCATGCCCTATCCTTCTTAAATTCCCTTACCCACCAAGCAAACAAATTAATTTATGACACATGATCCCCAAACTATCATTCCCTCTTCTCAATTCTTTCCAACCAAACATACTTTCAGTTCCTTCCAACAAAAGGGGAGGGTATATGTGCAATCGATGCACCTAAGGTTGAAAATACTCACTAAAAGTTATAAAAAATGAAAAAAGAAATTCACCACACTAACGAAATTTAATTTGACCCATACCTTAAGAAACAAGAAAGAAAAATCTACCTGTGGTATTGTTAATGGGCCAAATCCACATCCAATTTGAATTAGCTACTAGTCATAGTAGGATTCGTCATTTTTTGTTTCTCGAGTTTTGGGTTAAATTTAGATATAAAATTTTATGGCATGGTAGACACATATTGTATGTATATGATCAAATTATTTCAGATTTTTTGATTTATATTAGGCACTTCCGACCCTAGGTGCACCGGGTGCATCAGGAGTGGGTGCACCTGATATGTTCCCCATGCCATAGATCCTATGCTCTCTCTCTTCCCCCTCCCGTGTTGCCGCTATCACCCGTGTCGCCCCCAGCTCCTCCCCTCGTGTCCCCTCGTGCCGTCGCTCCCCTTGCATCACCACCACAATGGTCTTGTCGCCCTCCCCTCCACTGGCCGGCCCAAAAGGTGGCATGGGTGGGCTTGGCCCATCCTAAAAAATTCCCATCAGCCCATATATGATAGCGCCAAAAGGAAAATTCATTGCCACAGCCTACATTGTGACCAGTGTCCCTATCTCCCAATCTCTCGATCAAACAAAAAAGGAAAAAAAATGATCGCTCGCGGCGCCTCGGTTTCCTGAGTTCTCGTTGCTCCTGACAGCGCATGACGGCCGGGCGGCGGAGCAGCCAGGCGCAGGTGGCTAATTGGTGACGGCGTGCAGACCGCAGACGGGCACTGGACGGCAGTGGCCACTCCGGGCTCCAGCGACTCCGCCACTCGGCCACCGGTCGTCGTGGTCGATCACTCGATCATGCAGTGGCGTTGGCACTTAGCAGCACATGAGCGACAGCAGGTATGCTGGTATACTACTAGCCAGTGAATCAGTGACTGCTACTAGTACTCAGCCCCCAGTGATCAATCAAATAATCCATGGCATGTTTGATCCACTTGCTAATCACATAATCAAGGGCTGCTAATTAATCAAATACTATTGGCTCTCATGCAATGCAAGTATAGACGTATTACATATAGTCAATGACAATTAATTCGTTGCTCGCAACTGAATTAGATTCTAGTTCATTGCTAATCTGCACCAGAATATTAATCTATTTCGCTGCTCATATATTGAATTAGATTATTAATCTTAACTGTAAGTTTCTTTTATGCAAATTTCAGACTTAATTATTGATTTAAATATGTTCGTAAGACCTTATTAATATATTCGTATTGTGCTTTTGGTAATTGTATACTTATATGTTGACATATCACATTTACGGTATAAAAAAATTTATATCAAATTAGCCCACTCTTGCTTAAAATCCTAGATCCGCCACTGCTCCCCTCCCCACTCATGCCTCCCCTCACCCCTTCTTCCTCTAATCCCCTTAGCCCGATGCGGAGAGGTGGGATGGCTAGAGGCGGCTGGGGGAGGTGGTGGCGTGGAGGCAGGGGCTCTCTCTTCCTCGCTCAACCGCGTGCCGCTACTCCTCGCTACGGTTTGACGTGCCACCTTGAGTGTTATAAGGCACATACTATAGTATGATTATGATCTACACAACATGTTCTTCTTGTTGTGCAGACATTGTGGGATTCTCATTATACGACATGAACAATTTTTAGGCAGTTCCTGTTTTTCCTTGGTGACAAGCTTAGTGAATTAGTGGCAACATCACCATTGTGTTCTACTATCCCTAGGGACAACATCACTTATGCGATTATGGATTTTGGAAAGAAGAAGAAGAAGAACAAGAATAAGAGCCAAATGGCCAGGGCAGAAACTTCGAACAAAAGTTCATCACAAGTAACATGGGTTAACTCTTGTTGTTTCCCGTGCAAAACTCCTCACTAACTAGCATTGTTTATTAATTCAATTACAGGCTGAACCAGATTAATGGCCATATGATTTTTTAAGAATTTCTAGTCCATCTATTTTTTTCTATTGTATTGTACTTTTAGTATATAATACAATAGATGTCATCATCGATATGTTTATTTCCTTGCACTGTCCTTAAAATGCCCCCGCTGGTTTCTATTTGGTCGTATACTGGTGCTGCGCAGTTCAGTTATTTTGTTGGGAGGGTAGGAGATCTAACAGGTGCCACAGAAAAGGTAAAGTACAGAAGAGAAATTTTTGACGGAAATGAAACATTAATTATTTGAAGGAAATGAAACATTAATAATTTCAGTGCTTGCAAGGTAGTTGCATGTAAGGTTCTAGAGATAAGATGTTGAGATACTTCCCGCTCTACTTGTATTGCATTGCAAGCAACTTAGCTCATACAGACATCTGATTTAAGGATATCATTTCATTCATCCCAAAATCTGAAATCTCAGAACTTCTCGTGTGTCATGATCACAAGTCATGCCATAACCGGACAAAAAATATCAGTACTACACTAACATTAAACAAGACCATTTTAGACGAAACCATCGATCCATTAAACAAGACCATTGATCCAAGAAAAAGGCAGTTGAGGAATACAACATCCAACCTTAACTGTTCCTATAGAGCTAACTGATGATGCGAAGACAGACGACCACACCAGTTGTCCCTATAGTCAACAGCTCAGTACCAAAATTTCGTAGTTGCGATCTTCCTCTTTACGGCCTAATAATCACAACCTACGTTTTAACCTGCTGCCTTGTCCTTTTTATTTATCCTCCTGCTGTGCAAGCTAATGGCATGTGCAATTTTTTTTGTGCTAAATGAATCTGCTACGCTGTGTTGATCAGCAGAAAATTAGATCGAATGCTCAACCTGGGAGCCCTGGGTATTACGAAGCATAGTGTATCAGCCACTCGAGACACTGCAGGAAAAGATTGCACAGGACAACGAATATTAATTCACCATGAAAATCAGTTAGATCTGTTCCTACAAATTGTGAAGATCACATTTCAATTCATGGTGCCAAGCATCAGAATGTGAGGGAGGAATCAAACCATTAAACATTCAGGCAGATCGTCGTTCTTCGTCCTCATATGGGTCTGCATTATGCCAAGAGCAAGCGGTTAGGCGTTTCTAGTATTTATTAGAATCAGTACGTCTTATCAAAGAGTTCCGAACGACAGCAGACATAAGAGAAATGTATAGCTTTGATGGAGGAGTTCAGTATTTACCTCCATTACCAAATGGCACGATGACTCATTGTCTGTGGCAAGGCAAGCAAGGGCTACCACCGCGGCTGCCACGGTTGAGGGCCAGAACAAGAGGTGCTTATGGTCCAGAACTGAGAGTAAGGCCAAGTATTTTGCCAGGTCCTCGACTTGGTCGTCTGCTTTCGCAGCCTTCAGATAGAACCTGCAAAATCGAAACAAATGAACTGTTAGCGGCTCGTTCATTTTGTTCAGCTTGGCACAGAGAAGATGCAGGAAACGCGTAGTACCAGAGGAAATGGTGGACTGTTGTTACAAAGCACTGGAAGTTGAGGACCTCCTGAACCAGCCACTCCATGGCGACGACCTCGCTTTGGCTGTAAGTATTGATCCCTACTCTGAAAGATTTTTGCAGGATGCTGAAAGAGATAACATAATAAGGTTTGTTATTGCACACAGTGCTAAAGAGAAACACGGAACAGGAAATAAATGTTGACTACAGAGACAACATACTCAGAAGCTTGACAGTGATGGTGCAGTGCAATGTAAAGAAGTGAACTGGTAAACAAGAATAGTTCACATTCTTAAGTACTCAGCTGTTTCTGAATAGCAGTGAGTGCCACATAATGAATATAAATTTTTAAAGAGCGGTCAAGACTAAGAAAAGATCAAGTTTGATTCGGCTCAAAAGCCTTAACAAAACCAGGAAAAAGGCTCTAATTTCTCTTGCAGAATCATGTAAGATGTGCAACCAAAAAGTTGATGCAATGGGTTTACTTCGGGAAACGAATAGATGAAACTATGCCAAGGACAGTTTATGAAACTCGCAATGGCCACCAAATCGTTATGAATTGCCTGAAGTAATCAAACCGAAGTATGGATTTTATGGGTAGCACCACTCTTAGTCTCTTACAATGCTTCCATGCACTCCAGTGGATATAAAATATTAAAATATTTTTAAGTTCTGAATCAAAGGTGCTAGCTATATCCTCAAGTGGTTGGTGAGAGCTACCTATCATATAGGTGAATCAATTAAGCAAGTCAAAATTTTAAAATACTCAACCCATCAACATATCTTAATGTTATTGAATTATATGCACAAACTAGTTTACCCAAAAGCTCAAACTGTTGGAGAAGGGTGTACAATATGTTCAGCACTCTCCCTCACGTCTATACTCCTCTAAGTCTTAGACGTGAGATCGGTAATATATTTCAACACTCTCCCTCACTTACAAGTCAAATTTCTAAAATGCTCAACTCATCAACATATCTTAATGTTATTGAATTGCATGCATCAACTAATTCATAAAAGCTCAACCTACTGGAGAAGGGTGGGCAATACACTCCTCCAAGACTTAGACGCTTAGACGTGGAATCGGCAATATATTTCAACACTCATCCTCACATCTAGGCTCCTCCAAGACTTAGATGCTTAGACGTGAGATCGATGTAGGCTACAACTATTTTTATTAATAGTGCGTTGGTTATGTCTTGTCTTGAATTCAAGACCTCTTAGCTCTGATACTATATTGAATTACATGCACCAACCAGTTCACCTAAAAGATCAGGTTGTTGGAGAAAGGTAGATAATATATTTCAACAAATATAAGTTGACAAATGGCAAATGTTCTAGTACTCGCATGCGGTGATAAACCTTCAATGAGATAAGTCACCACAGTGTATGAGCTACTGTCACATATTTGTACGGAGATTCATCACATGATTAAACAACGATAGCTTTCAACAAAATCAGGGCATCCCATGGGCACTTGCTAAGGTCTATAAAATGCCCAATGAAGCCATATTGCATTAAGCTCTAGCAAATAGAAAAACAAATACAGCAAAGAAGAGCTTAGGTAGGATCTAACAGCATTGTACTACAACCATCTGAGGATAGATTATGAAATTACACTGAAATTAGAATTGGAATTAAGAGGAGCTTATTTGGAGCATTATTTCATTCAAGAATGCATCAGTTAGAGGGTACGATCAAACGACGCAATCTTACTACCAGACATAAAAAACCTGCAGTAATACTCATACTGAAACTAGGCATAAGAAAATATTCCATCCACCAATTACGGTGAAATAGAATGAACATGTAATGCAAGGGAACTCATTACCAATTGTATGGTTGGTTCTCTTCAATGCGGGCGGCCAGGGTGATGCAGGCAATGCCCAGCAACTGCATATTCCTAGAGCCCTTTACGTATCCACGCGTCAAGAAGCGGTCCATCAGTCCAATCCCCATGAACACTGTCTCTGGCTGCAGCTTCGTCACATGCCCATGCTAGAAATTCATGGGAAACAGTCATTCGTTTGCAAGTTGCGAATGAACTTATATCTGAGAACAAATCCAAGTTGATGAATAGTACTACTATTGTACAAGCATCCTATAATTTTAATACCTAATTGCATATCGTAATCTTCAGGTGGAAAACACGGTGGTGACAGTATTCTCAGGAGCTCTCGTAAGCAATGCAAATATAAAGTGCATACATAAGCTTACATTTGCATGGAAGGGTACACAAATGGCATATAATGATATTGCAAGAATGGCATACTTAAATAAAAATGGTGAATGTATCCTAATTTGCTATAATGTGCATCCAAGACATGGAGGTCATATGCCAATGATATGGGGTTTCAGATGCAAATGGTAACTACAGAATAACTTTGCAGCATAAGTGAACAAGTTATTTGCCTATTCCTTTTCAAACAGCGAATGTCAAAGTATTAAAAAAAAACACCTTCTAGAACATCCTAACACTGATCTCTGGAAGACTGGAACCAGGATGAGTTAGTCATCAATATCAGTGATAAAACTCATAATGCAAGTAGTAGCATTACTGTAACAGCTTTGACAAACAATAACATGGCGATCCCGCTGCTCTGCGAACAATTGTCTATTGTGCAATCTACTGATAAGAATGTTATGCAATAAATTCTTCGATTGCAGATAACTTCCCCTGCACAAATTGCGAAAGTGCATAGCTAGATCTGCTGCCTCAACAAGCTCAACACAAAATATTTACACTAGAGATCATCTTATTAAGGCAGCCACACAACTACAGTGCTTTTAGAACATATATATCGTTCAGACAACTAAACCAACACAGAATCTAGAGTACTCTAACCGTAATATAAAAAGGGAAACTAGAGTACTATACTACGTGATCTCCATAGTGTGCATGTATATTACCAGTAGAATGCCCGCATAATACTAGTCTCAACTCAACTATAAACCTGCACGGCTCTACCACAAAATCAAATTGAGCTACGCGTCCGATACATCTCCCGATCAAGGTAAGGTGATCGTGGTATACATGTAAAATACAGAGTATAGTGCTGGTATACACTGACCTCGATGATCCAGTTCACCATGACAACACGCTGCTCCACGACGGTACGGCCATAGCTGCCTGGCATAGAGGCGTACGCCCCAGTGTAGTCGCGCGCCACCACTCCCCGCCGCTCGCGCTGCCGGAACCGCTCGTAGCTCTCCTCGTCGTCCAAGTCCTCAAACCGCTTCCCCTGATACAAACATTCCGATCAAGCGACCTAATCGGATCAAACACCGCACTGACTTATGCAAACAGACCCAATTGCAACAAATTTTAGAGCGATTGTGTGGAACCCGCTCACCTCTAGGAGAGCGACGTCAGCGACGGCGTGCGCTTTGGGGTGCGCGCAGGGGACGAATTGGTTGGCGAAGGCGAGAAAGAGGGAGAAGGTGGGGGAGGGCGTGGCATCATCGTCGTCGTCGGACGAGGAGGAGGAGGAGTCGACCAGGGGGGTGAGCGAGTACTCGGCGCAGGGGCAGGGAGCACTGAGCACCTCCTCCTCGGGCTCCAACTGCGTCAGCTCGTCGCAGGCCGAGGAGTACTCAGTCGCCTCGGCCTCGTCAGTGAGCTGCTCGGGGAAGGCGAGGTCGGACTCGACGGAGCCCAGGCATGACGACTCGGAGACCTCGACCTCCGCGGCGCGCGCCCTCGCGCCGCCGATGACCTCCGAGCACTCGGAGGCGGCGGGCCGCGCCTCATCCGCGCCCTGACGCCGAGGCTTCTTCTCCAGGCGCTGCACTGCGGCGAGGGAGGTGGAGGAGGTGGTGGAGACGACCTCGCTGCGGAAGGAGGAGGAGGCCGATGTGGGCGAGACAGCGGGCCGCTTCGCCGCCGCCGCGATCTGGCCTAGGAGCAGAGGAGCCGCACCTCTCCGCCGGCGGAAGGGGTTGGAGCGCGGCCTCGTGGGCACCGACGCGAGCATAGTTGGAGGCATAGTGTAATGGCGTGCGCGTGCGTGCGTGTGTTGTGTGCGCGTTGCTACGGCTAGGTGCTTTGCCTTGGTTATATAGCCGTGAGACCGTGGAGACTGCGAAGGGGAAGGAGGCAGGAGGAGCGTTCGATTGAGTCACAGCCCGATCAGTTCTTTCAAATTTTAAATTCCTACGCTTGGTGAGGAAGGCGCGAGCTTCGAGGCGCATCCGCTGCACATACACCGCTCTATTGGGCCCCGCTTTCAGTCCACGTAGATCCATGGTCCGCGGGTCCGACGTCCCAGAAAAATCAGCGGCGCATAGGTGATCTGCCGGGATAACGGACTGACGGTAGCGGCCTCGTCTTGCCGTTTCCAAGCGAGGGAAAGCGGCTGTTTCTGGTTGGGAATGTCCGGCTGTTGCAGGTTTAGGAAGCACATGTGTAAAAAAAAAGATGCGACGACTCAGTCCGTGATAGAGCGCCCGATAGCCTTATCGACCGATCGATCTTGCTCTACCTACGCGTTTTTCTCTTTACCCATCCATCGTAGTCTCAACCTCTTCGTTCTTCCACCACCGTCTTGTCGCCTCTCCCCTGTTCTATCGCGCCTGGCTACCTCCTCCTCCGGTCTTTCTATTCCTACTCCACCACCACATCGCTAGATCTGGATAGCCACTGTCATTGACGGGCGTCAGTGGCAAGTTAAGCGTTAGCGCTCCGATCAAGCCATTCCTCTAAGCCTGGGGGACGCCGATTAGCGCCAAGGTCCGGCCATCGTCGTCGCCCGTCAATGTCGAGCTCATCGGTCACCCTCCCACCTCTTTCTTCCTCCTCCCATTCTTCCTCTTCCCCTTCTTATTTTGCCTCCTTCCCTTCTTCTTCCTCCTCCTCCCCTCCTCCTGATCCCATGGTGCACGACTGGTTGTGCGTTAGATTTTCTGAAAAAATGTTTCAGGAAGCACATACATATGTCATGCTGTCTCCTGATGTCATTGCACATCGTGTCGCATTGCGATCTGTTTAGTTAGTCCCGAGTTTGATTTTTGGGAGTATTCTAGTAGCTATTTCACCGACAAGAGTTTCAAGAAAGCATCAATTAGTGCATGAATTAATGCAGTTTTTGGCAACATGATTCTTTCTTTTAGAACTACTTGTTGACACTATTATCAAGTAAAATGGTACAATAGATCGAAGAAAGTGAAATGACACGAACAATAAAGACCGATATATATGCCATGAAATATTGTATCAAAATAAGTGTTTGTTTCAAATTAGGTGTTTGTTTTTCATTGACGTTACACATTTTTCATGCAGAAGTTATCACATATGAGCCGTAGAAACCTCACTGGTTTTACAAGTATTCGAAACACATCTAACACATTCGATTTATGGGCACTATTCCAACCATATCTATCGATATCTGAGAGACTAGGTAAAGAACCATCTGAGAGTTCATTGCGATGATAACTTTGGGGGTGATTGGTTGCTTGTATCACCTCAGTCTGTGGCCCACTGAACCAGGCTAAGCCAAATTGGTTAGTCAAGCCAGACCGAGGGATACAAGCATGTATTGTTGTTTGATTAGCTATATGAGTAGTGCAACTAAAAAAATCTACTATAGTTAAAAATAATATTAAAGTTAGTAAAACCTAATATTCCACTTAACAGTCATTATTTATACATTATTGATGCTTAATGTACCTTAGTCCTTGTTAAAAATGATTAATATATACTAACTAACAAACTAATAATGTATTTAGCATAGTTTCTGAGGTTGCATCAGAGAGAAGCTCAAATTGGCCTTCTCTCGCAACCAGACCCAAGGCAACCTCGCAGTTTGAGCCAGCCTGGCTGGCTCATGCAGCCCAAGCAAACAATCACCATCAACATGCCTTGGAGTCTGTGCTAGCCCGCCTGGCTCATCTACCCTAGGCAACCAAACATCCCCTTGCATGGCCTGGAGTGTCTAGTGGATCCGAACCAAGTCTGTCTTGGAGTGTATAGTGGATGTGAACCAAGTCTGTCGATGAAAGCGTGGAATTGAAGCAGGTAATTTAGCTACATTTTGATCACACAAATCTTTCTACGATGCACCCAACAGTCATTTGTTTCGGTGATAGCCTGTTTGGCAACAACGAGGAAGGGAAATGGGAGTCCACAGAGTGTAGTTCAGCATGGGATGAGATATGAGAATTTAACTTTAGTCTCAATCCCCTATTTGGCAAGAGATATGGAAATTGAGGTGTTGTTAATGAGATATCTTAACTTAAATCATGATGAAGAGTTCATATTTTATGAGATCAATTCTCTCTTAATTACAACCCCTTACGTTGGCTTTAAAATGGTGGAAGTTGGAGCCTTAAACTCCCAGCCCTCATCCCACCTAAACTCTCGTATACACTAATCAAACAAGTGACTTAATAATCTTTACATCCTAAGCTTCCATTCTCTTCCACTAATTCCCTCCCATCTACAAGCTATGAAGCTAATTCTCAAGAGAAATCCTTCATTGATGTAATCACCCAATGCTAATGCACTAGATTGCAATAAACCAAACACAGTCTTACTAACATTTGGGTTAATACCCACCTTGTCAGACTCACAAAATGAAATTTTGAATCTAGCCAAGTAAATCATCTCATGGATGTGTTTCACATCCCTCTGTTAAGTTTTCCAAGGAGAGACCGAGCAAAGAGAGATGAGAAGGATCACATATAAATAGCGCATGTCTAGATTCGAAAGGTCAAATGTTCAAGCAACTCAGTTCCCAATGTTTGAGTACAGTCAATGAGTAACGGAATAACAATCCGTGTGGGAAAAATAATCTCCAATGCTGAACACAAAACCGCAAGGACTACCCAAACCAAATGCCTCAGCCTCCAAGGAGCTCCAAGTAAATTGTCATGTTCCATTGGTAGGAAAAAGATCACCAGGGAATGGACCAGAGCATTTGAGATCCATATCATTTGATTTGTGGGACAAATGACACCCAACTTCTGCGTGGAGTGGATCTTGACTATTGTGGGGTCGACATAGAGAGAACTGGGAATGGGAATATACAATCCATAATATGGAGACAACACTCACGAAGATGGAGCATGTTTTTCGCTCGGATGACTGGGAAATGCTCTTCCCAACTGCCTACTATAGGCTCTACCAACCATGTGCTCAAATCATTGCCATCTATTCCTCCAGGGGGTGTCAATGGGATCAGTCACCTTTTTTTTCAGGTTCAAAGAATTTTGGATAAAGATCTCGGGGTTCCATGATATTGTCCAGATTTGAAGAATCGAGGATGATGTCTACAAGAGATGGGGGTGAATAGAATCGTTTCAAAATTTACTCCTAATAAAAATTGTAGTCAACCTATGTATGCTAGTATAAGAAAGAATTCACAAGTAAAAACATCTAGCAACCTAACCAAGTAAAAAAGCAAGTATAAAAACATGAGATGAGAGTATACCAAAATACAAACACTCGAAGACATGGTGATTTATTGTCGAAGTTCAAAATTTTGGCCAAGTCCAACGTCTTAGTTGAGGAAGCTTAGTCCAACAATCGTAGCCAACACCAAAACGTGTTTCCCCCTCAAGAGGTTTGCCGATGTGAAGTCTCTCTCTCTTTATGGTAGCTCTTCACCTTGCGGTAGGCAAGCTCCAACCTTTACAAACGCTTGGGTCGATCCACTACTTCCTTGAATATTCTCTAAGAACTCCTAACCATCTAGGAGGCACCAACCTCCAAGAGTAATAAGAGAAACCGGAGCTTGGAGAGAAACTCTTGCTAGATGCTCAACTAGATCTAACCTTTCGCTCTCTTTTCTTCTCTCACAGAATAACACTTAAAAGTAAGGACGAGAAGATCTCAAATGGCAAGAGCAAAGAAATGGGTGAGCAAAAGTGAATCCTAACCAGAGTAGGTGGGGGCATGTATAGATAGCCCCTGAAAAACTAGCTGTTATGCAATTTTGTGCACTACCCAGAGGCTACGGACGACGTGACCCGGAGGCTCCAAGATTCAAACTTCAAAGGCATTCCAGCACCTGGGGGTCCGAACATGATACGTTCAGAGGAATGATGCGTGCATTTTGCATACATACTTTTATTCCAATTCATGCATAATTAGTTGTACTTTTAGTTGCTTTTTAGAATAATTATTGCTATTTTGACGTAGATCCGCCTAAAAGATATATTAAGGCTCTTCGAAAGGATAATTAAGGAATTCAATTAAATCAGGGGATTTTCTGGAAAAATCAAATATATACATGTCATTTACAAGCCAAGAGAAGATCTCTAGAAGAAACCTCGTCGCATTTGGAGGCTCCAGAAGGCTAGCTGACCAGCGGCACGGAGCGCACCCACCCGTATCACCTAGTCGTACCACCCTCCAGGAGGACTGCCTCGTCAAACCCTACCTAGTGGCAGCGGCCATATATACAGAAACACGCCTACGTGATAGAATATGAACAGAGGTGAAAACAAAGAAGAAAACTGTCGATGATCGGTAAACTGCCGATCTTACGTAATACATGTAGAAGAGAGAGAGAAGGGGATCGTATCCGGAAACTGATCACAAATCGGGGCACGGGCGACAAGATTTATACAGGTTCGGACCTCTCTCAGGATAACAGCCATACGTCCTATTGGTTTATATTGATCACGAGATAAAGTACAAGGGGGTGTGTCTAGTCCTAGATGGATCTACAACTAGTCGGATGTGGTTGTCGAGAATGATCTTCCCTTCTAGTTGCTCGGAAGTCGATTGGTCTTGAGATGTCTATTCCAGATTGAGATGTCTTCTCTGAAGGCCATCGGGGCCCTTTTCTAGAGGGTATTACCGTATCGTGGGAGATACAAACTCATCCCCAAGAATGACTCCATCATCCTTAAACATCGGGATTGACTGCCTAGTTTAAGGAGTCTATGACACCCACGGGTGATTTCCTTATCGACCTAGAGTCCTTCTTCAAGGTACACATCCTCCTGGGTAATTAAGATACTCGTAGGTCTTTATGTATTCATATACGGATGCCATCGTCGTATACATAGTTGTGTACTACTCATCATCAAAAACAAATTGATTCATCGCCGAAGAGAAGGAAGCTGCCCAAGATCGAATCTATACAATAAGAGCAGCCATCTTCATGTAGAGAGATCACAAGGAGTCATCCCCATCATTGTCTCCATCTATTTCCCATCTAGATTGATCTTCGAACTTGTTCATATCGAATTTTATATTTGTGGATTTGTTTTCAAATTACTCATGCACATTTAATCATGATATCCAACTTCCGTACTTCATTCATGTCTTGTGATCTATCTCTTGAGTAGTCCATTTAGCTCTTGAGGTTATGGGGTAATCCTAACCAATTTATGAGTGAAATGCAATTTATTTGTGCTATGATATATGAATGTGGTGATGTTCTTCATGATGGTGTAGGAATGTCGATTGTTCACCATATTGTCTTCGGGATATGAAGGATGCCAACGCTTAGAAGAGAGGGGATTATAGGTATCGTGGTGATATAAGCTACCTTGACCCCTGGATCTTCTAGGTGTGAGATTCACGGAGACCCTCTACTTCACGCCATTACCATGGGCGACCTTAATTGACTTGCTTGCCAATTGGACATTGGGGGCAAGACAATGGTTGTGAGGAATGTGTGTCTGATGTTTGAGGCACATCTTTATAAGGTTCCACTCTCATTAATCATATGCATTTACACAAATTGTTCTTATCTACTATCTGCACTTGGTTAGTAGTGAAACTATTCCCCTCAAGAATGCCTATTTATTATTACAATTATTTTACTTTTATCATACTTTAATTCTCACTTTTACATTTCATTCACTATAATCAACATATCCATTTTTACACCACTACTACTGTGTGCTATTTTATTACTTAATTAAACAAGGCTCTACGAAACAATATTTGGACAAACCTACCAATTTCTTCTGCTCCATGTGGATACGATACTCTTACTTATCAAAAACTAGCTTCAACCTACCATGTGCACGTGCAGGACATCAAGCTCTTTTTCTAACGCCATTGCCGAGAGTGAAACGCTATCGGTAATTGTATTGAGTATTGTTATGTTTGTTGAATTTATTTGTTTTTATTTAAGTTTTCATTATGACAAATTGCCCACAAGTCAGTTGTGCCACCTCAGCACCATTTGTGCCCCCTATGTCACAATAGGATGCTTGCCATGGAATTGTCACCAAGACGTTGTGATTTTTTTGGCAGAAATCAAATAGATGCCTACCTTCGCCCCACCAAAAATTCTAGTGTCGTCCTACAAAATGAGACATGCCTCATAAGATTGACTATAAATGCCTAATAATACAACAACGAACTGGCCCAAACTCGGTCGAACCACCTCAAAACCAATTAAGGAAGCTCCCTATGGTTTTTGAAATTGTAGTGTGATCATGCATGCTCGTGGTTGGTGGAGAGCAAACTCTCACGATGGAGTTGTCACCTAGTTGTCAGATGGGTGGCTAGATCAATATAGAGCCTACCACCATCCACCAAAATCCGAGTGTTATCGTATGAAACGAGTTCTTTTAAATGAGTATGAAAGGACATTTACCTTGTGACCTAGAAATGGTTGGACTAAATGTAGAAATGTATTATTCGTTGCAAACACTACCTGCTTTTACACGGGAGGTTCGGTGGGTTCCAGTTGCTGTACAGTAAGGATAATATATATAGAGAGAGAATTCCACCATTCGAATTAAAACCGGCCTTCATGTTCATTTTACATCTTAATTTGCTCCTCATTTCGTCTTTATAACCCCCTTGCATTGCCTATACTATTTGCTGAAAGTCGTCAAAAGCACTAAGCTTAAGCTCTCAAACACCTCTCCATCACCATGTTTGCCTCTTGTTCCTCCTCCACACCTAGTGACAAGGTAGGTAGTCTATATGTTAAGTTTGATAGAGTGCTTGAATCTTGGTAGAGGTCATTGTTCCCATAGTACTTTCAAATCAGATTATTTTGTTCTTTTTCCTGTGGTATCAATTGGCTTCAACTCTCCTGAGCACTTTTGAGTTCATGCGTAACTTTGTCCTAGCATTATTTCAAAAAACAGAATTGTACCTAGAATTTCTTTTAAATGGGTGTTCTCATTTTTGCCCCGTCCAGGGATCTGCGCTCTCCTGTGCTCCGAATATCGCGTCCTCGTGGGGTCCCCAAGACCCAGAATTATTACTAGGGTGCTTTTGGTTTTCTGTCCATTTTAATCGATTCTATTTGATCTTTTTATGATTCACTATTTGGGGATATCTAGCAAGCACAGATACATGTATTTCTTCTAAAATTTTCGTAAGATGGATCTTCGTAAGCAGGTTGCTTAAAAAAAGGTTGGCATCGTTTTGACCAGTTTCTGCATAGACCAAAACCGACCGATTTCCGGCGGTTGTGTGAACCCTGCTCGCAATTTAGGTTCTTGAAATCTGCTTTATTCTTCTATCCTTTTTCTTACTTGTTGGTTCAATAGTAGCAACTTGCTTGCCGATTCATTTGATGCCTGCGATTAAAATAGAGCGATCAATTGGACTCTAGATATCCTGTTATTTAAGTGGTCTTATGTCCATGTACGTGTATGCTCCAAGCTTTCAAAATCTAGCTATAAACATACTTACTACTCAGTACGCACGCGTTCCGTCTCTAGATTGCAACAGAACCGCACCTGTCACCTGAGTTCCTGATCTGACATTTTTACTCTATTCTTAAACCAAATTAATTACCCTGCCTTTCTAAATTCCAACTAAAAAATCATGCATCTGGATACCAATGTAACCTACGAACAATTCGCTCATCTTTATGGTGCGATTGAAGGTGAACGAGATCCTGGTGGAGGACGTGATCAACGTCAGCAGCGACGAGGAGTTGGAGAAGCAGGAATGGCTGCACACGCTGCTGCGGACCAGGTTCTGGACGCCGTGCGAGGAGCACTGGGACGAGAGTAGGGGGGAGATGAGCCTGTTCTGCCTCCACTGCCACGAGGTGGTCTGCCCGCACTGCACGCACGACGAGCCCGGCCACCGCCTCCTCAAGGTCCGGCGCTACGTCTACCGCTCCGTCGTCCTCGTCAGGGACATGCAGGACCTCTGCGTTGACGTGTCCAGGATACAGGTACCATGCTAATCTTATGGGCCTTTAAAGTAATATTTTTGGCCCGTCGGCCCAGCTGGTCTGAGTAATCCTATATGTTATTTCTTGGGTGTGGATAGCTGGATGATCCATACGTCATTCCAAAAGCTATATGTTTCTAGACACGTGGGAACACATGGCGAACTCACTGAATGCTCAGAGTCCAGATTCACGTAAATTCGGTTTCAAGCATGCATTCGGGTTCTTTTCAACAAGTGAGATGGCATATAGCTCTTTTGTCTTTTACGATTATAAGAAAGATTCACACGAATACACGTCACGGCACATGCTCACACAAGCGTGTCCTTAATCACACGTTAGAATTAACGGTAATTGGAGATTAATTCATAAATTTTATTAAATTTCTATTAAACGTATCACGCTTATATAAATATGAGTATCAGGATTTGAACCCTGATAGGTGTTACATTCATAACTCCACCATTCCATCAAGAGGTGATTATCGGCATAGAGCATATATTAACTAGATTGTTGATTGCTAATCCATTTCATTGTGTTAACCCAATAGTCAAAATTCGATAAATCTAAGAAATGTTACTACTTTAAAGGAGAACGCAGACCATATATGCGCACATGTGCATGTCCACTGCAAGTGCTGAAATTTTTTGCAGAGACTAGTCCGCTTCATCATATGTTGTTTCCTTTTACTTTACTGTCAAGGCCGAGTTCGTTTATGTTATAAATAAAGATCAGAATGTAGATTAGAAAAGTTAGTCTTAACCCAATTGTCCATTGCGGCCTTTATTATCTATTCTTATTTACAAATCAGAGAGAATCATTATTCTCATGTTTGTCACAGCCGGTGGAGCTCAATGTGCTTTCCAAATTTACATTTGCATTTGCAGACTTACACTGTCAATAGCCAAAAAGGAGTACACTTGAGGCCCATGAGGAGGTCTCCACAATTTCGGCCTCATCCCGGGTCACCTCGCTGCTTGACTTGTTTCTGCTGGCTCCGCAATATACCCAACATATTCTGTTCTCTTAGCTGCAAGGTTATTTTCTCTTGACTACCATTCTCATCGTATGAGTATGTTTAACTAATGTGCAAGTTAAGAGTCATGGACAGGTCTTTCTTTGTTGTACATGTGTATTATGCATCTGAGTTATCTTTCCTTTCATGGACAAGTGTTTCTTTGCCTGCAAATTTAGCATTCCTTCCATGCTGGTTACACCATCATTCACATTTAAAGATCTTCCTGGCCTTGTACCCTTTTAAATAAGGTCCTTTGTACATTTTGAACCATTAAAAAAAAGAATTAGCCGAATTGCTCGCTAGATACTCCAATACACGCGTCTATGTTCGAAAATAGAGTTCTATTTTCTAGACAACCATAATGATTGTGATTGAAAATGCAGCTGCATTTCACACATTTCTAACTGTTTGGATTAATAAGCACAGTTACATATAATCTAGACACACCCAAATAAGCAATGTAAACCCTTCTCTCTTTTTTCGATCAATATAGGGACTTCTAGCCTCTTAGAGCAAACATGAAAGCTCATTTTAACCCTTTTTCTATAAGACGGTAGATAAAGAAAATAACTCTTCTACTTGCTCTATCTCTCTTAGTAAAAGTGGTCAAAGGTTTTAATCTGAATTTTATATCAGGAAAAGGCAAATGTGTCGCAGGATGATTTCTCAGGGCCTGAAGCTGATCGTAGACATAGGCAACAGACTCAAGCAATTGTGGCGGAGACATCATCCGTCCAGCGCTCCCCGCAACCATCTGATGCATCAGCGCTGGCGATTTTGGTGGAGTCATCGTGCCAGCTCTCCCTGGAACCATCTGATGCATCACCGGTGACGGATCAACACCACATGCCTGAAGCTGAGCATAGCAACGAACAAGCTGAAGCAGATGTGTCGGAGATGTCATCCCACCTACGCCCTCCCTCCCCACAGCAGCATGATGCACCTCCCACTCTGATGGCGAATCAACACCATCCAGGCATGTGCCCCGGCTGCACGTAAGCGACCACGCAAGCAGGTGGCACCAATGCGCGCCCCATTCTTTTGAGATATACCTCAGAGAGGTGAATAAGCTCGAACATAAATTGCTGAAATCTAGCTGTGATGACTAGGTATGATCCATCTTCTCCACCTGTTGGGTTTAGGATGCCATGTGCAAGATGGGCTTGTTGAGATTTTTGGTTTGGTGTTGATTTAATAATGTTCTTTAGAACTGTTAAGATTGTCTTTTCTACAGTCTTAGCAAAATCACAAAATTGAACGTATATAGGACTAGGCTGTTCCTTCGAAAAGCTTTGAAGTTCCATTTCTTTACGACTGCTGTTCATTTTTAGTCCCACTGAATGGATGATGAATTATGCTGCAATGTTCTTCGTTATTCCAGACAAGTATTTTCTTTAGTTGGATGCCTGGATGGCACGTGAAATACATGAAGTGCATGCCAAATTAGATCATTTTCAGTAATGTGCCAGTCAATTAAACCCAATGAATGGAATACCTTATAGATGATTTTTCATCTTGACTTTTTAGATGGCTCAATTTTCGCCTTGATTGACACATGAACTAGCCAGGCATGCATAAGATCAGGTGCAACAAAGCAGATCAATCAACCAAATCAATCCAGTATAGCGATTATCAGCAACCAAACTCACAGTTTATTTTGCTGCTTCGACCAAGTGACTGGCCAGCCACTTCTTCACGCATGTCTGCCAATTGCCCAATTGCCATTGCAGCCGGCAACAGCATCATGAAGACGGTGACAACCCACGTCGACCATCGCCTGGCTGGATGTCTGATGGCAGCAAGCAAGCACGCCGCGCCAAGCCTGTTCTTTTCTAAGACGGCTCAAGCTCGATTCAATTATTAAAACGAAATAAACGTACGGGACTTGGATTATGGATAGAAGGGCACCAGCAAGAAGAGCATCATTAGCATTTTGAGATATTTTAGACTTTCTGACTAGTAAGAATTGAAAGAGCAAATTTCAAACAGGATATTACATGTCGAGACAATAAATAATTTGATCACGAAACAAGACCTATCGCTTTTTAGATCTAGTAAGAAGCACAGTCCTACTCCTAGCAACTAAAAGAACTACAAACTTAACCAGCTCCTCCTTTACCATAAAAAGGACCGAGGCAGCAAAAACACTCTGTACAATCTTTGTACCCATTCCTCTGTAAAATCCGTGCAATCCCTCGTAGCGAACCATCTTCATTATCGCATCTATTGTACCTGGTTAATACAGGTAGCCAGTGTCACGTTACTTTTCAACAATAATGATACAATTAGATGCACACGTCATAAAACGAGGAGGCAGCAGATCACACAATTAGAGTACACTGGTTCAGAAAAATATCGAAAACGCAACAGTGTTTTACTAGTTTGATTGTATAGTGGTAAAGGATACCTGTGTATCTGGACATCGCATTCCTGCCAATTTCTTGTTTTGCTTGCAACCTAGACTGCACGGGATAAGATACAATGATCAAAACAGAATGAACAATTTCTTGTTGAGTGAAAGTTTGATGATGTTGTGCAGGCACATAGAACCAGAATTTATGATGTTATGCAACAGGCGACAAAAAATAGTGCAGCCAACTGATTGGGGTGTTTTGTGCTGCAGGAGATCTAGTCGGGCTTGCTTTGGTATAATCCAATAAAATCTCTTCTGGATAAGTTCACGAATACCATACATTCCAGGTTTTCCTGAACTTCCGAAGTAGGCACATCTTTCTACCACATTTTTTTTTAATTTAAAATTTCGTTTCAGAAAAGTATGGATAGGGCAATGCATTAATGCTAAAACATTGCAGAGGATAAGGTGAACTGAAAATTACCTACAGATCTCTAAAACAAAATTTACCTTAACCACTAGCAATGGGTAGGTCACAACAGTAGCTCCCAGTTTAGCTATTGCACCTAATAAGAATACCTGCTCAAGGGGAAATACTGAGAATGGAATATAGAAATATATGTAAAAATTTCCAAGAGCTTGCACTGTTATTTAGCTTTGGATCTGAAATACAAAACAAATATATGATCTGACCTGTGGAACGAGACAAATAGAAATAATAAAGTGGATTTTTTTTGTTTTGCTTTGATAGAATTATATAGTGAGAACATAATTAGTTGCAATAACAGACACAATTGTATTTGCAGCCAAAAGAGAGCAAGGACCTTCCCTCCCTGAAGTCACCACACAAGCTATATTGTACAACATGCAGCAGAACTACCAAGAGTTTCTACCATGCCCAAATAACCACAGGGTGTGTCTTTACAATCATATAATGGAATGTGCTAGAATTGCATGCAAATGATCTGAAAGTAGTTCAAGAAATCACCAAGGAAGAATCTTTTTTCACATGAAACATATACTATTGAGGCACAGTTCTTTTCGGCTTCTCCAGGGGTTTCTCCCAGAAGCTGCCTTCTCCCAGCTTCTCCCAGAAGCCGCCCCCTCTTCTGGGAGAAGTTAGGAGAGGGCAGCTTTTGGGAAAAGCCCCTGGAGAAGCCGAAAAGAACTGGGCCTGAATATGATCTAACAAATGCACACCTGGACTTGCTACGGATACTACAGAGAAACGAAGTTTCTAGGAAGACAGACACGTGCAAATTTCTAGAAACACAAAAACAAAGCTTCTAAGAAGACAGTATGCTAACAGTTGTGATTGAACAGTCCAAAATGTCACGTTCACAAACACAGCAACATGAGCTATATGCAAACATTCCATACCTCTATAGCAGTGATGTTCTTCTTGGGGAATTGCTTCACAGACCGCTTTGACTGGAGACGCTTTGCCAGTGTTTCATATATCATAAACTGAATTGATGGATTACATACCTGACAGTTTACATGGTTCAACCTGTGGAATTACATATATAGCCACTAAATTTTGGTTCTGATGTTCTTGAAATAGATAACTAACCATGATTAGTGTCGGAACAAGTCCTTTCCAGAATCCACTTACGCCTGATTCACGATAGACCTCCCGGACCTGTTTAATACGGGTAATAGTAAGTATGATCATGCCTGATAACTTAATTTGAGAAGATGAAAGCAAATTAGGACTCAATACTTCAGATGCCTGTCATCGTTACAGTTGAAATATATGAATGCAAGTTTTTGCAAATGAAATTTATAATTTTGTAGAGTGCAATAATTAAACCTACAAAAACAAAGTGATTGGAAAATATAATTCAAGCCTAAATTTTGTAGAGTGATCTAGATGCAGGCTCGACCTATCTGGTGTTTCTAGGCTCTATGTTTTATGCAACTTCAAGTTTAAAGGCAACAACTCCAGCAGAATTATCTTGTATATGTCTTGCTAATTTCTCTTTTTCCACTCAGAGGTGACATTTTTATTTTCTATGTTCACCATTTTCTTATATAGAAATTGGAGACAGATAGAACATGCAACAACTTACGAAAAGGAGTGCTCACCGCTTGAAGTGTGCCATATGGACGAGGTTTTTCAGAATCAAGTTTAGCTAACTTATCCTTAAGAATTGAAACCTCCATTGAATTGGCCTTAGATACTTCCTTCAGCAAAAGCTCCCTCTTAGACTCTATCATCTTCCTTTCAGCCTGTGTATGTGTCTGAAAAGTAGAAAAAAAATCATTTGCTGACTGCTGCAGTAAAATTTATTAGATATAAATAAAGTATTTTTATTTGGAATAGCATATACACATGTTGCAATTTACTGGTGGTTGCATTATTACTAGTAAAAGCCCGATAACAACAGACCACATGGACTTTCAACTAAATTCACAAAGGAATGCTATGGCCTAGTAACCCTTGTGCTTTGGCAACTCTTGTAATGAAAGGGAGCCAGCCTCATGGATTCCTTGTTATCACAAAGACAAAGCCAATACACATACTGAGAGCGATGTCAGCAGCAACACTACTTGACTTCAGTAAGATGTAAAGGGAAGTAATGTTAGCATTCCTCTTTAGGGCCTAATTAACCCTGTTTGGATTATTTTTTTGGTAACTCTCTTCTTCGATGAAATTTACGGTTCTTATGTTATATTTTGTAAAAAAGGAAGATTATTTAACAAAGTTTACCTGCATACGTGTCACCAGAACCCATATCGGAATGGTAAGAAGAACATTGATTGACCTGCAACAAAGAAAAGTTTCCATGACCATGCCTAAGATCAATGATGCAATATCTCATGCAATTCAGTTATTTCCTTTTTATTCACAGAGATGCTTCAGTTTTGACCAAAGAAACTAAGATAACAGCCAAACTGAAATGCGAGGCACCAATATTCATGATTAAAGGTGGATAATCCAAATGGATACGACTTGGATGAAAGGACTGAAGAGCTCCAACTGAGGTAATGAAACTAGATGACTGTAATATTAGGGCAAATAGACCCTGTTATCCTTATTGACTATTCCTATTATTTAGCAGCTTACACGTTTATGTTCATCCCTGGTTGGGTAGAACTTTCCTTTATTTTTCTCATTACAACCAACCTAACACATGTAACCTAAGTGTACTCATGAAAGAAAATTTCGTCTAGAAGTTGTCATTGAGTCTTTCATTGTGGAGGGGCAATGATCCATTAAATAACTATGAAGGGTAAGTGTGGAGATGATTGAGTTTGAGATATGATAAAATTATGATTCGCCAGAACAGAAACCATCTTGGCTGGAAAGGATTACAAGCTCACAACTTAATGTGAATCATTGCTTCAGTCAAGTCACACGCAGGATCAGGACAATAGTCATAGCTGCCTATACAATATTATCAATTGCATCTTTATCACTCTGTTATCTGCTTTTCACATGAACATTTACATGTCAATGTCAAATTCATAGCTTCCACAAGCAGAAATGCACAACTCTTCCGCAAAGGCCTTTGTTGGATTGGTACCCAAGCTGTTGGAATACACTCAGACAAACAGCAATAGATAATTGAACAGCCCATCTAGCCATTCTTGTTCATGCCCACATTTCAAGGAAAATAAGTGATTGATCTGCTGAGCAAATACTAAGGCTCCCGGTTGACTTGACATATAAGTGACGTTTGGTATTTGCCGTACAAGTAGATGACTTACCCAGCAATAGCTGCAATAACAAGCCAGGAGAACATCCCAACAGTGCCATCCCCTAGGCCCTTCTTACCACGAGCAGCTGCTACATCTTCCACCTTGTTCTTGAGAAGCTGGTAGAAGTAGTAATAGATTCCCTGCAACCACAAAACCACAAACAGGATGTCTTAAGTCGTAAATGGGACTAGATAGAAGCATCATCGTGCTGCAATAAACAAAACATCACAGCTCCACCATGTTGCACAATTATGAAAACAGACCAAAATTACAGTGGAATTTACCTGCGAGGCGGCGGTGCCCACTAGAGAGGGCTTGAGCCCGCTATACAACCCACCCCAACCTTCCGTTTGGATCAGCTGCAGTTACTTGATTCCACAATTAACCATTAGGACATTAGCAGCTGCAACTCCAAATAAACCACGAGTTTGCGAGGAATCACCTGGAGCATCTGAAACAGGGTGGAAGCGTCGGAGGCGGCGCCACTGCTGGCCTTCTTCTTCTTCGCTGACCTCTCCGTCTGCTGCCGGGTGTTCACCTGCTCGAGCCATCACCAGGCAGCGAAAGGAGTGAGCTGGTTAGAGGGCAAGAGCGAATTAATCAGAGCGAGAGGAGATGGGAGGGGAGAGGGTGCTACGGTCTGGAGGGGGTAGGTGATGATCTGGGCGATGATGCCGCCGCCTGCGCCGGCCAGCCCGTTCACCACCGCGCTCGACATGCGCCAACCTAACAATCGGGCGGAATCAACAGGCAGCACAGCAAATTTCTGTGAGCTAATCGAGAGAGTGCCCAAAAATGGGGTCACCTTGCTAATCTGCTACTACTTTGTTTGGTGGAGCCGCGAGGGGCCAGCCGGCGGAGGCGTCCCACCGTTGCGCACGCCGTGCTGTGGCGGCTGCACCGATGCGAGACACGGCGCCGAGCTGGGCCGCCGGTGCGCGTCGTGAGGAGCCCGGAGGTGGACTGCGAGGGGGAGCGAGATGAGGGGAGGGGAGACCGAACTGGAAGCCAGGAGGCGGGTTGCCACTGGTGGAGGAGAGTGTGTTCCGCGATTTTCCACATTTCCCTTTCCCTCGCGGATTTGGCGAGGAAAATGGTGGACGCGCTATCCGCTCGTCAAAGCCGAGTTTCGAATTCCACCAGTAAACGTGCACGTGCGCACGTCTTAATCAATGTACGTGAAATTTACGTGAATCTATATATAGAAGACAGCTGGAATTGCTGAGCACGCCACATTATTTCTGATGACGTGACACAACACGGGCAGTCAGATCTCGCGTGGACGGCCCAGATCGAGCGTGCGCAGTAGCGGTCTACACTGTTCATCCGACCTGTTAACGGCCCAGATCAAGCGTGCACAGTAGCGGGTCTGCACTGTTCATCCGACCTGTTACTGTTAAAAATACATAATATATCCATTTTGATCGTCTCGACGTCCTGAATCCATTTCTCCACTCTATTTTACCTAAATCATACTCCTTAATTTCCTAAATCATTATTTATAGGTTTATTCATTACTTCTCTCATGTTATTAAATTACGGTTATACCGTCGAAATCACTGTATACGCTACGCGCGGGTCACAGTACGACGCGCTTTCGCGCGTGCTTCAGCTAGTACAAAATAGAGTTTAGTAATATTGCTTAATATTATAAATTAATATTTATTTGAAATAAGTCCAAAAATAGCTACTAAGAAATAAGTCGCGACTAATTATCCCTTTTGAAAGCATCTATTTTCTAAGGTGCTTAAGAAAATCTCGTTCCACATGAGGGATGTTGTCTTCAGATTCGTTCCCATTATACTTCAATAAGTGTATCAAAAACTGCTTCTTCAATTCGCAACCATCCTGCATGTGTATTATATGTCATCGTCATGAAGGGTTCATGTGCAAAGTGTGTATAAATGTGTGCTCGAGCATGCTTACCTGCAAACTTAGTGGTTCTAGTGCTTGACCATTCCACGAGCGCATAAAATTGAAAACAAAATAAACAGACAAGGCATTGTAGATATATGAATAGTTACCTTGTGTGTCAGATAAATAAATAGAGTTGTAACGCAGTTCAAACCAAGTTACCTGTCTAGATTTGTCGAAACACCAACCATCAATATGCGACACCATATATAAATATTGTCATTCCACTCAGGGTTTGCTACTTCAAAGACAAGCTTAAGGTAATGGCAATTTTTTGATTTTAAATATATACCTCACGATTGGAGTGTCTTTAAATCGAGCCGGTATAGGAAGCGAGTCCAACATACAGACAGTTTTCGCATCCTGGTCTAAGACAAACAACATGTACTGTCTGAGGAAAGCACTGGCTTGTACTTAGAGATATTGTAGTTTATTCTAGGCCAGCTATCAAATAATTTGAAGATCAAGCCTTCCACGACGCCTTGGGTCTTGTGCAAAATCGGACACCGTCTGAGATAGAAAGAAGAAAGAAGGTTTAGAAATATGATGCAAAGAGTGATTATTTGATCAATTTCTGTTTTGATAATCCAAGAACATTCTCAGGATGCATACATCCATGATTAGTTATGTATCAATGTAGCAAGTATTATTTGGGAAATTGTAATTGTGGTAGTCATCTTGCCTTCGACCCCCTCGGCTCCATTCATCTTCTTTACTTTGCCTGCTTCCTTTATCATCGCTATGAGTTCTCTCCCGATTGTTCCTGTCACGATCTCCCCGAGGTGGTAGCTCTGGTCTCCGACCATCTACTTTTTGAATCTTTCTTCGTTCAGTACTCCGACGATCTTGCTGATCAGCAGCGCCATCGTCAAAGACTAAATCATAACTGCAACATGGGAGTAGATGGGAGTAGATTGTCAGAGCATGTAACAATGATGTAAAATTAATTGTCTAAGAGAAGAGATGGAGAGTGACCTTTGACGGTTATTCTTGCCTCACTGAGTGTTTTCATCTTTCAGAACATAATTTGGGCCTTTATTTTTGTGCTCAGCATCTTGATCACAATCTCAGGCTAGGTGATCTGGGGCACCACACTTGAAGCAACTATCTGCAATAAGAAAGAATAGTATCATATAGTTTTCATATGAGAGTTTCTACAGGATGCTTGAGTAAGAAACAAAGACGACATTTCATTTCGTTGTGGAAATTCTTTAATACACAATAAAAGCTCTCAAGTCTTAACTAATTAGACCTGATGCCGAGTCCTAGTTTAGTGCAAGATAGCCTTGACGACTGACCACTTATTAGATTCACATCTATCTTCGTGACACTAAGCAACTGACACGAGACAAATACTAATTCCAACCTCTCTGAATACTACTCCACATCTCTCTCTCTCTCTCTCAAAAAAAAAGATACACACGCTACTCCATAGGTTAAAGCAAAAAATAAGAGATATATCAAATTTAATGGTAAAAGCGAAGTTGAACATAAGCAGATTGCACACGCCTCCCTAAAGAGATCGATGGACTTTATGTGATTAACCTAGAGAGACAGAATGGGATGTTGCTAGTGAGGTTCCTTTATAGCTACTATAACAAAATGGACATTAAATAGGTTGATTTTTTTCATGAGAACTCAGATCCACACGTCACCAGTGGTGAAGGGTTAGCCTAGTCAAGGGGTATTCTCAAACAGCTAGTCATTCAGATCTATTGCTCATACTGTGATGTGGGGAATCGGTATGGTAAGTCAGCTCTGTTGAATGAGCACTTGTGGTTAAGTATTCTCAAGTACCTGCGAACAATGATGTTATGCAAGTATCCTATTTTCTACTATCTGACTATCGGAATTGGCTACACAACAATTGGTTAGTTTGCAGAATAGGCAGGAAATGGTAACAGTACGTTACTAGCTCACTAAATCTTGAACTTAATGTTTCGGTCTTCAGATATCATCACTTGTACAGTATGCTCTGGTATTCAAAACATTTCTCTGATTTGATTTGGAAGAACACGCATGTTTAAGCAAAGAGTTTTCTTTTCTGGTTCTCCTTTGTGATAAGCTTAATACTATAGGGTGCTCAGGAGAAAGCAAATAATAGTGGCCTCACATTCATGTATTCTTCACTTGTCAATTAATAGAAACTGTTGATCATTGGCTCATTGCTGAACAGAACAATTAATGGGGCATTTCTCTGGACCTCTTCAGCATACTACAAAAGTTTTTCTTCTAACAAATTTACCAAAGTCTAGATGCTGTCATATTTAATTGCAAAGACACTGGTGCATCCTCGATGGTGTTCCACTTCCACCAAAATATATTTGAATGGGAAAAAATGTTTATGTGATTTCCCTTAGGGATTAGAATTAGGTCAGCAGTAGAATTCACATTTCCCAGTGACTAAGAAAGCTTTCTATAGATTTTTGTTATATATAAAATGCATTATCCCTTAAAAGAAAGGAAAGCTGAGGTTAAACATAAAGAGAAATTGCAACGATAAAAAAAATCATGGGCAAAAGGAACATATGGTGAAGAACCTTACCTTTATTAGCATTCCGTTTGCTTTATCTGAACTGACCCCATAGTTTTGAAACACTTCGACTAAAATCAACATGGATCCTCCGGTCATCAATCAGACAATTGTCCATCTACAAGCATAGCATGGAGTAAGCAACATTCTCTAGATAGTACTAAAGAAAGCAATACCATCAATCAATAGAATTGCAGGGCCTAAGTAAACATATGTAAGACAACACTGAATTATCATAATAACAATATCGGGACATTCACCAGTGAAGAGTAACTGAGAAAGTATGCTAGCACACAAACGCTAAGTAGCAAAAGGCAAATTAGAGAGCAGTTATGATAGAATAACAAGATAATAAGAAACTAATGGACTTCTTATATATCTGTAGTTCTCTGCTGTATGCTACTCTTAAATAGCTCAGAAAAATGCAAGGTTACTCGTCCTAAGTACCGTCTTATCAGACAATGTCTAGCTGGATCAGAATGTTTTGGTTTTGCGACAACACTGGAATGTTTTAACTGAGCAAGTACTTGAGCATGAAAACAGACAATACCTGCAAGACCCGGTTGGTGTCTTTGAAATTTTTAAGTTGGAGGAAATCTGATAAAACATTTCGCATTCCTTGAAACAAGTTTCCTGCCTTCATTTCTGCTTGAGTTGATCCCGCTCTCTAAGCCAGTCAAAGCTCCTTTGCGAGATCATGTCCGTTGCCTCATCATAGGTGATTCCATAACATAACAATTTTGAAATCACCAAGAAAGACAACCATATCAGTTTCTGCCAGCTCAGGTCTATCTTCATCAGGATGATTTCCATTAGCCTGCCCGTATCACAATATATATTCATCAGTATGCTTTGATGCAATAAAAGTTAAGGTCGGATACTCTTAGCATGCTCCTTTCTATTATCAATAGCACCTTTTTCCTGCATGTCAAATGATATTTGTATCAGATAGTGCAAGAAAGCCCATAACCACATGTTGTCACTTTGTAAGAGGAATCTCTCCATCATTGTCATTACTTGATCGAAGCTCTTCCTTGTGCCAACATCCTCCAGAAAGTAACAAGAAATCAGATCATAACTAAGCAACAATCTCATCATTGATCAGTAACCATTTAACATGTTGTACACCTTTGCTGCATCCCTATCACTTAATGAGCTGTCATTTTTCCCAGTATCAACATCCTCCTGAAATCAACAACGAAATAAGAATAACTAACGAACAGTCTCATTGTTCGTCTCATTAGTGATCAATGAACACTCAACATGTTTGCACGCAATCGGTACATCCTCATCACTCGAGGAGCCGCTCTTCCCCGGACCACCATACTCCTGAAATCAACAACCAAACAAGATTAGCTAACCAGCAATCTCACCAACCATCAATAGCAAAACAAACTGCACACCTTAGCTGCGTCCTCATCACTTGAAAAGCTACCATTCTCCCCCGAATTAACATTCTCCTGAAATCAACATATAAATCAGACCAACTCAGTACTGGCTAAAAGTCTCGTCAGTGAGTGATCAGCAATGAGCATCTGAAAACCTTTGCCTCTTGTGAGTAGCGGCAGATGGCAGCGGCGAGCCCGCGGCCTCCCGCAGCGCGTGGCGGCACGCACATGCTGGATGAGGCCGACGCAGCCCCTGAACCTCCTGGTCTTGCCCCTCCTCGCCTTCGTCCCCGCGCACCCGATTGGCTTGGGGAGGCGGAGCACAGGGGCATGCAATCGGTGGCGGAGGCACGCGGGGCGCGTAGCTTGGGGAGGTGGAGCACAGGGGCGTGCAATCGGCGGTGGAGGCGCGCGTTGCGCGCGACGGAGGAGGCGTACGGGGCGGAGGCGCGCGGGGCGGCGGAGGCGTGCGGGGCGGAGGCACGCGGGGCGACGAAGGACTGCAGGGCGCGCGGGGCGGGGGATGCGTGATTGTGCAGGCGATAGAGCAGGCGTAGGGCGCGCGATCGTGCAAGCGAACAGAGCGATCCTGCGGAAAAGACGGAGGCGAAACACGGGACAGACGTGCTTCGTTGGATGGCGCTGACCGAGCGTTGATCAGACGGTACAGCAAGTTTTTGTGTACAGTAAATTGGGTGATGGTAGAAAAGAAAAACTCGTGCTTTTAATAGTAGTGGAGAAATAGCGCTCGTGACTTTCCGTTATGCAATTTATGTTAGGAATTTTTGATAATTTACTCTAAAGATAGTGTGCCTTTGATCATTTGTCCAAGCTAAGATGTCATTCTTTAAAATAACTTAAAATTGGTCTGTCATTTGATAATTTTCCCTAGAGGAGGTTTTCTACAAAAGAGAATCAATTAACACTTAATCTCCACGTGAAATGACCCTACTGTCCTCCGGTTAATTTCTCCTTGCCCACCTGCCTTGCTCCTGACCCGCGGCGAACTGGAGGCAGAGACAGAGAGTAGCCCTCCAACTGCTGCTCCTAGGTTGGGCCGCACACACGTGGGCAAGCAAGGAAATTACTCAGGGGCATGACAGTCATTTCACATGGATGTTAAGAATTAAGTGAATTTGTTTTGCATAAAACTCCCTCTAGGGCAAATCATCAAATGGCAGACCAACTTTAGGGCATTTTAAAGACTGGCATCTTAACTTGGGCAAATTATCAAAAATCCCTTTATGCTATCCTTCATCTAAGTCTTAAGTGTAGAAAATTATAGAAACACGGTTGTTCTCCGGCTGAGAAAAATATAATGTCATTTCACGATGAGCTAACCTTTGCAGAACACAACAGGTCAAAAAAAAACCTTTACAGATTACAAGAGTTTACAAGAAATAGTTTAATTCTGATAG